>JAPZDZ010000011.1:12712169-12723786 GCA_029783805.1 Acanthurus tennentii
TCTTCTCTTCTCTTCTCTTCTCTTCTCTTCTCTTCTCTTCTCTTCTCTTCTCTTCTCTTCTCTTCTCTTCTCTTCTGCAGCTTTTGCTCAGGGGTGACTCACCCTCAGTAGTACACCCCATCCAAAGCTGTCTGCCTGCCAGCTTCGGCTTGATCTCAAAGCTGAGTCTCTACCACTCTGCACCCTGTAAGTGGTGGAAGCTACAGCACAGAGGAGGACTTGAGAGGAACTAGTCTAAATCAACATGCAGCTCGACTATGCTGTTTACTTTTCCTTCTCAGCTAAAAGCCCAAAAATCATAGACTCAGTTATATGACTATTTGTCATTATAGGTTTGGTTCATATCCATTGTATCATAATACAATGGATTTTTTAAGCATATCTTCTCAGAAATAAAATGCTCCCAAGATTTCTTTCATCTTTAGTCTGGTCTCCTCAACAGACACCATCTCACTCTCCAAATGTCTAACTCCCTTGAGAAAGTAAGGTTAAGCCTAAACAGAACAAATCCATCAGAGCTTAGAAGGATTGTCCATGACTTCAGACCACTTGCATACCTGTGCCTGACCTCCAAAATCCCACACACACAAGATGGAAGATCAGCTTTGGCTGAAACCAATCCTCCCTCTTTATCTCTGCAAACCTGTGGACTCAGTGCGAGGGCAGAGAGCGGACGCGAGCCTCTCGCTGCCTTTGCTCTGTTAAATAGCCCACCAAAAGCTCTGATGGAGCTTTCAGGAGCAAACTAATCCCAGGCAAATGCTCTTACAAAAATCACTTTAGAAATCTGCTGGAATCAATGTAAAGCCTCACTGGGACAGTGAGCACATGCCAGCCTTTAGCGGGTGTGTCGTATTCCCTGGCTGGTGATACACCATGCAGGGAAAGATTCCATAAATATTGGAGCTTTTCATTAGAGCTGTGTAATGGTTTTGGAAATAAAAAAACATGGAATTGTCATTTGCATCTGGCTAACAGCCCGATTCATCAATTCCCTGTGATATGATATTGTTACACACACTGCACTCACGAACCGCTGAAAAGCCGCCCGGTATGAGCATTTGTCAACATAATGAGGACATATTAGAAAGGCATTTCGCTTTCATGGCACAATGCAATTTACTATAACAGATCTTCTCCCAGAATGCAAAGCAAAAGTTGATTAACTCTGTATACATCAAAATCAATAACGACCTAAATCTAATTTAGTTCATTATTGGTTTGGAGCATGTTAAACATGTAAATGTGCAGATTTGCTTCCACAGCTCATTTCCATCTCAGCAGTGAGTCAGTTATATTCATAACATTACTATATGCATTATACATTTTTTATGAGAAACATTAGGACAGCTGGAAAGAAAAAGTAAGCAGCATAAGCATACAAAGAAGAGGGATTTTAGGAATTATAATAAGAACATTTGGGTTTAAATTTGCTGCTTTCTTGTCTCATTATGTAGTGTTATGTTCTGCTCATTCAGTAGGACTTACATAGATGTTGTGCTTAAAATTAGCTTTAAAAGCACCATAAACACATTAGAAACTAATTTTGGATGCAAGATTAACGCTGTTATTAATGTCATACATAATGGAGTGGTATAATGTGTTGGCATTAAGGTATTAAGCTCTGTGTGCTTATTGGATGGTGACTCATTATCACCATCCTCTTTTTTAAATTTTAAACATTAACTTAGAAAACTGACACTATTTATAACGCATCACAGTTATATCTTTGTCTAGTTATTTGTTGCCACATCGACTGCCTTTCATGGATGTTGCCCTATTTATGAACGCCACATCATTAATCGGTCCAGGAGCTCACATCACCCTCTGGTCTGGAGTTGGGATCAGAGGTGATCTGACTCAGACCAAAACACTGAGATACGAATAAAACAAAGCAGCGTTCGTGCACACAACAACACCCCACTATCTTCTCCTATGGTCTCTTGTGAAAGAAAGGTTGCAGCCAAGCCAAGTCAGGTCAATCCTTATTGCTCTATGGGGAAATTTAGTCAAATCACCAGTGGATATTACCTTTTGTTGGGAGGTGTAGCTTTGAACTCCCAAGTCAATTACAAGTGGAGCAAAGGCATATTTATTGGAATCCTCCTTCAACAGGGGGCTCATTATATTGATGCGATTTGTCCAGTTGGTCCCACCAGCCCCTTTGCCATAATTCTTCTGCTGTGTTATTTTAATTATTGTCAAATGTTTATGTTCATTTTTACTTTTACTTCATTTATATACTGCAGAATGTATATTTTTTATTAGTATGACTGTAAAATTTGTTATGTTATTATCATTACTTTGCCAACAAAAGCCTGTTATTATTTAATTATTTTCTCTTTAATGTCATTACGGCTCAATGCACTTTTTTTGTCTGTCACATACAAATCTCCACATTCACTTGTGCACACACACACAAACACACACATACACATATACCCTTTCACATATCTCTATGCACTGCAAAATTATTCATACATTTCAATATAAAAAAAGAGAAACATCCCACTCACCCTGTGTAAAGCAGAGTTCCCAAACCAAGATAAATCCAAGCCCGTACACCAGCCAGGTATGTAAAGTCATGGATGCAGCACAGTGGTGTTGGTCAGTGGTCAGAGCTGGAGGAGAGAGAGCCAAATATTTCCCCCTGCTCTCATCCAATAGTCCACCAATACAGAAAGAGAGAGAAATCGAGCAGAGATCCCACTTCCCAAAGCCTGAGCAGCCCGACTGTCTCACTCCACCCCAGCCTCAGCGAAGCACACGCAGTGTGTGAGTGAAGTGCCAGTGAGAGGCCAGTGAGAGAGGGAGCCAACCATCCAGGCAGTCAGTCAGCTCAGCAGCCAGTCAGGCAAAGAGACGAGGGGGAGGAAGATAAATGAGCGAAGGAAGTAAATAAATGAATGTCTTCCTCAGTGGTCTCTTCACGTCCTGAGTGGTTGAAACTAACGAAACTTGTGATTTGATCACAAAAAAGGAAAAAAAAAATCCTCTCTTCTTTCATGTCATCTCTTGAAGCACAGAAAAAAAAATAGAACCACCTTATCTCATCACAGAGATGAAAACAAACAGTGAAGCAGTGAGCGTGGTCCTTTTCCAGTTTGGGAAAACACATCAGTGAGGATTAATTCCTGATTGATAATCCATCGCTTCTAATAATAGCCCTATCAAAATGTGTTAAAAGCCCAGGCACTAAATAGGATGCCACACCAGGGGGGCAAGTTGGCGTGTACGTAAGTGTGTGTGCATGTGTGTGTTTCCGTGAGGAAACCTTGCCAAAGGACACACACACATAGACACACACACATTTTCCCAATGGAGCAGGTTATCTCTACGCGATGTATCACTGTGCTGGCACACTGGAGAGAAAATTCTATCTAATCAAGAATTAAAGAGTAAATCCTTTCTTAGAGACTGTAATGCCAGAGGATAAGGCAGGCTTTGCGGTAAGCTCTCATTCCCTCCCCACCCAAAGCAACATATGGTCCAGCCTGATAGATGGCTGCCAATGATCGCTGTCATTCATATTAAGACATATTTCCAAAGATGAGCGCAGATTTTCTCACATATGTTTTCATTATGGTGGAATGTAAATTCATAGCTGCTCATTTATGAAACCAACAATGCCCAATCATGACTTACAGTTCATCCTTTTGTTATGTTTCTGCACACACATACACACACACGCACAAGTACAGGTATGTGCCTCTTTTTATCTACAAGTGTGTGCAGCTGCATGTGAGTTATCCCCCCTCCTCTCTCTGCTTATATTCATGACTCACTGTTTGTGTGTGAGTGTGTGTGTAAAAGAAAAAACAGGGCAAGAGAAGAGAAATGCCAGCAGTGTATACTATTTGTGTAGAGCATATGGTAGGTAGGAAGGGTCATGTGGACAGTTGTGCATGTTTGCAGAGGAGGTGAGGGAGGAGAAAATGCTGTTTCAAGCCTAGCTTTAATCAATATGCCTCTGTGTGTGTTTGTGTGTGTGTGTGTGTGTGTGTGCGCGCGTGTGAGTAAGTTTGACATTGGGGAAAATACACTTGATTGCTTTCTTGCCCACAGTTAAATGAGAGGACACTACTCTCAGTTTATCATGTAAGAAGTTACATTCAGGAAATGGTTAGCTTAGCTCAGCTTATTTTAGCACAATGACTGGAAACTGGGGAAACACCGGGCCTGACTCTGTACAACAGTGACCAATCCAGTCATTGGCACTGCTAAAGTTCACCTATCAACAGTGACATATTAAATCTTGCTTTTCTTTAATTGTGCAAGAATCAAAGTTTTCAAACATCAAATGCTGGAAGGCTAAGTGCTGGGCTATTTTTTGACCAGGCACATTAACCTCCTGTCTTTGCTAGTAGCCTAGCAACTGCCCATATCCAAGAAACAGTGTGATATATTAAGCAATATGAAACAAATGAAACATAACATGCTAATGAGTGAACTTGAGAGGTTCTAGCGGGCGGATTTTGTACCTTTGGACATAAGTTGTCTGTTTTCTTTTGTTTGCAGTTTGTGTGCTAAGCTAAGCTAACCAGCTGTCGACTAATGCATCTTATTGACCTTCCAGTCAGTGGTATCAATCTTCTTTTCTTTTTGTAACTCTGCCTTGGTGCACAAAAGGATCCTGTTTCAAAATATGTCAAATTTTGTTTTTGAACTTGGTTACAATAATGTCCTTATCTTATGTGATATACCAAGTCTAAAAGTAACATCACATTTGGCATGCACACTCACAAAAATAGACACAGAACTCAGCATCCCGAGATTAACACTTGACATGGACAAGAGTGATGAATCTGTAATGTGAAATGTTCATATTGCATTAACACAAGCAAAGTGAGTGGTGTGAATCATGAAAGAGCAGTTCTCGTAACGGTCCCAGTGCTGATGTGCACTTGCAATATTTGTCTCAACCTTTTCCCTCTTCCCCCCATCTTACAGCCCTTATTCATTTATATTCTGCTGAGCTGCTTGAGCTTTTGAGTGATAAAGCCATGAAAGAGAAAGTGAGAGAAGGATGGATTCGGAGAGGGGGGAGAGGAGGTCCGGCAGTATACCACAATGATGAAAGTGACTCTTTCCCAAGCCGCTCCTGACTTATCTTATGATACACAATAGCTGCTTAAATACCCTTGAAGTCCCCTGCAGTGTCTAGTTTGGAGTGACAGTGACAAGAATAGGGAAGGCTACATGGCTTTAAATTCTTGATGAAATTGCAATTAAGACACCAGAAGAAGAAGTGAGCCCGAGGCCATGAAAGCAACAACCAAAAAGAAACAACAAGATTGTGAGGAGAATATACATGAAAAGTTAATTCTGCTCTGTGGGCTTTAATTCTGGGCATCTGTCATCCCATATAACCCTCCCCTAAATGTGCAGAGGAGATGAGACTGGAAATGGCCATTAAGTCTCGTGTATTAACTACAGCCCAGCGGTTTCTCTCCAGAGTTAATGAGCAGTAATCCCGTAGTGTTTGACCACAATACTCCACAACATGGAAAGATATTCTGCAGGCTATATGCAGCAAAACCAAAACAAAAATCTAGAAAGTACATGGAGAGCAGTAAGATTTGAGACTTCACTTCCAGGGCCTTTGAAACCTCCACATTTGTGGCTAGTTGAAGAAATACTTGGGGGGGTCTTTTTTCGCTTTCCTTTGGGGAAAGTTTTTGTGCTTTTGTCACATGACCCATGATTATCGCCTTAATGCTAGAACTAGCTGTAAGATTAAGTGCCGAAGCCTTGAAGGGAAACTGCCTTTTAGCACCCAGAATAAGTAATTGAAAGTTTGACCGGATGTATGTGCCTCTGCAGTTTTACACTAAAGGGAGCGCAAAGCCGGATTCTCCTTATACAGCAAAGGAGACGTCTCAGCAAAAGGCTTAGCTTCATTTGTGGAGAAGTAAGCATTTCTGATTTTTGCTTCATTGCCTTTGGCCCCAGCATATTTTTTTTATAGGATTTTCCGGTAAATATATTCAGGTTGCACTGCGCACATTTACTACATGAATTCTCAGATGCTCTATTTAAGGAGTTAATGCATTCAAAATAGAAAACAGTATGAGTATTTTTTTCATGGCATCAATTAATAATGCATAGAAGTATTGTTTGTCATACATATAATTTATTAAAATATCTGCTTCTTTCCATGTTTTAATCATTTTGTATTGTGGGAGCACATTTATGTCGGCATTCTCCATATGTTTTATGCATATGATGAGCATCTACATAAAAAATGATTTAATCGGTCTTGCTGACACCTCCCACAAAAAAAAGGCTGACAATCCAGCCAATGACCTATTGAGACAGCCATTTACTGACCTAGTAAGCCACAATGTCTACCATGATGGGCAAGTGGAGGCTGCAGAGAACCTACCGCGTTAACATAATTATATGTCTTCTCAAGCATGTAAGCGCTGCTCCTCTCAGCGTCTTATCAGCCCGTGGCATCTTAAGAAGCACGGCCCAATCAGTAGCCTTGTATTTTGTGCATGGCTGCTCTGTCTCCCTGCCCAGCAACCCTGAGGGTAAAAGCCAGGGGCCCACTAACCATCTGCTGCTGTCACTTGGGGTGGCACTATTACATCCATTTTGCCATGCTAGCCCAGGGAGCCCAAGGCTAGACTTTGACCCTATCTTCAACTTCCTTGAGAGCTGCTGTCATCCTCACCAGGTTATTCACAGCCAATGATGCACACTGGTTGCTGATCACACTGACAACAACTTGATGCATAACGTTGCCGGCTGACAAAATTTGTTTTTCATTTTTTTGAGTTCCTGAGTTTAGATTCTAAGTTTCTCCGCAGTTTTACAGTTTCAGCGTTCACAGTAAATCTCACATTTTTGCGGTTAGGATACAATCATTTCATGGGATGCAACACCATAGCTGATTTTTCCCTTCATGCAGCAATTTTTTTAACTTTTTGAGGAGCTGTTATCAGATTTCCGAGATTAATTTGCCCCTTGGATGTACAGCGTCTGGCGTGGAATATCAAACCGGCATTTGAAAGCTTGCTGGGGGGGACATGCCTGCCTGATATGCTGCGGCACATCACTTGCACTACTAATTGGATGTTTGGACTATTTTTAAAAGGTCCACTGAACCCATGGCCAGTCTTTTAAAGAGCAGTTGATAAATAATTAAATCGACACAGTTTGAGCGGAAGAATATTTAACTGCTATCCCCATTTAAAAGCTTAACGTTACAAACCATCAGCTCAATAATCTCTTAATTTAAACATTCCCATCAATCTCTGAGGCTTAGAGGCAGCATCTGCTACACACATACACACTCTGCTGGAGAACATCTTTATAGAAATCCAACCTGAGACATGCTGACATCTGTTTTCCTAATGACTTTCATTCAGTGCCTATTTAGTCACTGTCTGCATCATGAAACAGCCTATCAAATTACACACAGATTTTTGAAATGTCAGACACTCTGTTGTAAGTCCCTTATAGCTCAGGATGCAGCTCAGCTTGGCCCACATTAAGTCCCAATAAATCTATGTGCGTTTGTCATCAAAAGATCACATGGTTATACTTTGTGAAATCATTGACAGGGCTCTCCGGGGATTTGTAAGAGGTGGGTCATTATCTAGTCATGCTCCCAAGACCAAAATTAAAACATGCTGCTCTGTTTTCTTTTATAGGCTATGATACACATTGACAAAAACATTAAAAGCCCTGCCTCATGAATAAGAAAGCTACATTAGAAAATAAATTGCCTGAACCACATCATGTGGAGATGAGGCAGTGATTCAGGAGCATGTTTTCAACATGAGGGCTTGACATAGAGGGGAAATTGAGATTTAAGACACCGCCAGGAGCTTTGGAGGCTGACCTGGTAGCGCGCTGATGCCAACACCCGTTTTTTTACAATGCCAAGTCGAAAACCACCACAAACTGTCATCCCTGCTTCATATGTAAATCCTCACAGGCTTTATCACTTAAATCACCTATAGGAACAAAAGCGGATCCTATATGTTGTTTCCTGCACCTATTGCACTGTGTACACCTCGCATCCCTCTTAGCTCCCTGAACAAATTTGGCTCCAGGCCACCGCAGCCAGGGCTCTGTGAGGGAATATGAATGGCATTAGCTCCAGGCTGTTGCCATGGTGTTGACTTATTTACTGTACATCAGCCCACTGACTTCAAACAGCTCTGTACACGTTTTGGCTGCCATATTAGTGTCAGTGTTATCATCCAAAGGACACATTTCCACTGGGTGATTTAAAAAATGTAACTGCGGCTGCTTATAAACAACAGAAAGTTATAAGCAAATGCAAAAAGTCAGTTGACAGCTGTAAGCTGCAGATATACTGACCAATAGGAAATGTGCATTGTCATCTTTTGCCAAAATTTTTAACGTTGCACATCATAAAAGACGCATGTATTCCGATGAGATCAAAACCGAAAAGATTTTCATTAAAAACGGGAAGAAAAACACAGTTGGGTTCTTTCCCTAACATTGGCTTCTTATGAATAACAAGCTGTCCATCTCTCATTTGGTTCATTAGGGTTTTTGATGTCTTGGGCAGCTGTTTTCTTGCACAGCAGCTGGCCTCTCATTTGAAGAAAACCACATATGGGATTTCCTCACTGACATTTAAAAGGCCCAATAATCAATGTGCAGAAGAAGTGAATACATGCATTATGAGAGGCTACCAAGGACAAAATATGGAAAAAATGCTTATCCTTAACATTTTTTGGCTAAATAAAAATGTGAGTTTAAGTAAGAGAATCACATTTGATCCCCTTACAGATTCAACTGGTTGTGTAAGATTAATTTTAAGTCAAGGCTGTCAAGAGAGGATATTCGATATAAGCTTTGGCAGGGCAGCATTTATGAGTGGAGGGAGAGCTCTGTTTTGTTATGTCATCAGCAATGACACGGTATTATTTGAAAAGGAATGAGAAAATACGGCTTTGTGTTTGATACTAATGCTACTTCAAACAATGACTTATTTAGTTTTCGTGGGTGTGTGTGAATAAATATGGCATTTTAAGTTACAATGCTAAAATTAGCATAATGCTGAAAGTCTGTGATTCTGTGTTTTTGTGCAGTGGACTAAAATCTGTTTTTTTATTAGAAATATTGTTGTGTATTTCAGGATTCCGGTAGCATAATTGTGACAGTTTTTGCATGAATGGGTAGGCGTTGCCTGTGAAAATGAACTGTCACTTCATGAAAAATCGTGCAAGATAAGAAAAAGCTTTTATTGTCTCTTTTGGTCTCACAAATTTTAAGTTATGGAAATTTATAGTCCTCACAATAAAGGTATATTACTGCAATGCTCTTTTTTTGCTGTTCTAATACATACATGCCTAAAGAATAATATAATACTTAATGGGTGTGCAAAGGCTGTATTCATATCCAGCTCTGGTACAAAAAACAGTGCTGTTTATTTTCCTTGGACAGATAACTGAGGTTTATTGTAATAAATGTGCAGCCTGATGACCTTAAAATGAGTCCACAGAACCCTGGGAAATGCAAGTCATGGGTATTACCAAATTTTCCTGTCTAACAATGCGGTAATGACAAGGAAATTACCCACAGTGAATCAATGTAGATAAAGGGGTAAATAAAGAAAATATTCTTAAACAAACTTAATTAGGTTAATCAAATTGATAGGCCAAATAAGGCTTATTGTGTTATTTGTTCCTGTTTCCTCCAGTTATGCAATTCAGAGTGTTCAGGCTGATAGAGAGGAAAATTAATATGTTGTTTAACAAAGGTTTTGAAAGCACTTATAGTGATTATATCAGTATTAGACTGTGTCATACATCACAGAATCAGAGATACTGCTGTTGAAACTGGGGTGTAATCAATATTCAAAATTAGATTCTGCCAGAAAAAACCTTGTTAGCATGTCAAGTGCACACATAGTAAGACCAACACAATATAATGTGTTATTACTGTCTCTTAAATTAGGTGAACAGCCAGCAAAAACGATCATTTCTTCATTTTAAAACAAAGCATTTCTATCTAGTTGTATGTGTGCAATGAAAAATTAATGAGTCCATCAAGAAATAGATGCACTCTTGAAAAAAAAAGATTTATTAATACAGGAAGGAATGAGTTAATAAGAAAAAGCACATGAGATGTTAAATGGATGATGAAGAAAAATCAAAGGAACATCCTGATCATATTGGCTTATAAATTTCAAACAAAATATGAATCTTTGCCACTGCATTAATTATATTAATTTAGGGTTTGATGGGAATGGAATGTGTAAGGCCGGAAAGTGCTGTTGTATCGTTTGATTTAGCTGGTGCACCATTGGCTTTGAAGAGCCGTTTATCGCATCTACATTCTCTGTCAGTAAATGAGATAGTATTACATCAGACACTGGATTGAAAGGCTTTTTAAAGAGTTGCAGATAATGGAAATTACACAACATACAATATATAAGCCTCAGGGGAAGTGGAGGTGGACTAAAATGTGCATAATTGAAGATTATAAGGGGGTGCACTGATTGGACCTCCTTCTAGAGGCAGTAGGTGGCGGCATTGAGCTAACATGCTAGTAGTTCTGACACAGATGCAGAAGAAGATTGTAGCCGAAGATGAGAAAGAAAGAGAAGAAGAAGCCCACACGTGTTTCCAACATGTCTGCCTACCGTGTTGTTGTGTGTTGAGATGATGTGAGCTGTGTTGAAGCGTATTTTGAAGCAGTTTTGTTCCATAACCTGTGCAGTTAAGTTATCGACAGTCTCGAAAAAGCCGTAAAGCGCCACAATGGCCCAGAGAAAGAAGAAACTGACGAAGAAGAAGAGGCACACAGCCAGCAGAGAGCCCGAGGCTGACTCTGACAGCGGAGACTTTGAGCTGGCTGCTGAAGTTAAAGACGATGACACTGTGAGGAAATTCTCTTTCAAACAATGTTTCTTACTCAGCCAGCTTGTGATATCTTGACTGTAGCACGTTTTATGGCAGTGACACTAACAGCTCTGTTAGAGTAGATGTTTTCCCCACCTTGCGACGTGTTGTTTGGGGTTTAGCTCGGTTGAGGGACACTTGAAAGCTCTTTTAAAGTTAAGGAATCCTTGCTCCTAGTTTGAACTACATTTATGAGCGAAATCCAAATTGCTTTGTTTTGTACTGTACTTATTTATAATTTAATGTCGATTCCCAGTCCTACACTGCTGTGGACTGTTAGGTAACTAAATCTTAATCAAGAATTATACTAAATTAGGAGACAATAATAATCCTATAAATTGACTATAGACTATTATTATATATAAATTTGCAGTATAGTAAGCTTAGTGTGTTTTATTTTCACTTCATCTGTGTTGTCTCTTGCTACACTTTTACTGAAACATGAGATAAATCTTGGTACATTAACATAAATAAGCTGTTGGTGTACTTGTACTTATATATCCATAATTTAGAAACATAATAAAAGAATTTACTTACTTCAGGATACACTTTTGCTACCACGTCTATTCAATTTTTTTTAGTCATTCAACAAGTATGTACTCAATAACTTTGCATCTCTACTCAAAAATATGTTTTGCTCATTGCTTTACTTTGGTGTTTCACGATTACTGTGCAGATGTTGAAATATTTTCTTTTACTTTTAAGTATCAAAAGGGGAAAGTATA
>JAPZDZ010000011.1:12743908-12755646 GCA_029783805.1 Acanthurus tennentii
GTGAAATAGTCATCAAATTTAATCTGTAGTAAGTTGTGATAAATGTCCTTTAAAAATAACTGACAATTTATGCCCATAAACATATATCTTTTAGATTAAATGTGTCACTGTTTCAAAAACTTCCATGGTACTGGGTTGTCACTTTATACAGGTTTGGTGTGAAAATTATCTGCATGAATTTGCAATTTAATAAAATAGATTAAAAAACCATCAAAACGTAAGTTAAGTTTGAGCAAATGTGCCCTGATTTAAGATTTTAAATTTCATTTCTCCTATTTATCATCTTTCAACAAGGTTACAGAATTAAATACTACAACTTAAACAGAGAACTATGTGATTTTAATTTAAACATATAAGTTAATAAAAGAACAAAATCTACTTTTTACATTTGAATGCAAAGAATAAGTTTTAGAACTCAGTCTGAAGATAAATCTGACGTTTAACATGGTGTTTGCAGTGGATACTTCTGTATCTCTTGACATACAACATCGGGTCAACAGGCTGTTGTTGGAGTGTACTGTCTTTTAATAATTTGCAATTATAAAAAATATAATTGATCTTTTTAGGCCAGGCCTTTTACTTATAATTCACATAAATTCCAAAACAACCATTTGTTTGTATAAAGAAAGTGATCACTTCTATAACTCTCCTTTGTTCAGTGACCACAACTCTTTGCCGTTCTGGGATAATTCCTCGGCTTCATTTATCCTTTCTTCCTTACCGATAATTAAAACTAAGGCATCTTGGACATTGTTCTTGACACTGCAGCGTTTCACAGCACATTGAACACTGAACCATGTAACCGAGAGCTTTGTAGAAAGCAACAGTGGTTTGTTCAGACAGCAGTAATGAACCAGGGAAGTGAAGAAGAGAGGACTCTGTGTGCACCGGGCATATGCACATGGCATGCAATCCTTGCAGAGAGGCACATGGCTGCAGCACATGTATGTAAGTTCACAGTGTGGCTGCATTGTGCGTCAGTAATTGATAATAAACAGGTCTCGTAGCAGGGATTTTATAGCTTTTCCAGTCTTGTTAATTCAGAAAAGAAATGCATTGGTTCTCTCCTCCCCCAATTTAAGGAAGGCTTTCATTGGCTGCTTCCATGAACATACCTTTGTTACAGGCACTAGTGGCCAGGCTGCATTAAACCACTGAGTCAATACCAGAGACGGAAATCAGGTGACTGCCGTGTCAGGTTCAACACTGGACAGAGTGTTCGATAAAGGCTGTGTGCCTGCTCACAGAACTGCATACTTGTTTCCTTTCCAGCAGCCAGTTGGTGTTGGTTATTTAATTATATGATATACAGTAATAAAAACTATATTTTGCAGCAGGGAGGCCAAAGGAACAACATGTTATTCCTATGGCATATAGATATTTTCTGTTTTACTCGACATCATGGGGAAAATATGCCTAATTTGAGATCATGTGAAACAAACAACATTTTTTTTTAATGAAAGATTATTGTAAACTGCCTGATTTCATGCAAATGGACACGTGAGTTTTGTCTTCTCTCAATTACGCATGTAGCAGTCATTATCATATACTTTGCAGCTTGAGTGATTTTAGCTGCATGCATGAATACATTCGAACAATTCAATGCAATCGCACATATTTTCACGTGCTGGTATAGTCCAGTGTGGCTTACAGTGATGGAGGGGATATAAAAACAGACATGCTTGTACTTTATGAAACATATGCAGTTATAGCCATCCAGCAGGGGGCATTTGTTCTTTGCAGTAGCCAACTACTTTGAGTGAAATCAACCATCCAGATTACAGCCTAACCTAGCCCTTTGTGCGGGGGATAGAGGTTGAACGGTGGTGAGCAGGGCGGCAGGAGGAGGAGGAGGAGGAGGAGGAGGAGGAGGGCTGGGAGCGAATTCTTGTCCAAACATTCTGCACGCGGATTTGTATTCATTGCACCCCTGCTGCTATTGATATCATTACGCGGGGTGCACATGCTGCGAGGAGGGGGCTGGGACTGGCAACGGGGAGGTCATGGAGCTGCAGGCCCTAACGAGAAGTGACACTGGCTCCAGGTCGGCCAAGCATCCACCGGATTTCAATGGGAGCGGCACTTTCCCAGTCAGCGCATTAGATCAAAGATCATTACCTGCTAATCAAAACACATGAACGTAAGGGGCTTCCCTTCTTCCCCTCTTCTCTCTTTTGCTATTCTTTGCTGAGATGGAAGGGAAGACAAAGGAGGAGACTGCACCAACTACTGGACTGGATGGACCTCCAGGGCCCCATGAGAATGGAAGATTCCCACTGTATCACTTCCTGGACTCATTCATGTGCCTCAGCTGTACCTGCAGCCTTTACCAGCCACAAACAAACCTTTTTTTGAGAAAATCCTACTGGAGTTTGTGTTTAAAATGTCTTAAAAAGCTCACAAAAAGGATAATACAATTTAATAAGCTACACACTTACAGATTAAGTTTATTCCTGTCTCTTTAACCCTAAACTTTGACTCCCAGTCTGTCAGCTACATTTCTGTCACTGGATGCATTATCAGTACCATCTACAGTGCTTGAGGTTTGTTTTCAGGGGCTGTGCACCTCTAAATGGCTTTTGCTCTCTATCTTTTCTCAGGCCACGTTGTCTCATTTGGTGCTGCGTCCTTTTTGTTGGGTCATCACCGCCATCAGGGGCCAAACGGGGCAGACGTGATCACAGGACTCTTGTCTTCTCTAGATAATGACAGAACTTCTCTGTCTCTTGCCTCTTGTAACCTCATATTCAGATAAGTTGGATATCAAAGCTGTAAAATGCATTTTTGCTTTAAACAATGCCATAGCAATCCACTAACAGCAAGAAATTAACATGCAGGAGTCATTCAGTCCAACAGCTGAATCCCCGTCCTTTGGTCATCCTGATATGTTCATAATATTGATGTCATGTTGTCCACTTGGTTCAGTTCAGGGATCTCAGTAGAATCGGGGTAAGGGGGTGGCAGAAATATGTCGCCTAGGGGTAGGGGCCTGGGTCTTGAAATGTCAAAACCCCTCGGCCAACATGGGACAGAGCGAGAACGAGGGAGTAAAAAGGGGGGAGCAGTGGTGAGTACTTTGCTGCTGTACTGAAGGCTCCATGGCCCATTAATCGTTTGTTTGAGTTTCCGCCCCGACGAGCATGTCATGTCTCCATTAGAGAGGGTTTGTTTCTTCTTCCTGTCCGCCTCTTGGCAGCAGGGGGCTCTCACACATCTCATTTGGCCGTGCACTGCTGTCTGGTGCCAGGCAGACTGTCCTGCGTCTGTGTGTGTGTGCACAGCGTACGTGTGTTTATGCATGTGTGCAAATGTGCATGGCGAATTTCGTGTTTTTCGGGCTACTCATTTCCTAGAGGTGAACGCTAATGCTAATCGAGTTAGGAGGGTGCTGATTCCAGTGTGATCTGTTGTGCAAACCAAATCCCTCCTAAAGGCTGTTGTCAGTTACTTGAGCCCTCCTGCTACTGCAATTCATGGATTACTCACAATTGGATTACTTTTATCCTATACTGTTTCTCTAATGTACACAGTAATGATTAAAATTAACAATTTGTTCTCAAACAACACCTTACGTTTTACTGTTGCTTTTTATTTACTGCAATGCATATCAGCTACAAAATCTAGTTGTCATCTCTGTGCATCCTGCAGAGCTACATTTGAAGAACCTTATAAATAATGTGCTGTGTGTGTTTCGCTGATATGTGCAATGAACATGGATTATTTTTTTGCCTAAAAGCTAGAAGAAAGATAAATACTAAACCTGGGGCATTAATACTATGAAGGACTGAAGGTTAATTCATTAAATCTCATATTTTGATTACATTTTCATTATACTGAAAGATTATAATGATTCAATCTTTTCAAGTTCATTAATTCAGTACAGGATTATGATATGTCACTGGCAGTGCACATGCCTTTTTTTAAAAAAAAAAAAATTACACTTAAAATCTGTAATACTTTAATTTGGCAGTTCTACTTCCTCCAAAACACTTTGCTTGAGAAATCAGATAGTGTGAGTCAAAACTGTGGCTCATACGAAGAGAGTTTTAGAGTCTAGTTTAATGTATTGGATGGAATAAAATACCTTATTTGTCCTTGCATTTATATTCCTGCTAAGATGCAAAGATGCAACATTCCAGGCAGTCTGCAGACTTACTTTCTGAGCCCTCTCCGGTATAGGAGCTGACCCACACTGCCACGGCCTATCTTGATGTTAGTTTGACCTTCGACCTAAGACTACGCTGTAGACATCAGCCTGCTGACCTGTCAAATGGGCCCCTTTATTCCCGTGACCCATGGAGCCTTCCCCTTTAAACTGAAATATGGCCGCCAAGCCTACAGAAGCCAGCCAATTAGGAAGTAGAAAGAAATCGGAATGGCACAATGAGTCGAGACTAATAGAGTCCTCTTTATCTGCCGCCCGTCCGTCTGCCTGCCGGCTGCCTTAATGCCCTCAGTGTTTGTATGTGCTGCTGCCTGCACTGAAATACTGTTATTGATAATACCCTCTTTATATTTAAGCTATTCTCGACAACTTAATGTGCTGAGACTCGATGAAATAATTAAAACACTTCAGGGGAAATTACATTTAGCTCTGAAGAAAGTAAATCACAGTCACAGGCACTTTTATATGGGAGTAAATGGAATGTCAACTGGCATAATAGAAATAACTTAGATTTTTAGTTTTCAGAGTAGATGAGACAACATTACATTTAAGATGTCATATTTAAGACATCAGAGGGGTTAGTCTTAAACATCATGATGTCCAAAATGTATCACAGGCAAAGGAAATAAAAAAAATGGAAATTCAAGAGCAGTGGCTACAAATTTAAGAAACAGTGATCCGTCAGTTGGACAAAGTCTGCTGACAATGGCTTTACTATTTGACTGACATTTACTGACTTTAATGATCTTCTCACAGATGAAAATTCCCATCATTTATGACACAGGGTCCCTTTTGACATTTTGCTTTGCAACTACAGGAACTGTTCCCAGTTTCTTTCCCGTAACTGCCGTTAAACTCCACCTCCTCCAAGTACTTCATATAGAAAACAAAGCAGCGATGAGTCAGAGGAACATGAGGAACATGATGAGATAAGAGGAAAAATACTATCATGACTGTGGATCATAGAAAAAACACCCAACATAATAGAATCATTTTAACTTTGAACTGAACTGCTTTGCTGCATACTCTTGCATTTTAATGAGAGAAAACAGTTTGTGCAATATAAACACTTAAAAAACTTTACACATACCCAGAACTTTGTGACACTTAAGCATTCAGGCAACTTAAGAGAGTTGTCTTACAGTTTTTTGTGACCTCCTTGCTTCTCTGTGTGATGTGGCTGATCTTTTTTTCTCTCTGTCCTCCATCCTGACTCCTCTTTGCATGACCATGACTCTCCCTGATGTCTATATACGAGGTGTACTTATTGTATTTTTCATTCTTTCTATCTGTTTTCAGGTCCGGGTCTCTCTCTGCATGCACTTGGTCGACTCATAGCAAGTGTTTGCATCCCTAAGCAGCTTAGGGATACAGCGGCAAACAAAGAGGACTGTTGTCTATGTTTTAAAAAAAGGGACAACCATCTCTGGAGGTGTTTCCCTGAATGATTTGCCACACATTTGGGTTACTTGTTCAGTGGCGGCGTCCTTTCATCCTGCGTCCCTGAGGAGAAGAAAAGAGTGCCACCAAAGGCTGCAGAGTGTCCAGAGCTGAAGAAGAACTAGGGACAAAATCAATAGCCCACTAGAGTGGAACTATTGTAGACTGTGAGCTGCAATTTCTCACCTTGTCATTTTGAAACACAGCTAATGTTTCCCCATGTCTCCTCTCTGTGTTGGATTGATATCTGTTGCACTTCTACGATGGAAATGTTTGCTTCTATTAACCCTAAACTTTCAATTTGTCCTCACCCCTGCACGAGGAAGTCAAAAACAAACATTTGCAAAAGGTATTTGTTGGAATAATTCGCTTTTCTATTTAAAAAAAAAAAAAAAATTTCTTAGGTCAAAAAAGCTGCCATATTATATGCATTGTGAAATTATTAGCTTTACTTAAGAACCACCATTAAAAACCCAACTTTTAGGTCCTGAGTTAAGCACCTTCAGCATACCATCTTCTAGTACTGAGCACAAATAAAGCAGATTTTGCCCTATTTTCTCCTCTGTTATTCTAAGCTGTATCAATTTGAGAAATTGTATCCATCATTTACAAGCCCTTTTAGCAACTAAAGGTGTATCTCTTGTGATATATTAAGAAGGTTATTAATAAAACCACTACAAACTACAAAAGATGATGCAGAAATGAATTAGAAGAATTAGAAGACATTAGAAGAATCTCAGGCTCCATACATCACGCACCCGCTCATCCTGCTGAATGTATTTCAAACGTCAGATAAGAGCATCACATTGATGAGAAGCAGACTTGGGTATTTTTACCTCAGGATCCACTTTTGTCCATTGACCAAGATAATAAAGATGGACTCAAGCAGAGATTACTGGCCCCTCTTATTTCTCACGGCGCTCTCTCAGAGCAGAAGGCACTTTGTTAAGTACTTGTCAAGTGTGTTTTTCTTTGTACACAAACATCACCCTGGTAATAGCACACCTACACAGCACTTGAGTGAGTGTTGTTGTGTATATTCCTGCATGGCTTTTGGGAGACTTTTGACACAAAATCAGTTTGATTTTTCACAGTTTACTAGATTAATTTGGGTTTTTATTCAGATTTAATGACTTAAAAACATGTATCATAACAGTTCTATTATTGTGACTTTCATGAAGTCTGTTTAAACAAACAGCGTTTGTGTATGCACTTGGATATGAAATGAATATGCACAGAACCATCTAAGCTAAACATGTGGTGATACACTTAATAAACTGGCTCATTCTCCCACAAGTCCATTACACCATAATGCAAATGAGATTATTTTAGTTTTGGCAGGATAAATATACAAAACTGATACTGACATCATGCCTAAAGTGAGGCTAAACAAAGAGTATTAAATAAATTTGTGTGGAATTAAAATTGCACAGAATATTCAATTGAAAAATTCACTTTTTGTCCACATTTTTAGTAAATCACTAATATGAGTAGGAAAATGAGATAATGGGTATTATTGGTGCCACATTTTTTTTCTAAGCAATGATTTAGGAAAATTTTGGCCTAAATCTGCGGTCATTTATTCAAATCCTGATTTGTTTATTTAAACTTTCATGGACTATTTCCCTCCCTTTTTTAGAGCAAAGCTAAATGTTTGGTTAGCATTGTTTAAGAGAGGCTTAGAAGAGTGATAACGTCCATAACTGACCATTTGCACTTAAAGCCACAGTCTGTGGTTGCTGCTGTCGGCCATTTTCACCCCCTTACATCCACACTCTCTGCTCTGCTAATGCTAAGAACTGTTTTGTGACATGTACATGGTTTGTGTTCTAATACAGACCTTATGAGCTGTTATGTAAAGTGGAAAAGTACCTGAAATCAGCCATAAAGAGAAAACTTGATCTTAATTGGGATCCCTGATTTGATGAATTTGCATCATGTGCCTCGTATCCACCTGTTGCCCAATAATTCCACTGCCCAGTCTTGTAAATCACAGCAGTTATATGATAAGATCCCCATGATTCTTCACTTTACACATCAGCAGCTTTGAAGCTACAAATGCCTGCTCTCTTTTCCTTTTCCTCTCCTTTCCTTTCCTTTTGTGTCCAGCTGTACCACCGTCCTGCCGCACCAGCCCTCTGCACATTCTCACTGTTTCTCTTTTGTCGAGGCGGACCGTGTTTCAGCACCCAAACTTCAGAGCAGATCCAATGGCAAGACGGAGGGTCAAGAGGGAAAGTGAGCCTTGAAAGAGTGTACCGCTTAACCTTGACCTTGGGCTTGCATTTCTCTAAATGTGTGTGTGTGCAACTGCAGCTGCCCCGCTCGCCACTTCAGAGAGTGTTTACATTTTAGGAGAGGTCTTTATCTCTCACAGGCCTGGGGTCCCTCGAGTGAGTTTATACAGCCAGTACGCGCTCACACACACACACACTCACACACACACACACTACAAGGCTTAGTGCAAGCCTCCCAGAGAAAGACTAAAGGGAGAGTGCTGTCATACACTCATCCATCTCAGCTACATTCTGGACCAACGCCGGGCGCAGCAGCTCTTTCCCTGCGAACCCAAACACTGCAGAAGTAGGTTACCTACAGTCTGGAACTTGAATAGAGAGAAAAAAAGATTGTATAAACAACACCAGCAAGGGTATACATAGACATGGCGTTGGCTATGATGGGAATTTCTGTAACATCATACCTTTTAATGACTTCAAACGTAGCAAATGGCTTCATAAATCATGAGATTCTGTATCTGTAGCACCTTATTTTTCAAGTTTCTCCCAAATGCCTTCATGAGTTACTTCGTTGGTCACTTTTTGTGTGAAAACTAGCGGCTCATGTATCACCAAGACCAAACGAATGTAATCTAAAAGACACAAAAAACCACAGTTATGTTTGTCCACATCAACTGAAGCAAAAAATGGTATTTTGTGGTATTTGGCTACCCAGCAGGTTGAGTGCAACACCATAATAAGTAAATAAGTAAAAACAAATTCCATTTTAAAAAAAAAATACTATTGTCAGTTGTATTGTATTAACTACAAATAAAACATGCTCATTTTGTTTGCTTTGCTGCAAAGTTTGCACAAGCTTTGCAAATCACTCAGAACAGCAGCATGCCAAGCTAGCATAACTTGAGCAGCTTGTTGAAATGGACTGACTTTGCAGAGGCCAAACAAGTTATGTGTCCCCCATTGCAAATGTAACGCAAGACTTAACTTAGCAAGCCAGCTCATATTACTTACAAGTCCAAAAGCAAGATGTGCAGCGATTTATTTTATGAAACTCTTGCCAGTGACTGAAAGTCAGTCCAACATTTCCTCTTGTCTCTTGCATGGTCACCTTCTTCTCCTCCTCACTGCTTTCTTCTGTAGCTTATCTTTACCTCATGATGTCCACAGAGGCTGCAGAGCCTATTTGGGTTGCAGGGGCTTGTATAGTTCCAGATATGTAGCTCATTCCATCCTTCCCTCCACCATTCCTTACTGAGTCTCTCTCAGCCCCTGATGTTAAAATTTTCCTCTGGTTCTAAAGCTCCTGTCATATGGTGTAAAAACAAAGACCAGTGCTCTGCACAGTTTGGACTGTTGCATACAAAATACTAACAATTTGTTCCTAATTTATTTTCCAATTGTAACTTCCTTTTTTTTGCTTAATGTACATTCAATTACAGGTAAAAACCAGTAAGTATGTTATATGCACTGATTCATACAACAAAATTACTCCTTGATTTTGAGCGGTTACAGTGTAATTATCAGGAAATGACACTATACATTATTAGCCGCAGTGTTTCCATGTAGTCTTCATAAAATATGACCCAGTTTGCACCAAAATGGGTGCTAGTTGTTGATGTGTGGGACAAAGCGCTGTAATGTTGTGGACTGTGATTCTACCAGCCATCTGAAGTTACAAAGCATCAAGAATGACTGAGACAGAGAAACCATTCAGCCTATTTCAAGTCAGCGCACCATCAAAATAATGTTGAAACAATTGTTTTTAACTTCAATTGTTCCATAAAGACTTGACTATCATGACTGGTGTCTGTCAACTGTCCTGTCAGTCAGTTTAGCCATTTAGTGACCCATTCGTCTAGATAGGACGCTCTGTTAAGATATGGGACCGTGGGGTGTCTTCCATACTGTTACTATCAACTGTCAAGTGTTAGCCTCACTCTGCTAACCATGAAGCATTGCTTTCGACATGCTAATGAATTCACCGACCCTAGAAAGGAGTGCTGGCTTCTCCACAGTTTGATTTGTGCCTGAACTTGCTGTTAGAAAGATAAATGTGCCTCACATACCATATAAATCCTTATTAGGCTTGTACAACAAACTCTAAATCCTCTTTCGGGGGACCACAGGTTACAAAATCTGCTCATGTAGCATCTTTATGTCTGATCTTGTAAAAGTAAAAATTTGTCTTTCACATTTCATGGATTTATCCTGCAAAAGGGCCAGTTTGTTTTTCAAGTGTGAGAGAGGAAAAAGACCACCAGCACGATATCAAAGCTTCTTCCAGTTTTTTTCTCTCTCTCTCTCTCTCTCTCACACACACACACACTCACATTTACAAAAGTGTGACCCTTTTCACATGCGTAGATAATAAGCTGTTACAAAAACCAAACAACCTGTCAGGGATAAGATAAAAGCAGAACAGCTGATTCACAGACACAAAAAGCTTGATAATCCTCAGTCCTCAGTTATCCGGCAACACACCTTAAAGCTCAGCTTTATTGCAGCCTGCTTTAAAAGTCCACAACGCAGAAAATTAACAACCTTAATGAGGTGTTTCAGTTTATAAACACTTCTTCACAACAGTTCATAGGTCCAGTTTTCCTCTTTTGCCAATAGAGTCTTTGCTGTCCTCTCTGCATGACTTTCCCCATCATTCATCCGTGGCTCTCTTTAATTCTTTTCAAACCTAAGATACCTTGATCTAGTGAGTACTGTTGCTGACTAACCTGGAACCCTAAAGACCTGGAGCACAGAAAAAAAAAAACAGAAAAGAAGCAGGAACATGAACTTGTATAGATTTGAGAAAACCTACTGGTGAGATATTGAGTGTTAGTCTCCTCGTGGGCTTGCCTCTATCAAGGTGATTCCTTGCCAGGGGCCCGACTAACTGTGCGGGGGCACGATGGAAGTCCATCACAGATGATGGTTTTATCGATGGCATCAAGTCACACATCGGCCTCTGCGGGGGCACTATGCTGGCTGCTTTGCCCAAGTGGTGGGAGAGAGAGGGAAGGGAGAGAGAGAGATGGGGAGTGAAAGCAAAGGGCAGAGAGGGTGGGGTGGGTTTTGGGGGTATGCTGGCACACAGAGGGGCCACAGTGTCTCTCCAAGAGAAACATGCAGACACCTGCATTTAGGGAGATCGATACCATGCCACAAACAGCTCAGAGAGTCTCCAGAGAAAAGCATGTATTGATTCGGAACTGGTGTTAATAGGAGGAGCTGATATTTCTGATATTCTCCACTCAAGTCAGCTCTTTTTGTGTTTCTAAAACAAAATTGTCTTAATCTCACAAGAGACTCAGCCACTCCTTTCACATTGTAATGTCACAGTTACACTGTTTACAGTATGAAAGACAGTACAACCAACATGACGCATTTAAATCAATGGAATAAGTCCATATTAGTTGATTAAATGTCTTGACAACTACTGAATTACTACACATTTAACATGATTTGAATGAACCATTTCCAATAATCTGGCCATGGCACGCATGATAAGTCATCTAACTGTCTCAAAATGTGATGGCCCCATACTGCTGCTTCTAGACGTATTGACCTGCTGTGTTGGCACACTGTCTCTGGAGGCACAGAGGGGTCAGGCAGGGCTGCTGCCTCATTGGGTTCAGTTACTCTGAAGGCACGGTATTGATCCCCCAGCAGTTACAGAGCTCCCTGTTGAGTATTCCTCCTGAAACCATGGCTGTGGTCACGGCCAGCGTATCCCATAGCTAGCTCATGACATGCAACAGGGTCTCTGGGTGAAGGCGTGGCACACTCTTGTCAAAAAGCTGCTTAATAGACAGCTTAGTATGTCAGGATTACTCACGCCCTCTGTGTCATGCTGGTATAGGATCTGGAATGATCAGTTTTGATGCAGACTTGTTGAAATTAAA
>JAPZDZ010000011.1:12776345-12788666 GCA_029783805.1 Acanthurus tennentii
GAGAAAAATCACTGCTTCAGGCCCATCTTAAATTGGACCAATCTATATCAGCAATGTTGGTTTCATGTCCCACTGCTAGTAATTATAAATCATCCACAAGTTATTTCAACCAGCTGGACCAACAAGCTGATGGAATATGTTTCTGGCCAGCCACCAGCGTTTCATTTATGGATCCCAGGGTGCTGTCTCCCAGCACGAAAGAGGCCGAGCCAAGAACCACTGCAACCAATCAAAAATGTACTTCAACCCAAAATTTACAACACTGCTCACATTCCGACTGAGCTCCAGTTTCATTTCACCAGCTGGGCCTTGGCAGGGCAACAATCACCATAGGTGCCATGTGGATAGATAGTGGCTTGTGTTCGTAGAAATACATATTCATATTTTTCCTTTTCTTGCTTTGGAAAATGTGACTGATTCAAATTAATTTCATTTTGGATTTGGATTCAAATAATTGTCAGCAGTCATTTTAATTGGAATAAATCAAATATAATGACAAGAATACATATTGTGCTGCCTCTTAATGATATTAATGTATGAAAAAGTAACCCTTAACACCTCCTTTATCATACAGAATAAAGCCTCATTTAGTTTAGCACCTCTAATCAACAATAGCTGAATACTTTTATCATTTCAACTGAAGTTTTTTTCTCTGTATTTCATCCAGCTCCTTAAAGACAAACAGCTTTGATGCACTTTTGCCAACTTTTTGAATTGTTTTTTTCTTTAACGACTGGACCGAATTAGTAAGAAAGGCAATTGTGTGACTATCCCAGGTCAACAACAAGACATCTAATTTGGCCTAAATTAACTCAAATCTTATGAAAACCTGCCGCCAACAGGGCTATTTGTTGATGAAGTAAGTGGTGTTTGTGTTCTTTGTTTTTTTTGTAAGACAATGATCAGGAAAGCCTTGGGCCAGATAGTGAGTGAGGAATAATGAGGAGTTTAAGTTAGGAAATGGGTACCATACAGTCCCTCATTGGTGTGTGGAGAGGGGGGAAGGCAGGGGTAGTGGGTGGGGGTGCAATTGCCTCTTTCCGTTTTGCTAAAGACTGCCCAACTGTTCCCCTGTACTTAGTAAAGCAGACTTCCAGGAGGTCTGCAACTTTAATGTATCTAGGGGGTGCTATAATAAACCTGGGCAACGAGAAGCACCAAAGAGGCTCCAGGACGCATGATAAACATGTTATTCCACTTTACTATTGACGATGGCAGGATGAAGCGTGTCGAAAACTAGTTGATTCAGACATTCAGTCTCAGAATCGGACATGAGACTTTTCTCGTAAAGTTGCACAAACTCTAATTAAAACATCACTTGACACTGTTGTTATTGCAAGGAGCAATGTGTTGTGCTATTAAGGGGAAAATGCAGGTATATGTTTTTATTTTTCAGTGCATTTCTACATGTGTTTG
Organism: Acanthurus tennentii; assembly: GCA_029783805.1. Taxonomy (NCBI): domain Eukaryota; kingdom Metazoa; phylum Chordata; class Actinopteri; order Acanthuriformes; family Acanthuridae; genus Acanthurus; species Acanthurus tennentii. The sequence goes on from JAPZDZ010000011.1 coordinate 12,777,762, forward strand.
CAGAGTCACCTCCCTTTTTCTCGTACTTTAAAGGGACACCAGTAATTATTGAATTCTTTTTTAAAAAAATTTGTGAAAAAATTCCTCCATTAACTCATCTGTCTTGAATTTTATTGTGTTTTCAATGAAAAATTAAGTGCAACTTTACATTAATAAAGACTGTCACTCAGCAACTTTTCTTTGATTTTAAAACACTTTTTCATTTAAAAAATGTTGATATTTTAACTGAGTTTTTGCAATTCAAACTGTCATATGCAACTATGATTTAGAGGAAACTTCTCAAGTAAACTGCATCAGTCTGTGCTTAAATACTCTGAGCTTAAGTCATCCTTTTTTCTTCTACCATGTGCAAAGGCAAGACAGTTTATTTAGTAGCTTTTTTATTAAAAAGTTAAAAAAATAAGAGGGGGTTTGAAAGATTAACATTTGAAAGAATAAAATATGAAAACAGGAAAGGAGCAAATGATAATACTTATAATTAAAAGCAAAATATTTCCTTATATATTTTAACACACCACTATTTATATTTAAAGAGCCTCAAATGAATTTGTTACACTTAATAGCACAACCAAAACAACACAGTTTCAGTGACTTTATGGGGCCTGATACTGGGGAAGCAGAAGATTGAATGAAGTTTTGCCCTGTTAAATTTAATGTTTATTTTAGGTACATTTAACAGAAAACATTTAATTTGATGGTGCCCAATAGTACAAATAACCTTTTTTACAAGCAAGTAGCAATTATTTCTTTAAAAATTTATGGCACAATAGTTAGTAAATATGTGATACAGTGTGAATAAGTAAACAAAAAAAAACTGTGATAATAATAATAATAATAATAATAATAATAATAATAATAATAATAATAATAATAATAATAATATAGTTGTAACCTTTAATGTATTGTTCTTTTACAGATATACTCTTACTTTGTACTTTGTAGAATTTATTTGGGAGATTTTGAACGCTGAACTACGTTTAGAAATTCATAAGAAAACAACACTCAGTATCGTCTGTGAAAACCAGTGTTGTGAAAGATGGTAAAACCTAGACTAGAAATCCGCGTTGCTGAAGTGCCACTGAGTAACACAAAAAAGAGAGATAAACATCCTGGAGCAGCACCGCATTGTTATAGCATAAAGCAGACACACGGACATGGGGTCACAGAGTATAAATGATTGGCCTAGGCACCTACGTGTCCGAACGGGTCCAGGTGGTTGTTGGTCAGTTTCAGCTTCTGGAAGGAGACCAGCTGCCTCATCCAGTGCGCCCCCGTGGCAGGAGAGTCCGGGTGGACGTAGAGCCTGCCGGGCATGGCGGGCTCTGCCTTCCCGGTCACAGACCTGAATTACAGCAACACAGTCACACTGTAACACTTTGGACTGGCACTCATATGTTAGCTGTCAACAATGCAGGCGTAAATGTAAGTGAATGCGTACTTGGGGTAAAATGTTAATTAAAAATTTACTTAACATCCGTAGGCCATTATGCCATTATCAAAATTTAGAAATTACGCACGGGGATATCTAAATTAAATGCACCTTATTTAAAGGAAAATTTTAAATTCATTAAAATAAAAAGGCAAAACCCAAACAATGTTTAGATTTGCTTTAAAGAACCTCGGTCGATCATCAAATTTACGAACTCGCCTTAAACTTGTATGTCACCTGAACGCCTCCTTGTCTAAACTTTGCACTGGGGCTTCTTTAAGTCAAACAGATCAAAAAAGTGGCCACCAGTGCCATCATCTATTGCGCGTAATACTTAAAGAGGCTGGTTTTGGATTGAAGAGGTCAGATTAAAGCTGCTAGAGACATTGTTTCCCAGCATCGTTAGATCAAGAGGAGAATTAGTTCCAGGGCATGCTTTGGGCAGGTCATTATCGGCAGTATTGGCATGTGATTATCCTCTTTTGACTATCTCCACACTGAAAGGCGCTGACCCAAACAAGACATTCCTGACCAAGGTTACAGAGATCGACATGACACTAAACAAATAGCCATGTATGTTCCCTCCCGTGAAAGACAGCCTTGTTGCAATGCACATATAGGCTGGTATAGAAAAAAAATCATCAACATTCATGCAACACCGAAAAGTCAGCTCGGGGAGAAACATTTCTCCCTGCTGACTGCATTTCTTGGCAAGCATTCGAAAATACGCAGTTCATAATTCTCGGGGAATTAATATGTGCACTTCCGATTCTCGTCCATCAGGACAACAACATAAAATTTCCTGTTGGAGTAAACTCCGGAGAGCGCAGCTAAGCCGCGACCCTAAAAAACAATGACCCCTATTATTGTGAAATGTCGTGCGTAAAGTTGAAGAAAAGTCTGTCTCTGCAAAGTCATTCAGAGCTCGTTTTGTCTGTGATACGTTTTACATACCATTTGTTGTCGGCGAATTTGTATCGATGGTCGTCCGCAGGAACAACATCCATCAGGAGAATATATTTAGTTTTAGGGTTTAATCCCGTGACCTTCACTTTGAAGCTGGGAAACATTCGCCTGGAAAGAACAAAACACAGTTTATAGCGCTATATAGTAAGTCTGTCACTATGGAAAAACGGGGCTGCTAGGCCCACAAACAGGTAAAAATAGACTGTGGTGTGTTTTCTTGGATTTCTGCACTGTGGAAAAAAAATCACTAAAATTTACATCCAATTTTAGTCATTTTCAAACGGGTACAAACATCCATCAAAAACTTTCTCAAAACAGAGAATAAAGAAAAAAAACTCGGGCACTTCCCATGTTTTTTCGATTTCAATTTCCAAACTAAATTCTTCTGCATAAGTCAGGTCACGCGGGGTGGTTTTAAATGTCAAATGACTGTCTTTTGTTTGGTTTGGAGAGGTAAAGACTATTTTCAGGCAGTGTGTTGGGTCTGAGGGGGACCTGCGCATTACAAGACGTTTTTCACTGTAGGCCAGATTTTTTTGCAATCCTCTGAGTAAATCATTCAGATATTTGGTAGCTGTCATACTGTAGAAAAACACACACACACTCAATGTGAGGAAGGTTAAACAGTCTCGCGAGTCAAGGGGAATGGCTGAGAAGGACAAGGGGATGCTGCGTATTATCATTTCACACCAAAAACAGGAGTGAAATGACTGACGGGAATACATAACGGAGACTGTGTGCAGCTGTGTGAAAACAACTACCTCCTGCCCGCACGGGAGAGCGCACAAGGAAGTGTAGCTGAGCTGAACTATAAATATTCATCATTTATAATACCCACATCAGAGCCACCGTGAGCAGACACCAGCCATCATCCTGCATGTAATTATACAAGTTCACACTCAGCCGACTTTGACTGGATGCAGTCTGATGGCGACTGTCGAGCTGACAGCGAGACACATGTACAAACATGTTGCACAAGTGTTGCGCGCAAGACGTGTCTGCCTACACACAAGTACACGTACACGTTCACGCACACATGCACACTCAGACAAAGCGGATACAGAAAAAATATTGCAAAAGGCAAAACACATGCTCCTAAAAAACGAGTTTATTTAGCTGGATTTCAAGAGAGATGTAGAGTAAAGCACACTTGGATTCTGTAGTATTTTACAATGGAGGACAGTGCTGTGCATTTGCTCATTTGCTCAGACTGATTGATCGATTGTATTGTATTTCCCAACAGGGCCACCCAGACTAAAATGTAGGCTATTCTCTGGTGGTGTTACAGAGCCTTAAAACGTCTACCAGATGCTCTGTGTTTTCTCTGTGGTTCCTCACGGTGTATATTTCCAAATCCTCTCGTTAGAAAAAAAAATACAGCTGGGCCTATTCTCACCATTTTAATTCTAGGCCTTCCTTTCGTACAGGCCTAACGTTATTGCGTGGGGGCCTTATCAGCCATCATCCATGCAGTCAATAACCTCCCTTGTTCTTACTGGTGATTTGGCGGATGGAAATGATAAATAATTTTGTAGTTTGTCTTCTTACCTCCCAGCTTTGGTGATGATCATCTCCGTCCCCACCTCGTGAAACTTTGACCAGAGTTCCCTCTCGTGCAGGTAGACTTTTATTCCCTCCATTCCCTTAAAAATAAAACATCTAAGTTCCTAAAATACGCACAGCATTGCTGTAAAAACCTCATAATATTTTAAACACAAAGATGTCACGCATGGTTTAGAATTGTTTTAAAACCTTTTGGGTTAAATAGCCTGTAGCCAAAACATTTACAAAGTCGGAAACCATAAATGCTAGGGGTTTGAAGTAAAATATTAATTAAAATGTTCAAGAAATAAGTACAAAGAAATTGAATCTTAGGTTTTGTACATTTTAAACAAAATAGTAAATAAAGTAAAGCGTGTAGTGACAATGTGACCCTTGTGTAACTACTTCATTTAACATAAATTACTTTTCTGTAGTCTTTAACCTGCTAGACTTTAGCATGTACATTTAAATTACACACAGTATGCAGCATAATGGGGCAGAGATGAAATATATTCTTCTGAAAATATATATTAGTGAGAATTTTCATATTCATTGTATAAAATGGAGCATAAAAACATGCAAAATTGCTCTGAACTTTTTAAAAAATTGTTTCACTGCTCAAATTTATTTTCTAAAATCATTTAGTCTGAGCGACGCATGTGTGACAAAACTCACAGCGTAAATGAACTAACCCAAAAGAGTTAGATTATCAATGACAACACACAATAAAAATGAGCAGAACTTCTCCCTCATTGGAACACATTTTATATAAGATTTGTGTGTATTTTAACAAACATAATGACAACGTGCTCCTTCGGCCTATAAATCCTTTTTTTCCCCCCACAGTGAATGTGACCCCATGAGCTCGCGCTTGGAGCAGCCTCGGCTCGCAGCCTGCTGCAGTGAGAGTGAGGCCTACACACTGACCGATACTGACCTGTTGAATGTAAGTTGTCTGCGACGATGGGGATTTGCTTGAGGTCCCGTTCTGTTTTTCTGATTTATTATCGCTCTGTAATTCCCTTGAATCCGAGCCACCGGGAGAGTTTTGAAGGCCAAAAGTCTCCTCCTGGTCCGCCATGACCGGAACTCCGAAAACTACTGTCCCAGCTGTAAGACCCAAACAGAGCTGTCAGTGTGTGACTGAACTTCCTTGTGAGATTTGAACAAGATAAACAGACCTTAGCTTTTCTTCCTTTTTTTAAAATCAGTGTGTTACAAAAAAAAGTTAGCTGTAATTTTTGAAAGTTCTTTGCGCTATTAAGGTTAATAGCTAAAGCTTAGTGAAATAAGCATTAAAATAAAAAAAATGACTTAAAGATAAAGCATAATATAAATACATTAACGTGATTTAAAATTGAGGCTTTCAGTGTAACAACGTGATAAATTGTAACACATTTGAAAAATTTTTCAATTAGTTCAAAGTTTGGTGGTTCGTGTTAAATTGCCTGTCACGGGTATTTTTAGGCTATGACAGAGATGCTTGGTATATTTAAATAGGAGGGAACTGCACGGCCTCAGTTTTTCCAGCATTAGAAGTTTAACGACTGACTTATAATATGAATAAGGCTGCATACTGAAGGAGGACTGCTTCGCTTTTAGGAAACATTATTTTCCATCCATGTTCACCAAACAAAAGACATAAGCTTCATTAATACATCAGGGCATGCTGATGTCCAGAGCACAAAGCACTATAATATACAATAATGATCCTGGAAACACTCCTCTACACTTTGACGGTGTCACCACTGCGGAGAGGAACGATTCCCGCAACTCAGAGCAGCCTGTCCTCAGCCTGCTCTGCGATGTAAACAGCTATGAATTGCAACAACAAGGCTTATGAACGTAGCCGGATCAGAGCAGGATCAGCTTACCTAACAACCAAAAAAAATGTGTGGCAGCTAGAGTTGCTATAGAGAAACACCGCCTGGTCTTTAAAACGCTCAGTGCCCCGTCCCAAATCAGATAATCCAGGCGTTTAGCTCGATGAAGCTGTGCGGAATCTCCATGAATCCTTCTTTTCCCCCCTCCTCTCACAGTTAGTCCGGACTGTCTACAAGCAAAGCCGCGACCGTCGAGACCCTCGCGGAGCTCGGCGACAGCTAGAAGGCGCTCCTCGGTGCCTTATTGCGCATTTTACAACCGAAGACCGTTTTGTGAGCCGACTCTGCAGATAGCACCTAGCAGTAGGCTGTAGCCGAGTCCCAAAGGAGCAGGTCCGTCACCTCCTTCTTCCCTCCTCTCTCTCCAAGTCTTTAGCCTTGACAATTCTACGTCTCCCTCCCTCTCTCTCTCCTTCTCTCTCGCGCGCGCTCCCTCCCCAGCCCTCCACTGCGCATCAATGACCAACCGTGCGAAGCGGAAGCTGAGTCCGCGACGTAGATCGGGGGGTGGGGTGGGGTGATAGGGGAGCAGACTGTGCAGGAATAACATTGGTTTATGCCCCAGATGATAATTCCTCAAGGCCCCCCACCCCAGTTTCTGCCCTAAACCTCTCCATAATCCCAGTCTGGTGGACGGAATCCATTTGATATTTGCTGCTTCATGCGCCATTACGCGCAAAACTCCTCTTCTTCAGAGTCATAGCCTCGAGACAAAATTGAGATCAAGTTTAAACATAATCTACATTTAGCGGGTGCGTCATAATCAGATATTGTAGGCCAACATGTATTCTCTGTTTTTGGCCAAAGGAATGATAATTGATTAATTTACCATGCGTTTTTTGCCTGTAGTTCCATCAGTGTCTGGGCAATTAACGATGTCAATTAATGGACCGTTTGCTTCAAGCAGTTTGTTTCTACACGTTATGAATGAATCACTCTATTCCGTTATTTTCATGACAGACTGAAATACGGAGAAGCGTTCAGGACTGGGAGTTGGATGTCAAAAACACGCAAATAGATCGAATAGGATATATTGTCTCTACAGAAAAAAAAACCCAATAAAAAAACAAAAACAAATGACAAACCTGTTGGCAGGTTATATTTACTCCTGCGGCTTTACACAGCTTTGGTCTGCTCACCGCTGACTGTTTCAAAGGACACTGAACGCATAAAGATCACAATAAGCCGCAAGAGACGTTTAAAATGAAGATAAAAATATGTATGCGCCCCTGTTTGCGTTAAGAGTGACCTTACCTTACTGACAAAAAGATACTAAACAGAAAAAAATATCCTAGTCCACTTTACATTTTTACATAGGCATAGGCAACGTGTTCAAAAAGTGAACCGGAAATCAGCCTTGCGGTTGTTTTAAATATAACCATCCATATATATACATTTTATCAGTGTTTTTCTTGAACTATAATTTCAGTGGATGGAGCTTGGCTCCGCCAGGCCTGTCTTGTTCCTTCTAAAACAAGCAAAACATGTAAAACGATATAATTAACACAGCCTTGAGGCAGAATCTTTTATTTTAGAGAGAGGCATGAACCCCATGACAACATGCCACTGGCCGAAGTTGGCATTTTTTGCAGTCTGCGCACGAAAATGTCTCATTTACATTTTAGGCGGTTATCTTATTACGCAGGCGCCAACAGACTTAATTTCCTCCCCATTCAGCGTGATACAGCAGGAGTTAAATGTCTGTCTATTTGCAGGCTGGCATTATTTACCTTTATTGAATATATATTACTTCACAGTATTTTTGTGATTGAATTTAAACGTAATAATATAACGGTTAAAATTACTTTGATTTTTGTAGTAAAATCGTCATTCAAAAATGTCGAAGTTAATATCTGAGCACCTTAAACGTTTTGAGGTTGTAAACTCTAAATATGTGGTTAGTTATATTCACCAACATTTGTCTGGAAACGAATAATCTTCAACACTAAAAACAGTAAATACAGCATACGTTTTCTGAAATGTGGTCAATTTTATCCAAAGTCAAACTTTTGTTTACGGCAAACATTGAACATTTGCCTCTTGTTAGAAATGCCCTGAAGGAGCTGAAAGAAAAGCCATTCACTTAAATCAGTCCACACAAAATTTTCCAAAGTTTGGAATTTTTGCTGTTTGTAATAAGGAAACTTCCTCGCCCCTCCTCACTCTCTCTCTCTCTCTCTCTCTCTCTCTCTCTCTCTCTGTCACACACACACGCACACACACGCACACACACGCACACACAGAGCTGCAGACAGACTTCCGAGTGGCATGCCTCTCCATTACTGTATCAACACGTATAACGTAGCTTGTGCAGAACTTGGAGCACTCCCATACTGCACTAATGTTGTTTTCATAGAGAAAACATTTCTGCGGATATAGGCTTCAAAAATTGTCCCAAGATCTCTGAAAGCGTATGTAGATATTCGTTGTAGCTGTAAACTGTTTTACTCCCAGTTCATGTATGAAAAAAACTTCATTGTGTCGTTATAGCATGATAAAGATATAAAGATAGAGCACTGGAAATGAGGGCATTTCTATAAAAAATACAAAGAAAAGCTAAGTTGTCACATCAAGAGTTTGTCCTACAAAAACAATTTAATAATAAAAAATGCATGAATAAAATGTCAACCTCACGTCCCCCGAACTGAAAACATCAGTATGGCACTGCAGGGTCAAAATAATGTAAAGGTCAGTATAATAAAGTTGAAACCAGAAACTCTACCAAATCGTGAATAATTGTTTTCCTTAGTTAACTTTTAAATAAGTTTATATTGACAGCTCCACATATGCTCATTTTTAATTGTTCTGGTTCTGTAGAAAACCCCTTTTTAGACGAGATAAAGTGTATTTATTGTGAGTTTTAAGTGTGAGAAAACCGAATAAAACGCCAAATACGAAAAAAATAAATAAAACAAAAACTACTGGCTTTAATAACAGAAAATGAGCTGTCTTCAGTAGTGAAACTAATCACACAGAAGAAACGAACAACGTGGAAATTGATAGAAGACCTAATGAGCAAGTAAAACAAACACAAAAAAACCCATCGGTAACAGCAGTTCAACAGCCCAAAACGCGAGGTTTGATCATTTTAAACAGTTCAAGGCAACCCTCGCAAACAGATGACGTGGATATAGAGTTGCAGAGTGAAAACTTCACTCAGACTATAATTAACTTGCAGCCTCCAACAAGAGACGAATTAACGGTGCGTCACCCGAATAAAATCTGGGGGGAAAAAACACATCTGGACAGAATAAGGTGACATTAAAACCAAAAAATTAAAAAATGCGGTAATTGAGACATAAAACAAGCTAATGGTCAAAATTAAAAACACAAATTAAAAGTTTCCAATCAAACACGCACGCAGATCGATTGGTGTAGCAAAGGCTATTTGTTAAAAATATCCTCAATAATGACAAAGTTAAACATTTCTAGTTAAACAAGAAAAATTAATCGGGTTTTTTATTTGTTAGATACGACAAAAAAGATTAAACAGATCTATAATCCGCCCAATGAATGTACTTACACACCGAGTTACATTCTCCAGGGATAGAATTAAAAAATGAAAGGAAAAGAAAATTCATGGTAAAGTAAAGTGGTCTAAAATAAATCGGCCCTTGATGACTCAGAGTTCAGCTGATAAAGCCTTTCTGCGCCATAATGGATGACTGAACAGCCACGACAGGAAAACTTTTTAATAAAAAGAAAAGCACATTAAACACAATGTATATTTCAGAAAAAAGTTGCTCAAATAAAAGGAAAAATAACATCCAACCAATAGAGTTTTAAACTGAACAGCTTTTTGACTATTTGTTTTAAAATCGCATGAAACATCTGCGCATTAGTTGTCGCCAACAGGTTTGAATTTAACCAATAAAACAATGAACAGCTTTATGGTATTTGCATACAATAAACAAGTTTGGTAAAATACCTCACTTTTAGAGCACATGCTAACTGCCAATTTAAAACTTTGTAAATAACTAAACAAATGAGATCTAATGCTGCCTAATAAAACTCGTAAATAAAATTACACTGAGGTAAAACTGCAAATGAAATAAAATAAAAACAGGGGAGGACAAAATAATTGCTCCACAAAACTGCAGAGATGCAATTGTCAAATGGAAATAAGCAGCTCCACAAATAATACCCTGCATAAATTTACACAGTTTAATCACTATTATACTCCAAATAACACAAAATGTTTCCTATTTGCAGCCCCTCTCACAAACTGAAAATTAAGGAAATTGTATTGTGACTAACAAAAATCAAAAACAGCAGCATCATGCAGTATTTTTAGAATACTGCAGATAAAGAAAATTAGCATAAAAAAGAAATTGCAGACCTATAAATGTGTTGTTTTTATCACAATTCCTGAGCAGAGTCAAAAGTCTGTGGCATCCAAAGCTCAAAAAGACCAAATTATTATGCAGAAAAGGGCTTTGAATGTGCTGGGAAGCAAAAGTGTAACTAATGTAGATGAAGTACTGAGGATAACTTTCTCCACATGATCAAAAAAAAAAAAAGCTGAATCAAATCCTCTGTGTGGTAGAATATAGTGAGCCTCTCAAAGAACCTGTTTATGTAATATACTGTAAACCTGTCCTCACTTCTAAAAAAAATAAATCTCAACATATTGCCTGACCGTGCTGGGTAGTTAGTATTTACTCTGAGACATAAAATCTAAATGTAGCCTGGAAGACATCTACAATGCATCAACCACACAAGTGAGTAGGCAACAGTGTGCTGACCAGTGGCATCTAAATGGTCTCACGGCTGCTGTGAATCTACAGCGTTAAAATCAAAACTCTGAATGCAAATAGCAGCTAAAAAACTTCTACATAATATTTTTAAAAAATTAGAACATTTGCAGTGACAAAACACACTTTTTGCATGAAAAGCATGAAAAGTTCCTGCTCATGATCTACAAAACCCATTCAAGCAGGCACAAACGACTAAGTGTGTAAAAGCTGCAAGAAAACAATCACAGGAGTGGTGTTCTTGTGTGCTATACGCTAAAATACTTGTGTTGCAAGTGCATCTAGCCACACACACACATACATACACACACTCACACAACACACACACACA
>JAPZDZ010000011.1:12793651-12821309 GCA_029783805.1 Acanthurus tennentii
TTCAATACAAAATTGGTTTTGGATTCATTGTGGTTCTTGTTTCAGAAATGATTCATTATTGAATGAACGGGGGGGGGGGGTATTTTCTGTCTGTTGTGCATTCTTGAACATTAATAATGTACCATTTGCATAACTGTGACTTGAGGTAAATCTTCAGTTGAGTTCTACCTTTTTATTTTGTCAACATCACATCGTTATCTAGAAAATCAGTTTGCTATGTTTATGCCAGTTGTCCACACTTCTCCAGTGTTAGAGTGTATGAGAATTTTGTAAAAATTTCTGACCCCATTTTAGTTGAAATCTCTCAGGCTGTGATGTAGTGTGGACGGACAAAAAGGGATACTTTTGGAAACAAAGATTCAAACCACATGTTTGCCTACTAACTAAGTTCATTTTTTTTATTAGATTTTTTTTAAAATCTTGCTAAAATGCTTGACAGGATGGAGATGATTCTAGTTTTGAAACCCATTTTTCATACTCCGAGCTTTCACACCACATCTATTGATGGCAATGAATTTCCTGGACGTCACAACTCTCAAGGACTCAGACTTCATATTCAATGAACAGCTCGATACCAGAGTTTCTACAAACCTGGTAACCCATTTACACATTTCTACACCTTTTCAACTACTGTCCAGGACATACATTGCATTAAATCAGGAAATCACAATTCATCTGATTCCACAGAGACTTTTCCAGGACCAAGGATCGTAACTCAGCCACCACCATCCTCTTCTAAGCTTTAAAGAAGAAAAGGACACACATTGTTCATATAATGGACGACAAAGAGGGAGGTTTATGGGACAACAACACACTAACCCTCATGCCAGGGAGAGGAAAGGGACAGGTGAATGATAATTTTCATGGCAGTCTCTTCCGAGTACACAGCTTGCCACTGCAGAGCTGGATACTGGTTATACTACTGTATAACCAGGTGGAACGTTCCAGCCCAAAGCTACAGTTTGTGGACACACAGAAAACTAAGCACCTTTTGGGAGAGGCATTTCATCCAGCAAGTCTGTTGGATTACAGGAGAGAGGCGAAGGATGGAGAAAAGCTAGATGCACAAACTGGGGTCTGTACGCACAGAATGACTTGCTGAAACTTGTCAGGAAAAAAAAAGGCAATACATCATAATTTCATTGGACACAGAGTGCCCAGTTTGAGGCTTCTGCTCTCATGTAATCTCCTTTTTTACTTAAAATATATCTGTGTATACCTGTAAATGTTTCACAGCAAGGTTGCAATGGTCCACTCTATGCTGTGAATCAAAGGACACCTACTCCTCAATAAAATTCAACCCTGACTCCCCTGGCTCTGTGTCCCAGAGAGGCAGCAGTTTGCCGCAGCTAGCCAAAACTGCCCTCTCCTTTGGCAGCACAGGAGGGCAAATTAAATGCTGTTCCTGGCTAATTGCTTGTCTGGCCTTACCCATTTAGCCCATGCTGCACAAAACACATTTGAATCCAAATGTATATTTAATGACCTTTCTCTTAAAAAGACTTCCCTTACGAGACAAATTCAGTCAGTGTGCTATAGAAAAATGAAATAAAAAAAGGCAATAGGAAAGAGTCCAAGGCTTGATTAAGCCCAGTAAGGCCCCCCTCTGGGGTGGGTGGCTCATGATAATAGCTGAAAGGCCCAATTATCCTTGGAGGTGTCCTATATGATCTAAAATATATCCAAAATAAGATCAGAAAAATATTTTGAATTCTATGTTACACTCACTATTATAGCAGACAGCAAATGTTTAAAGGCTACAGAAGAAAATCCATGAACTTGTTGCAGGTGTTTTGATATGTCTCATGATAGCATTGAACATAAAAAAAATTATCGAGTACAGACTTTACCTGTTTGCAGGTAAAGCAGATCACTTAAGCTGTTTCCTCCGACAAAGTAAGACTTGTTCAGTTTTCCCTGAAACCTGTTTTTGTCCTAAACTGTATAGCACTATTTCTGTGGTCACTTTTTTAATCTCAATTCCTCATTAAACTCCTAAGATGTCCTCCAATATAAAGCACTAGCATTGAAGACAAAGCCTAAGTCCTGCAACACTCACAAACTGCCACTGGCTGCCATGTAGCTTTCAACAAGCTGTCATTCTAAAACCTGACAGACACTTTATGGGGGCGCAGTTTCACACACCAACAAAGTAGTATATTATGTGTAAGCTGCTGAAAGTGAACGTATTGTGATGGAATTATTAGATATGATGCATGCATTCATGTCATGTTGTGGGGCCACACAAAATGTTTCCGAGAAATCTGTTCCAAAGAACAGACAACAACACCAAAAATTTGATGTCCAAAAACAAATAAATAGAATTAACAGACCTGGATTCACTTATCACATGGGTGAAGAAATGGGAATTGAGAAATAAAAAGAAACCAAGACACAAGACATACAATGGCTGTATGTCTTGAAATTAAAAAAAAAAATCTTTTAATTTTTTATGCTCCTTATCTGCCTTTCTTCATTGTGACCATGATGAAGGCCACAAAATGCAACAAGTTTAAATGTGTAGGTCTAACAGTAAAGTTGTTCTTGGTTGGATTTGTGGATTAAGATTTATTATTTCAGTGCATGTGAGGATGTTTTGTTATTTGTTCTGTAATTTATTCTTAATTTTAGCAGAATGTTCCAAAGGTTGGCCATTGTGGCCTGTTTGTCTTGCAGTTATTTGTGTGTTTGGTTCTCTTTAAACCTATCAATATCCAAAGAGTCTGTTGGATCAGGATGCTCTCTCCACTGTTTGGCAGAGGATTGTGTTAGAAGCCTACTGAGTGCTTCACGTGTTCATGTAACAAGTAAAACTCTGCATAATTTTTGATTTTGCTACTGACAATGTGATTTTTTTTCCTTTAACTTCCTGATGTAGGTAGATAATGGATGAGTGTGTATGAAATAACCAGAAGGCTCTCTGAGAGAAAGGAGACCTTGGAAATGTGATATCAATTTACAAAGATACAAAGATAAAGTGACTGTGGAGCGACCAAAGCTGCTGTCGTACACACAACTACAGCAAGCTCAAAGGAACTGTGTGTATGTGTGTGTGTGTGTGTGTGTGAGTGTGTGTGCACTGCTGCAATACCCATTATAAGGTCATCATGTGTGAATGTATTTGTATGTCATACAACGTATGCATTTCCCCTATATGGCTGCTATATGCTAGCACATGCATGTGACTAGAATCCATAGCCTAATGGTGCGTGCATGTGTCTGTGTTTGCGGTGGGCCTTTCTTCTAATCTGCCAGCCAGCGGTTGTGTATGAAGTGCTGCTGATGGTGGAGACTATTAGGCCTATGAAGGGAGAGTTGGCTGTCTTCTCCTATTCCCCACAGCTCATTTAAACTTTCAGCTAATGGTACAGATTAAACGTCCTCTCTTAGAAGGAGGGATTCTGTGGCTAAACTTGGGCTGGTATTTAAGGACCCTGAATGAGTGAAAAGCATGTAAAGAACCCATTTAGTAAAAGACAACAGAGTAGCAGTGGGTCTGCATGTAAAAACAATGTATCATGCCTCACACGACATACCACACATGTGGCGTGCTTTTCTGAAACATCTGGCTATATTTTAGGGTTGCAGGATGTTACTTTTACAAACAATGCTGATATTGTCTCCTCAATATTATTTGAAGCCATTTTGTAATACTTGTAATCTTTGCAGTTAACTTGTTTGATAATTGTGATATCATATTTTGTTATTTTGAAAGAGTCTTGATTGCCTTTCTCTTCCTGTAGTGCAGTTTGTGAGGTTCTTAAATCTTCCTCGGTTCTGTGCTTCTATTTCATGTGTTCTGTAAAGATTTATCAGATAATTAATTTGTTTTCAACAAAATCCAAAATCTTTTATTAAATATTATTTATTGTAATTCTTAGGAATTCAGATAGCTCTCTTAATAACATTAGTAAATAAATCCTCATTCACAACAGAATTTCATGCTCCATGCAGCAGTGAGTTTTGTTTAGATCTTACTAATAGCTTTACCTACATGCTTGCATTATGTACTAAATTAAAGAAAAAAATTAAGTTTCTACCCTTTCTGTCTGCATACATGTCTACTTTTAAAAGAACATGTTTTCTGAAGCATTGTATGGCTTTTATAACACACAAATACATTGGCATATTTGAATACTCACAGTAAATGTTCTTTTTCATCAGTTTGCAGCTGTAGATGCCCACATTTATTTTCAAGCTTTGGGAGTATTTTCCTATTTATTCAGCACTTCGAAAAAAATACCTCTTGAGTCTTTTTCTTTTTGGCTACTCCCTGGGAGAGGACAGAGGGGTAATTATGCAAAGGAAAGATAAAGTGAATCAGTCAAACAGACCTGCACAGAACCCAGAATAATCATTTTAAAGTGGAAGTGGATACCAAGTTGATCCGTGGCCAGACTACAGACAATTAATTTTTCATCTAATAACAACTTTGAGAGATGACATGACATGACAAAACAGCTATAAGTTTTATAATTTGATATAGACAGATGTGAACAATAGATTCATGCACTATCATGTCCCTCAGCCAGTTTTAACATATCCTGACAGCTGCAGGGCGGCAGATTATGACTGCGTAGAATTAAGACTGACAGCAACAGAAATAGGGACTTGCATTAACTGACAGCTAGACGTGCCAATGATCTTCAAATGTGTCAGAACAATGAAACTTCATCCTGAAAAGTGATGTTTTGAGCTGTACCCTCTTGCAATAAGTCTGGTTAATTCCTTCTAGGCCTTTTCCCTTAAAAACACAAAGTCACAAAGGGAAAAATCAAACTTTCATGTCATGATGTCTCTCACGCCTTTAGGTGTGTTAGCACCAGCTGTTTGATGTTGTTTGATCCCGGTGCACAGACCGCTCTATTTCTCTTCTGGCAACACCTTGCATAACTTGAACTGAACATCTTGATATGCCTCAGTGACAGTATACTGGTGCTATTTGAGTACCAGATACAGATTCATAATGAAATAATTCTCCCTCAGATTCTTGCTAAGAGACCTTGCAAATTAATAATACATTCACCTCGAGCTATGTACTGAAACTTTTTAAATTAAGTGGAATCAAATTCAAAGACACTGACAACATTTATAATTGCAATAATAATAAATTGTAAAATAAAATGTTTTATTTACAAGCATTATTAGAATTGATCTAGTAAATATTTTCTTAAAAAGTATTCATCAGTCATACATCAGAATGCTAGCATGCAGTAGCAAGCTGTTATCAACTCTAAGCTCTTTAACTTCCTTTTCTAAATGATCAAAACTTTAGTTGTCTTGAACAAATTAAAGAAGGATAAATAAAACCCCAAGCCATCAACTGTTTCAATCTGTGATATGCAATTTGCTTGATGAGACAAACTTTTTGAGCTTTGGCTCTTGCCAGACTGCATGCAGATTTTTCTGTAGTAATATTCTTTGGACACTAGAGGGTGCTACCACTTCATTTGAGGAAGGGCTGCCATGGCATGAAAATAAAATAGCCTTCAACCAACAGACAAAGCAGACTAAAGGAGAAAATGCATTTATGCCTCCAGTGCCTAAGGAGGAACAAATATGAGAACTGTGTGGCAATCTGTGACTTTCTTCCTCATAGTCTTTGGCCATCATTATCTGTAAAATATTTGTTTTTATTGCTATCACAGGAAAACTGACATATTTCCTTCTCTTCTGCAACTTGGCATGAGGTTGCTGATTTTGGACAGTGATGAATTCTTACAGAGAGCTGCTCAGATAGTGGCCACTAATGGAGACAGAAAATAGGAGAAACCATTGTGCTTATGTTAAAGCATCCCCTAAGAAAAATGACCCAAGTGTCCAGCCTTCTTGTTACCAAAATAATAAATAAATAAATTGTGCTGCATGCTGCAGTAACTCAGTTTAGTGTTTGTGAAAACATCCCAAATGTCTGAGCTTTTTGCTGAAAATATCCCCAAGTGCATTTTAAGGTCCACCAGTAGTATAGTCTGTTCCACCAGTTTAACAATTTCCAGAAATGCCCAGCAGGACAAAACAAAGTATTCCGTAGGTTTTAAAACACTGCATATGGATGCAAAATGCAACTGCATAAAACTGTGTTTGCCATTTCACAGAATTCCAAGAAGTGTGCATTCATTCATATGGATGCTCACAATAATAAGCTTATGTACATAAATTCATGAGCATTTTTCCAGTGCGGGCTAATTTCATAAATCTGCTGACACAGTCACATTGTGGGGACTTGCCTTCCCTTAAGGAAAAAACACAAGTCCTCAAAACGTAAATCATTATATTTTAGAAGGAAGTCTTGGGTTAAAGTATGGGTTTTAAGTTTAGGAGTATGTTAGGCTAAGTCTCCAGGAAATGGATATAAGTCAGTGTAATGTTCTCCAAAGTTATGGAAACATGATTGTGTGTGTGTGCCTGTGTGTGTGTTTGTGTGCGTGTGTGTGTGCCTGCGAAGCACAAATAAACTACTGGTAATATGACAAACATGCCTTTCCTGCGGGCAAACAGTAAGATTATGATGAAAACAATGCTCGTTAACTGACTGTCTGTGCTCTTAAAAGAGAACAGCCACACCTAGTATTTCATTCATAAAAACATTACCAAAATACTGTGATTACTATCCAGCAGAGGAAAGCTTTGAAAACTAAGATATCATTTTAAAGGTAGCCTTCTTGGCCAAGAGTTATACTGTGCTTTTCCTTGATTATGTATTTTTTCCAAAAGATTCATGCATTGTGTAAAGAAATCTTTCCTGAATGCGTCTAAATTCCGTTTACCATTATTCTATATGTGCAAGTGTTTAAGTTTATGTTGCAATTTCACAATAACGAGTCTAAAAAACTAAGACTTTTAAACCTCAGAAACTGAAATGAAAACCACACGGGAATCTTACCCTAAACTATCTCTGATATATTTTCTGCAAAACCTGAGAAAGAACGCTGATGTCTGATACTGTATTTGTTACATGAAACTGAGAATGATTTAGAGCAAAAAACTAATCATTACACTTAACACTTGCAGCCTTGGGAAATGTTTAACAAAAGCTTTCATAAAAAGCAGAGTAGTAAACATCCCTGTTTCTCCATTGACACACATACACATTCTCTCACACACAGACACACCCACTCCCAATATAATTTATGATCAACATCTCATATCACAGCTCATGTTGAGACACATTCTTGGAATGCAACTTAATGAAGAAGAAAGCCTCTAGAACACTTACATACATTAGATACAAATTTTTGCCACAATACTTTCAGTTAAACTTACTCAGTTAAATGTTTAATTTTAATATCACTCAGATACAGTTATTTACAGCAGAGGACACTGGTGATGGACACTTCCACGTCTTCAAGCTTGTCATATAATCTGCTCTCTGCTAACATTCTGAAGGTGTCCTTATGTTATGGATTAAAGGCAACAACTTCACGAGGCCTCTTGATTTTGGCTGGTAAATTCAGTAAGTTGCATTTCTCCGTGTTAATATTTATAAGCAAAGTAAAAGTTTGATTTAGGTTTTAAATAGCCATTTACTTTTTGCTTTTTTCCTCCAGCTGAGCAAAAAAGATTAAAAGCTGTTTGTGTTTTTGTTTGCCTGTTGCTTTGTTTTTTGACTGCAGAATGACTTTTTTCATCGTGTGTTAAATAGTTGTATTTATTAAAAAGAATCAAGGCAAAACATATTAACTTAAAAACTAGCATGATATAAAAAAGCATCTTTTTGGTGAAATGCACTTTATTTACACACAAAAAACGGCATACATTATAGATAATTATATTGATTCGGCAGACTTTACCCGTCTTTATTGTTATAATAAAATGAAAATTGTATCCAATATCCGACCTAGATTTCACACCATTAACCAAAACATAGCGAAGTTTACTGTATATGGCTTGCAAACGAACAGGAGCATAAGTTTTTTTCCAGTCAAGTTTTATTCGCTGCCGCTAGGTGGCGCAGCTGACCTGTGACATATATTTGAGTAAAAGCAACCTGTTAGATAGGCCTGTCAATCCGACATTAAAATCGAGTCTCGAGAGCACACTGACCAACGCGGGAGACTCTGTATTCCATCACAAAGTACAAAACTTGACATAAATCGAAATTATTATGACCTTATTATTATTGCTTTTTTAGTTTGATACCACTACTGCTCGGAGGGGAACCGAGTCAAAAATGAATTAAATGGCCAGAAAGTATTAAACAAATAACTAAAAGAAACCAAGCAGATATAAAAATTACAAATTCAATGAAGGTGTGCACATCATAATGCGTAATTTGTGCATTTCTCAATATGGCCTTCACTTTGTTTTAATATCTATTTGATAATTAGAAGACAACATATTTAAAAAATACTTAATATGCTTCAGCAGTTACCAAAACCAAGCAGCACTGAATACTCATGTTTGGACTACATTAAATTTTTTGAATATGCGAATGGTGTTATTGAGTTTCTTTTTCTTTCCTCTTTTTCAATACATTATTTCTAGGGCTCGTGTCATTATTCTTACAGTCATATCTATTATCGATCCTGTGGGATCAGGTCATTCAAAGACACGTGGTTGTTGCCCAGACATACTGGTTTTTATTTAAATATAATAGTAGGAAGCTTTAAGCCTCAGCTCGGATGAAACAGATTAATTGCAAAACCCTCTATGAACCGCACATTAAGATAATTTCCAGAGCTCTCCCATCAGGTAAGACAGTCCTTAT
The DNA here is from genome assembly GCA_029783805.1 of Acanthurus tennentii. Taxonomy (NCBI): domain Eukaryota; kingdom Metazoa; phylum Chordata; class Actinopteri; order Acanthuriformes; family Acanthuridae; genus Acanthurus; species Acanthurus tennentii. The sequence continues at coordinate 12,802,359 of JAPZDZ010000011.1, forward strand.
CAATGACCCTTCACCTATGATTTTTGTCTTTTGGTAGGTCATGCTGTATTGCTGTTAATAAACCAGCGTTGTAGCCGCTTGGGGGCGTCGTATTTGGTACGATTACAGACGCATTGTCGCCTTCCGTGCAATAAAATAGAAGATATGCCCAGCGAAGGCGCCAGGTGAGCAATAAGGTAGAGCAATTGAGACAGCTTGTGTCATGTTTACAGCTATTCACTAGCGCCAGGCTTGCTACACATTAACCAGACGATATACAAATAAAGATATGGTGTTAATAAACTCATGAGTCGAGGTGCAATACATAGAGTAATCAGGGGATTACAGTCATAAAGTAGGGCGACACTTCTTCAGTAGGCGACGAAGGCCAACATGTAAATCCAAATTCGTTTGTGTCCTCTCATAATGTTACTTCTCAAGAAAGCTTGTAAAACCGCGTGTCCTGATGCATGTTAGAGAAGGGCTGGAGCTATCACTTAAGGGTGACCTCAAATTACTGGGTCAGTGGGATTAAACACAAGTCCACGAACAACTCACTTCACTAAATAAATAAATAAAAAATAATGGCCAGGTTGCTTCTCGCTCTTATTTTCTGTTTATTAACAAAAATCCAAATAGGTTCCAAGGTTTTATCAATTTACTCCTTTCCATTATCACGGTAAACACTATCAACTTTAACCCATAGTAAATGCCCTGCCTTGAAGTTGACGCAAATGAGGCCAATAAAAAAAAACAATTATAGTGCGCGGCCCCTTGTCCAGGTAGGAATCCCAGGTATGATCTCTGGAGCTCAGAGGATCTCTGCTTCGCCTTCAGTTATCTTAATTGGACTCTTTGAACGCAGTCTGGACGGATATCTCCGCATGAGTTTACTGAGGTGCAGCAAACAAGCAAAAAGACTTCTTTCGCTTCCCCCCCCCAAAAAAACCGAGCAGAAACACGACTGCAGATCACAGCATTTTTTTTAAAATGAAAGAATGTGTCCTACTTGAAATCAGCTTACTCTAAATTTGTAAAAGTGACAGCGTGTGCCCCCCTCATTAATTATTACCTATAATGGGATACAGCGATGGACACACAGCAAAAAAAGACATTTCAATATTTTATTGAAACTTTCAAGAACACGATGTCGATGTTGTAAACTAGACATAACTCCAATACAACATAACCCATTGACAACTTAAGAAACACAAAAGAAACCTTCATATTTTCGATTATGCGGCACTTTTACGATCAAATTCGCAAAGTCTTTTAATAACATAAAAATAGTCCACTTTTGTCACACTTAAACGATAGGCCTACTTCTTTTGCTCTTCTAAAAAAAAAAGATTATTTTTTTCAAGCCATTGGTGCAGTGCGTTGTCGCTTTTTCATTCATCTTTAAACAGTAGCACTTCACACACGGGGACAACAAATGAAAATACAATGGCACATGAGTGTGAATAACTAGCTCAGTGGATATTTGGGGAGGAAAAAAGTCCATATTTTTAGAGGGGTATAAATGCAGATGGCAACAAAAGGATAATAGCCCACAAACTATTTTTACACAGGTATATCGACAATAAATTAAGAACAGATCCCTAGAAACAAACTACTCCGTTGTATTTACACGCAATAACAATATGAAATAATTACATAAATATTTTATATATTCCTATGTACACTTTTAATCCATACTACCTTTCTTTTATTTTGTAATATTTCAATTTCTGCTTCCCTTTGCCTGTTGGACATTTGGGCTAAATTCCGCATGCTTGGGCCGTAGGCTAGTTGTGTCCCAGAGCAGGTAAGCCAAAAGGCCTATTTTCAATTTAAAAAGGCATGAAGAAAAACAAATTTGTTTAAAAAAATGATAACCTAATTTAAAGGGAGCTTAAACAAAGAAAATGTGTTAATTATTTTCGAAACAATATTTTTTCATACTTTTCGTTTTAGTTTTTTAAGAGTTAAATTAACATTCGTTGGGGTTTTAGGGGGCATGCAACATTTGGCCAATCAATTAATTAATAGTATTCAACGTAATACAGCAGTCTTTGTAAGGTAGGTTAAGCGGTAGTGAGTTCAAATAAGTCAAATCGATTCAGAGTGCATATTAAAAAACATTTTCTCCTCGTGTACAACAAAGTTATGGAGACAGGACACAGCAGCAACTTCTCCTAAATCTGAAAGTCACACCCATGCCAACTTTTCAGTTTCAATACTTGTACGGTATTCAAATGACAGGATAAAAGTGTTGTTTAATTTAACAAAGAAAAAAAAATACATATCAGATGAGTATTAACCAAAGTGCATTTTCAGAAACTAAAACGTCCAACAGTTCATGTTTTTTAAAGTTTTTTTTCTTTTTTTTTGAAACCTGCACGAATCTACGAGGGTGCCATATTCCTGTTAATGTCTTCATCACCGTCAACACTTTGCACTTTTCATGACAACAACGAAACGAAAAGCAGGTGGTCTGTTTAAAAAAAAAAAAAAAAAACTCCTAAGGGGACCCGCTCCGTGGCCTGTCCTGATTTGAGTCGAGTCCGCTGACCAGGCGCTGGATGCTCTGCAGCTCGTTTGCGGCGTCCTTCTCCGTGCAAGTTTTAGGGGACATGGAAACCGAGCCGGAGGATATGGTGGACGAGTGACTCGTCACCTCCGATGTGGAATCTAGGGTGACAGCAGACACGGGGCTTGCCGGGACGATGCCGTCCCCTTTCAGCTCGGCCCCGCTGCCGGCCATGGAGGGCATGGCGGTGGTGAGCAGAGTGCTGTCCGGTACCGTCATGGGGAGGGAGTAAGGGCTGTACCTGAGTCGGGGGCGCACTGCGTTCAGGAAGGGGTGCCGATGCACCGAAGAGGAGGCGGCGGAGGAGGCTGCCGCGGCTGCTGCCATGTAAGTGTACGGATAAGGGAACAAACTGCCAAACGGAGACATGGCGATGCCCTGTGGAGATATGGAGAGACTGCGAGTGAGCAACACGGCTGCGTAGACAGGCAGCTATTAGTACAATTGCAAGGCAATTTAAATAGTTCTGTGTAGGCTGCTTTAGGCCCTTGCAGCAAAAAAGTGTCAAAGAATAATAGAAAAAATACCTTAAAATGAACAGTTATAACTGTTCCACCACACAGATTGCATTTGTTTGTTTTAGATTCATTTCGTGGTACAAATTGCGTGAAAACAATTATTTAAAGTGACCCGCTTTCACTGTCCTCACTAAGGACTTTTTTTCCACACACACTGGCGTTAGTAATGCCTTATTACAAAGCTAATGACGCCGCCTGACACTTGGCTTAACCGACAACATAACTTGGTCCAAAACGTAGATCTGATTTAAACATCGCACAATGAGCCTGAATGCTTCCATTCACAGAGCTTTTCACAAATCTAGTCCAATATTTCTCAGCAAAGCTTTACCACCCAGCATGTAAACAGCTTTGGTGCTAGTTCAAGAATTAGAAATGCAAATAAAAAAGTCCTCTTGTCTGATGCTGCAATCACACAGGAGAATTTTGCAGCCATAACACTTTTCTAATAAATGGAAAAAGACAAATCAGTTGTCTAATAAAACATAATGTTGTTCTCCTCTCTCAGCCAATTGAGGCATTTTAATACTAGCCATTGTGGCTCTAACACAGAACTCCTATCAAAATGCCTGTCTAACACCTTCAGCTGTTGGTGGTCTGTCTCTCAAACTTATTTTTCCTCAGTAAATAAAGGGCTAATATGGGCAACATCAATGCCAAGAGAAAAGGAAAAACAAATGTGAAAAACAAATACCTTTAACAGGCTGTCAGTCATAAAGCAGTTGCCTAACTTTTTTTCTTTGAGCAGTACGTGATCAAACTGGCATTCGAAAAGGGCGAACACACATTTTCCTTGTCACAGTAATGCTTAAAAACGGTACACATCAAAGACATTTTGACCCATCAAACACATTAAATGTGGCGCATGGTCTGCTAAGGCCTGCAAACCCAAACCTGTGCTGCGCTGAAGGCTGCGCATAGGCCCAAAAAAAACAGGTTTTACCTGTGATGCCAGGACATGTTGCTGCAGATGAAAGGGCAGGCCAGGCGCTCCCGTCAAGCTTTGCGGAGGTGATGCCATGCTAGTTGTGTCCATGGTGCTCACGCCTCCCGTGGACACAGCTGCCAATAATGGCCCCATGCCCGCGGCCATGTTTGAGAAAGCACCTCCCATGTTGAACTGACTTGGGTGCAAAAGAAACGGATGCGCACTCCCAAGGTGATTGAAAAACTGTTGTCCTGTTAGGCCTGTTGGAAATCCAAAATTATGCAAGTGGCTGTGGCCTATGTGCGGGCTGTCAGTCTGAACAGTCAAAGGCATGAAACTGTCCTTGTTTATTGGCCTGCACTCGTCCGTTTTGGGCTGGTCCAGACTCGGGCTCTTGAGATCTTCTCCAGAACGGGTGGTGCTGGAGATGACGGTGATGGGGCTCTGCCGTGAGTCTGCCTGACTTTTTTCAGTCCTGGGACCGCTGTCGCGGTTCCTGCTGGTAGTGTCACTGTTACTAAAGGGGTGCCCTTTGGCTGGGCTCGCCTCATGGTCCTTCCCGTCCTCTGTGGTCGTGGAAATCTTGCTGGAGTCCGGGCCATCCTTGATGTGTCCATCTTTGCTCTCATCGTCGCTGTCCTCATCGCTGTCACAGAAATCTGTCAAAGCAATTGGAGCAGAATTTCAGTTGTCTCTCTGCACTTAGTAAATCAAGAAAATAAGAGGCCCCGTTATTAGCCAGTTTGGTTGCAGTTGGGATAAGAAATTATCCTGCAGGACATTTGTTTGCACCACGTGGTGACCAATAACATGAGCAGCAATTTTCAATATCATTGATTTTCTCCGGAATTATTGCTCTCCGTTTTCCAGTAAAAATTCAGCAAGAGTCATTGCTTAAAAAAAAAATCAGTCTAGTATATTTTGTTGCAGGGCGACATATTGTTTTTGGGCAGACAATTGTCTCTTCAACCAGTAAATATTGTGTTTTCATACCTGCACTGACTACCCAATAAGATAGTCAATGCAGATGATTGCTATATTAGATTTTCTAATTAACCTATGACTGATTAGCCAATTTTTATTTTTTCGTTACCAGTAATTTCTTTACATTCATAAACTTTACTGTGACTTTTTACACTACATTATCAAAACAAAACAAAACAATCAACAACAAAACGTGACACTAAATATTTTACGACTTTCACAAATGACTTGTGATCGGAGCTGTGACTGACTGTGAGGTCTGTCAGCCTACCTTTCAGGTGTGGGGGGCCCACGGTGGACACGGCAGGGGACGAGGCCTGGCCGAAGCACTTAAAGGAAGCCTGCTCTCCAGAGGAGTCGTCTGAAGCCCCGTTCTCCTTTTTCTGCTGCTCCTCGTATGAACGCATGGATTGCAGCGCCAGCTGTTTCCTGCACACACACAAGTACGCAGGTTATTATAGCCCAGGTGGTGGTCACTCTGAGGTCAAGAAACAATACCAGCGACACGATGAATAATGTGGATGCTTGTGCGGACTGGCTATAGCTCCTGGATATGTGACTAACTCACCTACTGCAGGTGACAATATAAAATCCATGATAAAAAGTGCCATTCCGTTATCAGTAGCGTGCATGCTATCGAGCATGGCATGTCAAATTGCACATTTAAAATTTTAAAAACAGAATTTAATTTTAAACACTCAACACGCTCCGATGAGTGTATTATAAAAACAATAATAATTAGCAAGTAAGAAGGAAGTTTCTGTTACCAACGGTGCTGCAAGATTTACTGGTGATAGCAAACTATAGCCTGTTAATTTGATTAGAGAGTGTGGGCTCCCTGTGGGTTAATGTGGAAGCTTGACGCCGGTTTAATTTACCGAGATCACGGTCTCATGTATGCATCTAAAGACATCTGTGGCTTTTTTCCCCTCTTTTTTTGCAATGCAGTCCCCCCCTCCTCTGTCTTACCTCTTTTCTCGTCTTCCATTGCCCGTGTCACGGAATCCTTTGGCAAATGGATTGTGGTCAATTTTCAGCTGGGTTATCTGAAATAATTAAAACAATATGCAAAAATTAGCGATGGATCTTTCACTTTCCCCACAATGCATCCTCTCAGGCCTGCTAAATGCAGGTTAAGCACTAAAGCCGAGTCTAATATCTGCAAGTTTCCCTAGCTACACTGAAACTATTACACAGAAGGGCTTAATTAAGTACAGTAACACATTTTTGGTTTTACAGACAATACACACATTGTGCAAAACATGCAGGCACACAAACACATTTTCCCATTGCAGCTTTGTCGTATAAACTTTATTCAAAACTTTACTCCCACACCACTTCCTCTTAATCTCTGGCAGTGTTACCACTGCACGTGGAAGGGTGTGTGTGAGTGTACATGTGTGTGTGTGTATGTTGGGGAGGGCATCGTTTCCCAACAAATTCAAAGACTTGAGAAGATGATTTCCATTATTATGATGTCTTACAGAGAATAAAATGTTACCATGCTGCACAGTCTCACACATCTAAAACGCCCCACTTTTTTTCTTTTTCTCCATTCAACCGCGCAATGTTGCCCCTCTTCTTTTTCTCATTTCTCAACCCCCAACCCTTTTAGTTTTTTCTCTCACAAATACACACACACACACACACACACACACACACACACACACACACACACACACACACACACCCTCTCTCTGCAAACACATAGTGAGGAAGAGGGGGAGAGAGAGAGACAGAGAGAGAGAGAGAGAGAGTGAGTCTGGGTCTTTGCCAAATCCTTTCCACGTGATTAAATATAAGCAAGACAACCTGTATAACATTCCTCCGAATTATTACTTTCCTTCCACAGGCTGGTGAATGTGGCATTACCCGCAACATCATCCCCCCACAGTGATACTCCACTCTCACGAGCTCAAACAAATATGACGTCTTTCATATTTTATGACAACAAAATGGTGCAGAGCATGAAAGACAGGGAGGAGAAGGCGTCTGGCAGCGCAAGAGACACACAAGCTACACTTGAGAAAATATTCAGGATACGTTAAGCCTAAGAGCAATAATTGTGCTTACCTTGTCATTTTGATAGGCAGTCACAGCAATGAAATCCGTTTCAGGGAAAACATACGTCCTAAAGGTACTGTACGGGAGTTTGAGAATATCGTTGGCCCTCACAATGTGAAACCGAGGCTGATATTTGTGCATCGAGTTCAGTATGGTCTGAAACAAACAAAATAATGCAAAAAGATTAGCGCACTTTTGATGTAGGGTTAATGTTGGGGTTTAATCAGCTGTCACATCGTTAGGTGGAATTACATCTTAACTGGCAAAATAAATGTAAATCTTAAATGGAAAAAAAATATTTCAAAACATCATGTAAATTATTTTTGGAAGAATGTTCAATGTGTACATTAATATACATATTCATACATACATATAGATAAATACTGGTCTAATTGTTGTGCTTAACGCTTGCAAATAATTTACATATGAGATTATGACATGAGAAAAAAATTGTATTTTTGCAATTATATTTTATCAAGATCACGTCTTCATAAAAATTTTAAATCTCGAGGAATTTCCTTTGCTTAATTAAAATAAAATAATATAAAATAAATATAACACCAAATTGCAAATTATTAAGACATGTGGCTATCTAGAAGGGTAAGTTGATAAATAGGAAAATTGACATACATTAGTTGAACTTACAAATCCATGCTTGTCGGAGATGTTATTTGTCAGCTTCAGTTTGTGAAAATTGACGACTTTTGACATCCACTGTTCACCAGTAGCCGGACTGTCCGGGTGAATGTACATCCTCTTTGGCATTTCGGGGTCGGCCTTCCCCGCCACCATCCAGCGGGAGTTATGAAATTTGTACCTGCAGTCATCGGCTGCAACTATATCCATCAAGAGAATATATTTGGCCTTCTTGTCCAAACCAGTGCACCTCACTTTGAACGGGGGGAACATCCGCCTGTGTTTGACAAAGGAAAACAACTGATAAGCACTGATGCAGGAGCGAATAAAAATATGATTAAAATATTCAAAAATATACCTGACAAGATGGAATATTTTTAGGTAAACATAAATACGTGTTTCTTTTTTTATCTTTAAAAAAGTTTGTTGTTTAAATCTGACAAGTTATGGGATACAGCCTGCTCTTATCTGCTCAAGACAAGTCAGCCGAAAAAGTGCATAAATGTCAGGCCAATAAAACGCTAAATAAACAAATATATATTTTCCTTCTCTCTTTTACCCTTTATAAGGCTATACACATCACATCAACGCTATTTAATTGGTGTCTTGACTTTTAATGCCTTGAAAGGCCTGCACAGCGACACGACACAGCAGCCATCTTTGTGTACTATCACTGGGATGATGACGAAAATAATTTAGCCAGAGCTTCACGCACACAAAGTTGGCATTTCAATGGAGTAATCAGTCAATGTAAAGTTTTCACAATGCGGACAGGAAATTATCATTGAGATCATTAGCAAGCCGAATTTTTTTTATAGCATATGAGAATATGTAGAGATTCACTAAACCGAGAGGCTACAATAACATGCTCTGTATCCATAATACAGCAGCTGTAAGCCTGATCACTTTTTATGCCACAAAATAATGTTAAACCTAAAAACTACTTTCCTACTATTTAGAAAAAGCTTGCTCACATGTTCACTTTACAAAAGACCTCTCCGATGTAAGCATGCTGTGCCAACTTATAAGTCAGTCCTTTATCTCAGTTTTTCATTTTTTTCCTATCAAGATAAAACAATATATATTTACTGAATACATATGGAGTTTTACACTGTAACATTAACACATTTTTATATAAAAATGTCATACGTACAGAACAATTTCGACACAGTCAAACTGTAGTCTAAGTTTGCTAATACACGTTAGACTAAAAGGCTTAGGAGCGATGCAGGAAATAAAAACGTATCCATAATAATTGCAGATTTATCTCCATAACTTTAAGTGACAGGTGTAAATATCTTTGTACGTTAAATTTTATTTTATTTTTTTATCATGAGTTATTATATGCAAACAGGCTGCTGGGTGTCAGATATTTTTGGGATGTACGAACACACACATAAACACAAAGATAATATGCGTAGGACTACATTTTACCTTCCCGATTTCGTGATCACCATCTCGGTGCCTCTCTTGTGAAAGAGTTCCCAAAGCTCCTTAGCTTCCAGATGAACTTTGGGATCGTCCTCAACCTCTTCTTCAGGCTCCAGAGTCTTGAGAGGCCTGAGGTGGGCGGCTGCAGACTGGTGACCCAGCGAAGAGAAGTGGAGGCCGGTTTCCGCGGCTCCCATCAGCTGGTCCATGATCGGCTTCCCCAGGGCGCCCGGCAGGGAGAGGGAGCCGCTGTGAGGGAGCGCCAGAGCCGGGAAGAAGGGAGGCTGGTGACCCAGCATTGCACTCATGGCAAATTCCGGACCCCGGTGAGGTATAAACGGATGATATGCCATACTTGATCCCTGTATGACTGGATCTCTCATCAGGAAGTTCATCCAAGTGCAGGCAACAAATGTAGACGGCTGGTTGGATGTTAAACAATATTTCTAAAAGTGAAGCCTGCGTAGAAGAGGAGCAAACGAAGACAAAATAAAAAAGAGGAAAAAATAAAGCTTAAATTGGCGAGCTTTGGGAATTCCTCCTTCAATTCTGCAGAAATAAGCATCCACTTATTTTTTCACGAGTTGCTGGGAAATCTCTGCAGTCGTTTGCTGAGCTTTGATCAAAAGTCTGCAAAAAGAAATGTCCATTATTCTTCAGAAGTGCTGCGAGACCGATTTTCTTCAGAGGCTGACGCGCATCGGACACCTTTCTGTGTCTCGCTGGCTTGCGGACATTAGTCGAATTAAACCAACTCGGGTGAGTCACTTAATTGACTGCAGTGCATTCTTTCTCCTCTGCTGCTGTTTACAATATCGGCATTCCTGTTAAAATGCGTTCCTTCTTATTGGCTTCAGTCCTGCAGCGAGGGCGACGTGTTGAAATATTTCGATAGCGCCGAATAATCCCCCTGCCTTTACTTGCTCCGGACATGCACCCTCACACGCACACACACACTTTATTCCTCCTCTCTCTTTCACGCACACACACATTTCAGAGAAAGACGTGTGCAGAGAAAGGAGTCCGCTGACGGCCAGAGAGAGAGAGAGAGGTGGTAAGGTCCCAGCTCCGTGATTTTCCTAGCGCCTCTGTGGCCCATAGGGCTTCATACTGTATGGATGTGTTGCATGTTACGAGTAGCAGCGCTCCGTTTGATTGGCTCTTTGACGCTTTCGGACCAATTGTGTGGCTGCGTAGGCGTGGTTTTAACAGGTCGGGTGGAGGGGACAGACTTCAGACTTATAAAAAGGTGTTTGGAAACTCAAAAGGGTTTTGCCGTGAAACGCCACCCTGCCCCAGTCAGTGTTGTGTGAATATGCCAACGTCGTAACAGAAGTTGCGCTATCGGTCGGTCTGTGAGACCCAGCGAAGGGGAGAGAGCAAGACAAGCCAAGCCGGGGAACCGGCACGCTCTGTCGGCTAGATGTTATGATCTGTTGGGCGGCTGACTTCCTTCTCTGTCCTATAAAACTTGTGCTTTGAATATAACGAGTATCATTTGATTAATTCATAATGATATTTATTTTCATGATTCAGTTGTTCAATTCGAGATATTGTTAATAAGTTTGCAGAAATATAACAGCGCCGAAAAACAGCCGAGTAGCCAACATTTCCTGTAACATCCTCCTTTGAAATCATAGCTGAGGAAAATATGAGCTGGTGACGGGATGAGGCGCTCGATGATATGTGTATGCAATGTTAATACGAATGTTTTGACGCCGCCCAGTAATTATTATGACCATAATAATATGATAATTACATTGCTTTGTTGAATTTTGTCTGATGTTAAAGTTTATTTCCTATATTGTCATCTCGGATATTTAAACACACTCTACAAGCTCTTAAATTCTCATTCACCCTCCTCAGTCTAAATTTGGATTTGAGTCAGTGTGAGTGAAATCAGTTATGAATCTGTGTATTGCACAGATATATCTCATCTTACATCGGTGAAACATGAAGAGCTGACGAAGCCTTTTGGATGAGTGGCAAAACGTTATCAACATGAGTGGAAATTTTCATTTTGACGTGAAATAGAAATAAGTTTAGATGTTGACCACAGTAGGAGCCGATTGCGCGCAAACAATCAGAAGAGCAACGTCTTTGGGGATGTGCACTGCTGTATATTATTATTTTATCTAAACGTCTGTGTTTTGAATCATACTATTCAATTCTGTTGAAAAATAGGCTTTAGCACGCTTTCCCCGTGGGCTACGGCTTTGTCTGAAAAACAATTCAATTTTAGTCCAAGTCTACAAAGTAACACTTGTACGGGCTGCAAGAAGCCTCACTGATACAAGGAGGCTACTTTTTAATTCTCTTAAAGCAGATTTTTTTCGGCTATGAGAAGTTTTCTTACATCATTGTACCATGACATGGACTACTTATAGTGAATTAATTTTTACGGTTATACTGTGCACATGAATGAAGCTTATATATATCTTAAACCTCATTTAAGGGTGCAGTGGTTCACTTTGGTGTGCAAAAATATTGCTCCTCTGCAAAAGCGTCTAAGGGGCTGTACACCCTACAAAGCCACGCTAGTGCTCTCTAAAATGCTATTTAACCACAATTCGCAAGTAAACTAGAGAGCTGTGGCCAGTCAGCCACCTTGGACAAACATTGACCATCAATTCTCAGTCAATTGTCTGTCTCTGAGGATCCAGACGGGGACCGAAGCAGTGGTGGATCTCAAAGTCCTTGAGGGGGAAGCAACAAGTCTAAACTGAATCATGTCAACATGCTCCGTCCAGAAGTTGGTATCAGTCGTCCAATTTTAATGCATCTGCAAAGAATTGTACTCTCCGGATGTTTAAAACATTTAAATGCGTGATGTAGGTCTACTTGTTGCACATCGGTTGGTGGAAATATTTGGTATTGTTTTTTAGCATGGAGCTCAAAAGAATCAGTAAAAACCTCAGAGCTCCTTTTGGGAGGCTCCTTGTATTTCTTTGTCAACTTGGCAATCAACCTGAATCTGATTCCGAACCTGCATTTATTTCAGAATGAATTTCCAGTCTGCACTTCTCATGCATCCAAATGTTAGTGGGAAGCCTCAGCTGTCACATCATGCAAATTTTATTTTATTGCAGCTAAATTGTAGCCTGCTATGAAGTGAGTTACACATCACAGTTCCCCTTTTTTATAACATATTTGTTCAGAAGACAGTGTGTTGTCTTAGAAAACTGCCCTCTAATATCTTTGTGTGTGTGTGTGTAAGTGTGTAAGTGTCAGTCCCTATATGCATATGTGTGTAAAGTGGAGTGGTTTGTATGCATACGCAGTATATTTCCCTGGGGGGATATACAAGGATATCCCGCTTATGTGTTGCATGTTATTGATTTGCTAGAGAAAACAAAAGCGATAGCTGTTGATAGCCTCAGCAGCATCTGACTGAATGAAAATTTCACACAGCTCCTGCGACTGAAGTCAGTAGCTGAACTTTTACATGCTTTAAGTCCCAAAATGAAGGTGCCGCTTTCCACTTGCCTACGTGGGGCCTTCAATCTTTCTCTTTGCTTGAGTGAGGTCAGGTCCGTGTCAATTACTGCGGCTTATTCTTCTTTAAACACTCACCCCCATTAGCAGCACATTTCAATTTGGTGGAAGGTGTCATCAAATAGGAAGCAGTGTTGACACGGCGGCAGCTTTTTCAGACTCTGTGGCCAAGCTGGCTTCATTAGCTAAGCAAGTAGAGAATGGTCAATACACTATATAAACTTTTACAGGGTTAGGGCTCTCAGGGACTCCAAGAGGCTATAAAAAGGTCTGAGCTGACACTATTGATTGATGAAGCCAACTTTGTCAGCGCTTCCCTTTTTATACATCTACAGAGATGATGCATATCAAAATCAAAAGGGGCAGTATATTTGACTGGACAGGCTCTAAATTCTCTCACTTCAACGTGGGTGGGTGATTTCTAGCAGTATTTTTGGGGGGGGATGGGGGGGTGACTTGTGTTTTTAAACTTGTGTGATATGTAAAAGCCTCATGCAGTGCTGTCCACACAATTTGTAGGAGTTATCCTCAAAGAATGTGAAATGAGTCATTAGCATTTAAGTGAAAAAGCAGCTCCTTTCTTTCTCATCGCTCTGCAGTGCGATGAGTTTCAGCTGCAACCTCTGTGCTTTTTGTGGAATATTCTCAGCACTATTTGCCCCCTTTGCTAATTTCTCAATATTATCAATGAGGAAAACTGCATTAAGGTCATGGGTTATGAAGCCTCATTGCCCTGACTACACACAACAGCCATACTGTGTAGGTTCATTAAGCAAAGCTTCAAAGACATTCCTGGAATTGATCACTGAGCTGCAAGTGATGTAATGTATGCTGTCCTGTTTATTTGCAGATTGTTAATGATAAGCAAGGACAGACTTGGTGGCACCGCTCCTGAATGGAGCAGATTGTCTGCTGAGAGTCATCAACCCTAACACGACATGATAGGGAAAGGAAACATCACAAGATTAGTATATTCAACTACTATAATGACTACAAACTTCATTATAGACATCCCAACACGAAGTGGAGGAGGAGATATTCAATTGACAGCGTAATGACTTTCTAAACGCAAACCATTTACCTCCAAGATTTAGGTGGGGCTAAAACTGATCCATTTAGGGGCTGTAATGCCAAAAAAACAGGGCTGCAGATTTTTAAACACACTCCTTGAAATCACACACGTTTTTAGTTGATTGGCAGGAGGAATGATAGACTCTTTTACCTGTCAATGATTTGTCCCCTTCAGGTATTTTTAGTCAAGTCAACCCTTGCTCCCATCAATTCCTGTGCTGGTCAGTTATAGGTATTGATGAAAAACAATTTTAGTTAATTAGGGGATGTGCTCATTGACGGCAGTGCATTGACTAAAGCTTGACAGGGAAAATGGCTGCGTGCTGGAGAGACATTTGCTCCCTTGGTTGAGGTTGTTCATCAACTGTGACTCAGGCACCATAACTTTTCAGTTACTACCATATAGTTAAAGAAGAGGCAATTGAATGGTGAATAACGGCCTGTTTGGCCTTTGATTAATTATCTGAATCAATAAAGACCCTGTCTATTAAATCTATACTGTGACTTAAAAATCTAACTGGACAATTATTATACATCTGCGCATTTAAAATATTCACATTACATGTGTTTGGGTGTTTTATAAAACCCTATTTAAGTCAGAAATCATTAGAGCTCATGCTTTGTTTATAAAAGTTCACATTGTCTAGCCAGAGGCCCCCTAAATGCTTCCTTAATGGTACCTATTCACGTTAAACAAGCTATACTCATTATCACCTGTTGCTGGAGCGTAGAGTTAGGACTGAACAGCTGCTTTCAAAGGTGCACTGTACACAGCACTGTTAGAACAAACCCGTCCAGTGGCATGCATCACCTGTAGAGCATAATGCAGGGGATTTGTCTGCTCAACTCCATAAACAGCCGTCAAGCTTTCTATGCAGCCACAAGCTGTGTGATCAAGATGCCCCAAGTAAAAGCCTCAGATGTGGACCATGTGTCAAAAGCCCTTAGCCTGACTTACGTGCCACCACTCGCCAACATGTGAGATAAGCATCTCTGTCCTTATAATCTGCATACCGAGAATCTTATTGAGACCAGTTTTGCATGCAAAAAAAAAAAGCAGACAACAGAGCGAGCAAACGGAAAACAGGAAAATCCTCAGGTTATTTGTCATCAAGTTAGCACAGGGTTAATATGTTCCTGCGAGGCATCAGTTGGGGACTATGTGGGATTTGAATCAAAAAGTATTTGGGTTTGGACCGTGCAGTGGGCAGGGAGGTGCCCCAACGTGAATATCTGCTGTCCATTTAACTTCCCCACCATCGGCATCGGCTTTGTGCCGCTTTGAGTTTACAATCTCGCAGAGTTATAAGGGTTTTTTTTGCTGTAGAGTCAAACCTCAAGTCCCAGCGCTTTTAAGAGGAAAGTGGTATAAAGCAGCGCATTCCTCCACCAAGGGAATCCTGGACTAAGGGGTTAGGGTGGCTTCTCTCTAGAGGTTAAGTGGGATAAGTGTGTGGCTCATGTCAACCCAACTACCCCCCAATAGTTTCTGGAAAATTTGCAATGGGGTCAGATTGGATTACTGTGTTTTGGTATTTACATGGAGACATAGGGCTTTGAAATGGAAAACCATAGGCGGAAAAGCAAGTGCCATGCAGTCTGAAAGGCTGAGTAAAAGAAACCAGCACTGATTTCCACTGATGGGACGGTTGAATACACGTCTTTTATGTCTTTCTGCCCCACAATCATGCATTTTGTTACAGGGAACGGTGATTGTGGTAAATGGATCAAGTGCAATACCAATCTTTAAAGTAAATCCATGGTAAGTACTATGATAGACATAGGAAATAAGGAGGTTTCAGGCATCGTGCTTATGCTCACAGATGTACCACATCATAGCTGTGACTGTGGCTTCGACGGAGCTTCTGAAATGCAGTTAAAGAATGTTGCTGTGCAGTAGTGCTACATAAAAACAGCAGTATCCTCAGTCCCAATATGACCTTGTTAAAGTACATAGGTGTCAGGTCACCTTAAGGTAAGCTAAGTATTGCTGGATATGTGCCTCAGGTCTGTCATATTTACCTGTTCAACCTTGTTGCAGATGTGCTAGAGTGAGTTTTGCGGGTTATTTTAGGATTCTCCAGCCACTCCCTACAGGTGCTGTGTGCAGGCCTGAGCCCATAATCCACCCTTTTCACTGCGGATTTCACTGCACCTCGTCCCACCAGGATTTGTTGTACTCTGTCTACGTGACGCAGCAGCTAAAGAATCAGGGCAGAATAGACCTGTGTGAAAAGTATGTTTTTATTTTCACTTTTTAATTAAGTGGTAAAACATTCAGGCTATTTCTTAGCAAAGCTAAAAAAAAATAAGTTGGTTTAGAATATTTTGAGATCTCAAGCAAAGGTAATGCTGAAATTCTACTTTCAATGTAAAACTGTTAGAACAAAGACTAATTTCCTTTAAATACAGCATTTACAATTATTAGTTTTCTACTTTAAATATAGATGTGAGCAGGTTTTATGTATGACAAAAATTAGGCTCCTTCAATACAGCAATTGTTTTCAGATTCCTCCTTGTTTAAGTAAGAGAGATGCGTTCACAGACGCTTTTCTGAGGGAATTAATGAATGCTAGAGTCACATGTTTCATCTGACTCCGCCGCTGTCGGAGCTTAGATTTCGCCGTTTGATCGCTGATAAATAAAAAGCAACAGGTGTCAAACGTTTGTGATGTTCGCCGTATATCTGCGCAGAGCTCGGGGCTGAGTGTGTGTGTGTGTGCAGAAACCTTTGCGGTCTGATGTTCCTGTAAGTTGCCGGCAACTTTTTTTTTCTCCCTGCTCCTGCTGAAACTTGACCTCCCGTTTCTGGGTGAATTAACGGTTTTGTCAGTAGCGAGAACAACAATTTGAAGTGTATGCGGCAAGCTCAAGCGGCGGCAAAGTTGAGTGCGGTCAATTGAATCTACCACATGCTTCTCTGCGCCATGGATGAAGCCATAATGTCTTGTGAATGTTTGCGTAAAACTCTTCTGGGTAAGGAGCTTTGCTTGAGGTGCTCTAGAGTTGTTTTGATCGTCATTATAATTTTTTCCACCCATATACATCTTTACTTAACACTTTACCATTATTACATATGTATTAGTAAAAAAATTCCATGTTTAGTACATAATATAATTTAGTACTTTTTAAAACAATTATAATTATTTACATTTATAATAGTGCTAAAAATAGTACTATATATGTTTATATTTAAAATAGCCTATGTTTAGCGTTTCTGCAATCAAACATTTTCCTTCTAATAGTTTTTGCTAATTTAAAGGCCTACTTAATAATTTCTCTGAGACTACACTTAGAGTTTTCATGCATTAGCCTTAAAAATGTTGAAGCTCTGCTGTGTGCTTACACTGCAGACAGACTGTGTTGTTTCTTTGCTCTTTGCTGCATAATGAAGTCACTGATGTTGTGCTTGTTGCACAGTGACATGAGTGGGTGCTGCCGGTTAGTGTGGGATATGTGAATTGAAAGTAGGCTACTGCGCATACCAGTTGGCCTAAAAGTCTATTAAATTTGACATAAACTAGAAGTTTTCCGTCCTATAGTCTGCACTGAGTTACTGTATATCCGCCATCATAAAACTAGTAGTTTGCCATCTTATAGTCTGCACTGAGCTACATCCGCTAACATGAAAAAATTCTTTCTTTCTTTCTTTAGATCTAATTATGGGTTTAATGTGACTCAAGTTAGACCGTTTCAGAGCCACCTTTTTGTCTTTCTTTTCTTTTTCTTTTTTTTTTTACTAGCTGTTTGCCTCTGCTGCTTTTTCATGTTCAAATTGCAAGTCGTCAGAGACTTGTGACATTTGAAATTTGAGCCTGGCCGCATTTACGAAGTTAGACAATACACGAAAACCACATGAAAATCAAAATAAGTAGGATGCGGTTAGGAGCTGCGCTTTCATTTATTGAAGTCCCTACAGATGTTTTGCATAAAGACGTTTTTTGGGGTAATGAGGGGGAGTATTTGAACGTAAGCTGAACCTGGCTGGCTTAACTTATAGGATTCTACAGTAACCCCGAATAATTACAGAAGAGGCTGAATCTGGGCAACTGTTGCAAAAAAATGTGGCCTGAAAGAAAAATGTGACTGTGCCACGTTTGGTGGAGTAAGTGCTGAAATGCTGGTCATTTGTGGTTATGGCGACCTTGAAAACTTTATTTTAGTCCAGGCCCTTTTGTAACTTTGAAAGATCGACTAAAAAAGTAAAAGATAGTAGCCAAATTAAAATTTGTTGTGTAAAATGACAAAGCAGCTTTTTCAAAAAACAAAACTTTATGAATGTTTAAAAACACCTGTTGATTTATCCTCTTTGTGTAAAACAACATTTAAAATTTATAAAATACTACGGATTATACGCATCTATGACCGTCAATCAGCCTTTTTTGTTCCCCTTTTTATTTTTTTGGATATGCGCTGAAATGCTAACATCCCACCGCACACACCTAGAGGACACAAGCACCAACCAACCAATTAAAATCCGATTAGGAAACATCTTAGTTGTCCAACCGAGGGCAGTGAAAAAGTCTGTAACCTTTCCTCGCTGGGGTCACCCACCTAATAAGATCCATTGCCCATAGTGAAGCCGCAGACCTTCACAAATGCTCCTGGCGACCGACTGTGGCCCCGGAGACCTTTGGCATACATGGCAGTTTAATTGGTCACTGTATTTAAGAATAAGGTGGGATTCCAGTTAATTAGTGGAGAAGTGAATACGATTGAACATTATATGATTTGCTCCCGGCCCCTGGTTTGTTAGTGCGGATTTGGGGTGGATCAGCTTTTGTGCTCGACAAATGAGAAGTGAGTAGCGTGGTGCCGATGCACAGTGTCGTTTTGTGGACTGGCGACAGTCTCGATTCATGGGAAAAACTTAAAGGAGACCCGCGTTATCACAGGACCTCATTATCTCATGTCTGCAACCATCTTTTGGGAACAATCCTTAATCAAGAGTGGCACAGACCTACTTTGCAGAACTTTGGTATAATAGTCCCCCCCCTCTCTCCTGCTCTCTCGCTACAAGCGCCCACACACACATACACACATGCACACACTTTGCGTGACGTGAGGTGCCGCATGACAATGTGGCAGTGTGATCCTGGAAAACCGAGATCACCTTTTGGTATCAAAAACCGTTTACGATAATTGCGCGCGCGCTAGTATTCACACATAGATATTTAAGGAAATCGGACAGGTGGCGGACTGCGAACAGTTTGCATTGATATTCATTCGAAATGTCTTTTCCCCTTCTTTAAGAGTTGTACTATGTTATAAGT
>JAPZDZ010000011.1:12843916-12857766 GCA_029783805.1 Acanthurus tennentii
TGTTTTATTCCTTTGGATCCTTTTATTTAAAATTAGACTGGTATCTTTTTTTTTAAATGAACTTGATTTCATTCTTTCATGCCAGACTCCCAGAAGAAAAAACAAATAAGCTCAAACTTTTTAATGCTTTGTCAAAGCTGGAATTAAATCCATTCCCTCCCTGGCAGTATTTCAAAGTGAATCACTACCAAAAAACAACCAAAAATATATAAATCTTGATTAAGATTAACTTTCATAAAGCAATAAGTCAGTATTTGGTGACTAAACACTTCCATGTACATCCCATTCCAGCAGCTGCTTTACAATAAATGCATTTCAGCATTCGCTTAAGGAACTGGTGTGTTTGTGTTTCATCTCTCTGGTTAGTCCATGTTTTTTAACTTTGGATTCAAAGGACATGTTCAATTAGGAGATTTGTTCTGGACTCACGGTTCAAGAATCGGACTTCCATGCTTAATATATTTCGTGCAGTTGAGTTCGCTCTGGTTCAGCTTGAAATTGGCTGACTTGGCTATGACGCAGTGCATCACATCAGACGGTGATGCTCCTCTGATGCTCGCTCTGTTGCTGTGTGAAACGTTGAGAGGCCGGTGAAACTTTTCTGACTCCCTTCCTGTGTGTGTGTGTGTGTGTGCATGCGTGTATGTGATTGTGTACGGACGGAGGTGGGGCTGCAGGGTGAGTGATGACACTGGCAGTGTAATCCCACCGACATCTGCTTCTAATCTGCAACATGAAAAAGACACTCTTGTGACCCCATACCTGCCCCCAACCATCCTCTACCCCCACCCTGCTCCTTCTGCCCGCCATTGCTCTTTCTCTCTCTTTCTCTCTCTCTCTCTCAAATCAAACAGTGTATCAGGTTACGAAAAAAGCTTCTACCACAACTTGCAATCAAACATAGAAAATATGGGAGTAGTTATTCATTTCTTGTGCTCTCATCCGTGCCTCCAATTTCACTCGGTGTTGAAGTAACTGCACTCATTCAGTAGATGTGTTCTTCCTCTTCTTTCTTTCTTTGTTTTCGAAAGAATGATTAAACAGCAAAAGAGTAGCATACACCTCATACATCATTTTACCAGCAAAGATCACACCAACATGTTAACTTTGGAGCATAAACATATACACATGTGTATTTAGGGAGCAGCTGGATGGCGTAGTTCTATTTCGAAACCCTTCACAGGACAGGGCCTGGAAATGATGAAAAACTTTAACACATGCATGCAGAGATCAGCTGGATGGTGCGGTGGTAGTGTTGCTGCACTTTGAACAGCAGTTTGTGTGTTTGATTTCCCGACCTGGACACGCCTGAAATTCATGAATGCAAATGTACACACGCATGCAGCTTAGTGGCAGTGTCGCTGTTTGTGGAACGGCCGTCTGTGAGTTCAGATCCTTTGTCAGAAAATGTTTAGAGTTGATGAAATGCATATTCATATTCATATTCAGATTGATGTGTACATGTACGGATAGGGATGGCGTATTGGCCGCTTTGTAAAGTGGTGGTGTAGCAGATTGTGTGATCAATGCTGGGAGTCCTGGAACTGATGAAATGCATAAATCATGTATGTATAGAGGGTGACATGGAGACATAGTTGTTGGTTTAAAAACTTGTATTGGAAATGGCTGAAAATTTGCTGTCAAAGGATTTTTTTCCTGTTGATGTTTTCCTCACCTTTTTTTTCCCCAAAACAAAGAATCCACAGCAAGGGAGCAGCAGATACCTCTTATTTTACCAGTTAAGATCAAACCAACATGTTTCAAAGAATCAAAAAAAAAACCCCCAAAACTCTACACAGATGACAAAATGCAAGTAAACAAGATCAGAAGTGCTGAGTTTCTTAAAACCGTTTTCTTTTTATGTCACTCCAGGTCCGGGAGTTGACATAAGAAGAAAAGAAGGGAGCGGGCCTGCGGAGAGTGTGGGTGTCTGAACAACATGTGGGGACTTTCCAGTGGATGAAGATTGCCTCACTGGAGGAAGTATTTATTCAAGAATAATTGAGAGAGAATTAATATAGCAGCCAAAAGCTTGGCCTGAGCGGATGAGCAAAAAGAGGATGTGAAGTGATTGAAACATGGCCGCAATTTGTTTTAACTGGCTGTAGAAATAAGCATGGCAGAGCTCTTAGGGCTTGGTAGTTGTAAATCTGGAGCCTTGCAGGAGTATTGTCGGTTCATAACCTTTCTCTCTTTCTTGCGCTCTCTCTCCCTCCCTTACGCCTCCCAGGGGTACATTTAGCTGGGGAAATGGAGCTTTTCTTCCCTTTATTTGACTTCCTTGTCACTGGCAAACTCTCTTTCTCTCTCTCTCCCCCCCCCCCGTCTTGCTCTCTCTTTCTCTTGTTGTCTGACATACACACACTCGCACTCGCCTTGACCCACGTTTTGCAGGACCCCTAACTGTTGGTGTGCAGACCAGTCGTGGGAGGACAAGGACACAACACAGAGATACATTAGAGAAAATCACTTCCCCCTTTCAGCCAACAATGGTTCTAGGAAGTAATGTAATTCTTCCGTGATCTGTGTTCTCTCTGTCTCCCCCTAAATGCATATTTAAATGCATTATGCTATGGTCAGCTTACATGTTTGCACCACATACTTTGTACTGTGTGTCCACTTCTTTCCCATGAGATATAGTGTTTGTTTGTTTGTTTGTTTGTGTAAAAAAGGCAAAAGTTAATATTGTTTTGGTTTATAGAAAGAATGCACAAGATGGAAATACATCACATATTATAGGGGTTTTTCACCCAAATTACAATGAACTACAACAACAAAAAAATCCATCCATGTGAACAGTTTGGCATCGAAGTATCCAGCTCTTCTGTTTCTGCTTACTTTAATACATGGAGGTGGATTTTATTGACAGAATTAAAAAAATAATAGTGGGTACTTTTTCTTTTTAGAATTATTGCCAGTGTTACATTATATTCTACAATGTCAACTTCTTTCAGAGGGATTTAAAATTTTTTGAAGCATTATTGGTCCTATTACTGTTATCTATGGGCTCAGAAAATTCTCCTTTTTCTTTTGCTTAATAAGCCATGTAGCTGGAAGCAGGGTTGATTTTCTTAGAACATCAAAGTGGACATTTTGGAGAAAAATTGTTTTCACAGGACTGTGATGCTGCAGAGTATTTCTTAAGTTGAAAGACGGTCCAATAAAAACTGTTAACAGTGAGATGTTTGTACTATCGGGAGTACCAGGACATTGTTTGTGGAAGGAAAAGTTGCTGATTTTTTTTTTTTTTTTTTAAGTGTGAGCACGACAAATGGAATTCTATTTGTCTCAATTGTTTGGCAGCAGAGGAATAAAAAGTCTAAAAAGTGTTCAAATAAAACCAAAACTGTTTGCATTTAAACCACTGGGGAAACAGAGAAATGTAGCTATTTATTTTGGGGAGCTGATCTTTCAGAGATCTAACAAGGAAAAACAAATGTGAAGTTGACAAATGGAAGCTACAAAAAAAAAAAAACTGTGTAAGAAATATCAGTAGTTACATGTTCCAGTAATGTGAGCGGATTTCTCTGTTCACACCTCTGGTTCAAGGCTTCACCAGCTTCCTGCTCTGTTTAGTCAGCTAGTCTTTTAAAGAACACACACACACATACACATATGCATGGGCACGTCCACACACTTTCATTTTCTCCATCACCTCCAATATTCCCTTTCCTGATTTCCCTCCTTCCTATGGAGCTCTGACTGAAAAGTGCTGCCCCGTTACATCTGCACTCAGGTCTGCGGGTTACACACTGCTGCATCCCAAAGAGGTGTGTGCTCCCTCTCTCTCTGCGCTGTGGGTCAGTACTCAGGGTTTACACAGGGGGCAAAGGTGTTAATGCTACATGCTTTAAAGAAGTACAAGATGTCTTCACTTCGGCTCTAACAGGCACCCTGGGTAAAAGCTGGAACTAATCTGAGGTGTGTGTGTGTGTGTGTGTGTGTGTGTGTGTGTGTGTGTGTGTGTGTGTATAAAAGCGAGAGGGTAACAAGTATTCAAAGCAGGGAAATGCGTTTGTAAGTAGGTGAGGTTCAGAGGTGCTCTCATAGCTTGCCACTAGCAAATATGGCCGATGTTATTTTTGTAGCATTGAGGTTTGCCACTCTGTTTACAAAGACACGGGCCTCCCTTTCCTCGTATTCTCTGTGATTCTTCTTTGTGTTTCTTTGGTTCAGACAAGGCCAGTTGTTCTGCACTGTTAGCATGCGGAGACAATAAATAGCACAGATTTATATTAATATGCCAATTAATGTTTTAATGACACTCACGGCAGATATTGCATGAATCTCGAATGAAAAATATACATGATATGTTATCAGAGCTGCAGATGTTTACCTAGTTTTTATAGGATCCATTTTAATTTAACATACTATCCTTTACCTTACTTAACCTTGTCCTTTACTCTGCTTCAGTGATCTTTATTACTTTCATGAGCAGAGCTCTCTCATTATTTGGTTTTATTCATGCAAGGTAATGTTTTAAAACCAATTTGATCATGTGCATATGATTGAGAATGCTAGCTTGTGCGTAGCGATGTACGAATAAGAGTGAGTTCTTTCTTTGAAGTTCACAATTTCATCAGTTGCTGGAAGTGACAAAGCATTAATATCATCCACCAAAAATAAACTCATTGCACATTTAGTTCAGCAAAAGTTGGCTTAGGTCATTGGAACTGGGAATGAATGAAAACACATTTGCGAGTGAATCAATTTTTATAACCTTTGTGTGTTTATTAGATATTCTCAGGCTAATGCAATAAAGTGGCCAAAGCCAATATTGTATGCCATGAAGGGTGGTGGAACAATTCCAAACAGTAATGTCACCTCTACAGACCAAGCACGAATATTATACATGGAAGGAGGTTTGGGATCGAAGTGGTGTTTACGAGTGAATAAGCTTGATTAAACCCATACAGTACTGGAAATGACAAAATGCCTGTTTTTGTGCAGGGCTTTATTTTCTCTCTCTTTCTTTCTTGCTTTCTTTTTTTTTTTTTGCAGGGATGGAAGCAGACACAGACATACACATGCACCTACTTCTCTAAACATACACGCACACAAACATGGTCACACACACGTCGTCCTCCCATCTACAGCCAGGGGAAGTAATGAAAACAAATGGCAGAGTTCTATTCCCGCTGGGACCTGAGGAGGAACTTAGTCATCAAGCTAATTTTATTCTTGTCTGGCCCAGAGACTCCATTTCCTCTGGGTGTTTTTACAAACGCCGGGCTGCACCACGCCATCGGCCAGTGATGGATATGAGGGCCTGATGGCCGGATGGCAGATGCTGGCCCTGTAACTCAAGCTCCAAACACTCGCTGATGACCCCCCTTGCACCCCGTGCGTTCCTCAGTCTTTGCAGTGCTGCTGCTCGGGTGTGCATATGCAAACTTTTACTTTCCAAACAAACTGTATAGGTTTTGTTTAGTGGTACATGTGTATGTATTCTTTTATCATAGATAAAAGTAAAATGTGTGTAATATGAAGAAAACAACATTGATGGCTTGTGCTCACGGCAAAAGATCATTTTCCGCACTAAAGCTGTTCTCAATGTTATGATAGATTTTGTGTTACTTTCTAACTATTTGGGTAAATTAAAGATCAAGAAATACAAAAACCATTGTACAATCCAAACTGTATAAATCTACCACTGCTTGTAGGCGCATCATGTTTCAGAAAGTCCAGTAGAGGCAGTAAAGCAGGAGCCAAATACCCAAAACAAATCATAGCTTTAGTTGAATGTGTAATGTCATTAGTTACAGAAAGTCTGCTAATCATGTAGTTAGGTTATGACCTCTTTCATATTACAAAATTGTAAGTACCTCCGCTTTTGCTCCCCTTGTGTGTTACGAGCGAGAATCATGTTACAGGCAGCGGCAAGTTGTAGGTTAGCAGCTTAAGCAGTGAGAGCTCTCGTTTCTGCCGCAGGCTGCCGGGCAGAAATTTAAAAGGGCTGCTTAAGCCTGCAGCAAATTCATTCATCACAAATTTTTTTTTTTGAAGACCTTTTATCGCAATCCCACAGTTTTATGACAGACAGAAAGTTCCCAAATATATGGAGGTAATGTGCTTCTGTCAAAAACTCACAACTGTCTTGTTTTAATTGTGAAATTAAAAAATGAAACCTAAACGAAAAAGTTATGAGTCTGCTGCATTTATTTAAACCTTTTTTTCTGAAAATTTTTAGCACAAAAACTGAGACATGTTACATTTTAAACTTTAAAATATCATGTTCAGCTGCGCATGTTACAATTTTTTTCTCTAACATTTAGCCATGAGAGATTGTCACACTTCATCTAAACAGCTCTGTAGCACAGGGTCCCTATTCCTCATAACTGTGTAGATTAATAATAAATGCTTAAAAACTCCAATTTTCCACCAAGTTGTGGCTCAAGAGGGAGGGGTCATGTCACAATTCTTCATCGGGTTCGCTGGGTTAGTTGGATCGGTGTTACATCTTCTCTTCCCGTCTTGCACCGAAGTCCCATTCTGTGACATGCGCACAGATGGGAGCAGAGGGACACAAGGGACAAAGCAGAAAGAAAACCAAATGGCCTTCTGTTAAAACTCCTCCGTTACCAGCTTTAAGCCTTCATTCCAATGCATCCTGCATGGATTATTCAGTGACTGTACCCTTTTAGTCTTGGCTGTGGCCCGCAACTGCAAAAGGAACCTTATTGTTGTTGATTTGTTAGTAGGCAACAACTTTCAGGAGAGAAGGGAAACATTAAAAAGCAATTAATATACCGGAGTGCGAAGGAGAAGAGGAGCCGCCTGGGCCTCCAGTGGGACTGGCGTTATCTGCAGCATGACCTGAAAATGCAGAAAAACATGGAAAAGATGGCTTTTAGTGTGACTTGTGCTCGTCCCTGCAGATGGATGACTGACGGGAGGCAGCCAGAGACAAACAAAGGCTGTTTACGATCAGCATAATCAATGTGACATCAGCACGGCGACATAATGCGCGGGGGTGGGTGGGGGGGCTTGAGTGCAGCGGGGTTTGAAACACAAGATGCTCTTTTTTAATAAAGCTACAACTTGTTCCTTTGCGATTATGCCTTCCTGATCTTTGCCTGAAAGAAGTTTTTTTTTTTCCTCTCAGGCTTTTACCACCCGTCATAGAAGCCTTAACATCCTGGCAGGATATCAGTGGCACCCACTTTAAAAGCAATCAAGTATGCATTTAAATTTCAGGCTGACAGGTTTCGGCACAGGCTCTCTGCGCTTTATTGTAAAGAAAGTGCTGCTTCTTCTGTTTCCCCGCTTGAGTGTCACCCACAGCTCATCATAAAACAGGGCACCCTGGCTTGAGATTAAAGGTATCTCACATTACTTGAATGGACCCAAGATGAAACAGCAGATAAAGTAGAATTATGCTTTCTGTAAAAAGCAATGCGAGCATCTTCACATTTATTAGTGGTGTTCCTACATGTATGGCAGAGCTCTCATTTATGGGAGGTTGAGCCTTTTTTTTTTTTTTTTTGATCTGTTCAAAAGGGACTCATGGGAAATTCACCAGCTTTCAATACATGCACAGTAGATGGGTGTTATTTTGTGTAAAGCACTAACACTATATTTTCTGAAGTACCTTGTGTCCCAAGTAATCCTCAACAGTGTTCATTGGCGTTTATTGCAATACTTCAACATGATGGAGTTTTTCAAGATTTTTCCGTGTTTGTCATTGAAGCCGTCTATGACCACCACCATTCCTGCTCTGACACACACACACACACACACACCCAGAGATAGACAGACAGAGGTGTTTACGAAACAAGTTTTTGTTGCCCCCCCCCTTCCTCTCTCACCATTCATTTGGTCCAAGGCTAAGCAGAGGAGGAGGGCGTACTTCTAGTGGGAACCACTCAAACCTTGCATGCTTCTGCCATTACAATGAAGGAAGAGGAAATCAATTTTGGCTGTGTTTCTCTCTGTAGTGGGTTTTATTATTTGATTATTTGAGAACAACCAAGGTAAATGTGCCCAGCAACAATGCAGGCCTGAAAAAAGACACACATTGTGAGAGACATAGAATGGCTTAACCTTGGTCTGAACACCATGGTAACAGGGCACATAGAGCTGATAGTGATATTTTAAATCCAATCTGGGAACTAAACACCTGAAAAACTGAGCATTGCAAAAATTGGTTGCTGAGGGAGGGAAAAAAAAGCAGTGGAAAAACCTCAAGAACGTTCACTGTTGTTGCCGTTTTTTTAAAAGATATTTTAAACAGGAATCCTTCTACAAATCTGAATTCTAATAATTTAATACTTTCTTTGCATTCAATACTGGCACAGGCTACAAAATATACACCAGTGCTACAATCATAACATCCAGCTAAGCTCACGCACGACTCTTTTCTTTGTTCCCTCCTTTGGCTACGTGACGTGACATGTGTTGGGCCTATGTGTGCACCAAAGCCCAGGTATCATGGTAGCTACATGATTGCTTTTTCCTGCTACAAAACCTGTTCATCATCCAAAGGGGCCTTTTGGGTTTTTATCTCTGCCTGGCTTACTTTGAAGCACTTGATCCTCCGTCATGTCTGCCATTTGGGGCTCATTGTGTCATGGAAGAGGTCACGGAGAGGGCAGCATCGCTGGCTGCTCTTCCTCCAACAATCCATTCATCTTAGCGAGCACACGGGCTCTGCTCCCTGCGTTATAAGATGGATAGAGAGGTGAAGGGATGGAAAGATGGACAGAAAGGTGGATAGCTGGAGAGAGAAAAAACGGGTGAGTGAGTGGAGGTGGAGGGGGGGGTGCAGACAGACAGACAGTGCCAGGCAGAGCTGAATCAATTAAGGCACATCAAATCAAGAATTCATGCACGCTGAAAGTGACAAATATTGGCTGAGGCGGTCAAAGCTGTCAGGGCCTTGACATAGCTTACCCCCCATCATCATCACCAGGATTGTCATCATCATCTCTCTGTCTGTCTTTCCTACTCGCCCCCCCCCACCACCTCCGTCTTGCTGGTGATGTGTGTGAGGGAGCACTCGCATAAATACAGATGTTAAAACACACACATGCACACTGAGTACAGCTGTGCATGAGCCAAAAGCTGAGACCAGACCTTGGTGTGTCTTTAAGACCTGATTCAATTTTACACAAGTAATGCAGCCAAAATCGAGACCAGAATCTGACCCAAGACTTAAAGCTGTATCTTTGTTATTTTTTACATTACTGCCAATTAGCTTGCCAAGCTAATGCAGCACACACATTCGGTCCATTTGGGATTTACGCACTGCTTGCAACTCATGACAGGCGTCGATGCACAGAGGAGAAAGTTCTTTGCGCGACGGGCCTGTAAGGTTTGTGTTGGGTTGCGAAGTTTTATACTAAAGGTACAATGTAGTTCCACTCACACCGTCTGCAAAAACTCCTGCACATCTGTTGTTTTATGAGACTAAATTTGACCTGTTTCAGTTCAATCTGATATTCCATTTAGGATTTTATACCCCTGAGTTTTATTTTCAGGAGTGACACAAACTTAAAACATAGTTGTTGTTTTTTTCCTGATATCCGATATGTTTAAAATATTTTCTACCTCACATTTACATATTTAGGATCGGGCCTATCCAGCATGTCAAGCCCTTGTCCCTTATAAAAGCAGTTTTTTACAGCGGCTCCACTAAAAGCCATCTTCACCTCTTGTTGGAAAGCTCAGCACTGAATCAAGAAGCATGTAAAAGGAAAATTCTGTGTAAAAAAGGTAGGATCCTATAAATCAGTTCAGGCGCGCAGATCCAGACAAACTGCTGAACTCGAAGCATCACCCCTTACAACATTTGTGGGAGTTATCAACCTCTCTCTGCCCCCAATCTCCCCTTACTCCTCCGGGTCATCCCGGTGTCGTCAGCTGGCGTGAGCATATGTCCGACACCTCCGTCTTTCTGACTCCTTTTCACATCCTCACCCTCCTCCTCTGCTCGCCAACCTCAAACAGTCATGTCACTGTCCCTGTCACTTCTGTCGGCCGAAGTCCACGTAAACATGTTGCGACCATTTGATATGTTTGTACGGGGGATTTGGGGATGAACATTACCGTGTTTTTAGAGAGTAACATCTGGCGGGGGGAAAAGGTTACAGTATGGGGATACCACCAGAGCCAGAGCCCTGTGCAGAATTCCTTCCATCAGATAAATCAAGCCAGCAAGTCACTGCGAAACGGGAGGGGCAGAGGAGGGATGAGAGGGAGGGAAGGGACGTTAACTCAATCCTGCCTGAGAGGAATGGAGTGCTTTGTACAAGATGGGCCTCTGTAGAATGACCATCTCCGCTTTAGTGCGCTAGTCTCTTGTCTCTCTCTCTCTCTCCCTACTCTTTTTCTCGAAAGGAAAAGTTCAACCAAAATAACAAAAAAAAACCCCATTATCATTCCTCCTTAATGGTATCTGACCATGCAAATAGTTTCAATTTTACTTGAGCAGCTTTTGAGATTTCTTTCCTTGCAACTACTCTACTTTCTTTTGGGAAAAGAGCTCGCATGAAAACCACAAATGGCTTGTTCTGTGTATTATTCAGACTAAAGGACATGTTTCAAGAGAGAGAGATTTTGTGTTTATTGAATATAAGCACTGCAAACAAAATCCCTTTGACCTTAACTGCATTGCAAATCTCAGAGATGGCTATCAATTTTTTTTTGGGTGGGGGGGGTCATATTTTACAAATTTTATCCAAAATGGTTGGTGCTCATGATCATCTAGACCCCACACTGACCATTTCAGTGATTCCCAAAAGAATATGGTATTGCTAATGGCCTCACACTGGCCAAAAAAAGAAACTCCAGTCTTTAAAATACACAAGTAACTTTGAACAATAAAATTTTACTGTGTATAAGTTTAGCTATTATTCCCCTTCTTAATCTTTGAGGCTGGGTCTGAAGTGATTACTAGGGAGGACCTTGAGTTGTTTTTTTTTCTTTGAATTCCTTTAATTAATGTTCTTTTTTCTTGTCTGTTAGTTTTGCTTGAAAACTCCTCACTATGTTAACTATGGGTTCTTATCAATTAACTATGTAAATGTAGACTAGAAGCTAACTCATTATTATTAATCCTGGCGTAGCACTCACAAAGGTCCTTTCTCAGTCCCACAGTAGACCAGTGACAAGTGTGTCCACGCACTCCTGATACCGCTGATACCAGCAAGCGTCGGCCATCACAATATCCCTCCATCCATCTGCAACTCTCCCTCCTGCATCCCTTCTTTCCCGTCATGTCGAGTGGAACACAGAAGCGAGGCAGGGATGAGTAAAGCACATGTCAGGAGACGTAAGGGCTTCTGTGGTGGCCGACGAGACGAAGCTGTCAGAGGAAATGCTGTCAGCGCCGACACCCAAGTATCAAGGGCATCTTTGTGTCTCCTCCTCCTCCTCCTCCTCTTCGCCTGTCCTCTGTTGCCTTGCTTAATTACACTGCCTGTACACTACTACTGCTATTGTCAGGGGTTTGACGTGGCTGCACTGTTGGCATGCATGCAGCCAAGTTTTGACACAGTGCCCTGCAGACTGCGCTGTGTTGTTTTGATGTGTTGTTGAAGGTTTGTGTGCAGAGGCAAGTGGGCTGAAATCAGAAAAGGAATCCCGTGTGCTTTATGTGATTGAAAATTGCTAAAACATGATGATTTATGGGAGTGTATAATTTTAATTCTGTGTTTTTTTTATTTCAAAATACATGCACTTCCTGGCATGCTTGTGAACACTGTTGTCACACTGATGTACAGCTTCCTGGTGTTGACTCAGTCCTAAATCAAAATGTTCTACTCAAGTTCAAGAATGAAGGAACCACCTTGTACTCATTTTTTGGTAATACTGGGAATGCACAGTTCATACCAGCACAGTACATGTGTATGCATAATATTTTCAAGTGTATGTGTGTGTGTGTGTGTGTGCGTCTGTGTGTGTGTGCCTGTGCACAGATCTATTATAGCACAAGTGGTGCATGCGGGCTGGCATTTGGTGCATACTTCACACCCCAGATTGACCAGGAAGTAGTTGACAGCTCTCAGTGCCCTGGCCTGCCGCTAATTTCTCCACTTCCTTCCTGCTAGCCTAGCTTAGCATCAATCACCTCTCTCCACTCGCAGCGCTAGTGCAAACCAATTTCCTTAATGCTGATTGCACTGTAAACCAACTCTCCTCACTCGCCGTAGCTCTTGTTCCGTTTTGCTTGTTCATTTTTTCTCTCTTTCCTTCCACAGCTTCCTCTTGACTTGACAAAGTAATGATTCAACTTCTGAGTGCTGCTTAGCTGGAGTGCATGACTGAAAAGGTTTCACATGCTTTCTGCTTCCTACCTATTGCTCAGTATCATTTTTTTTCTATATGTAGAAATACATTTAGTTTCCCTCCTCTTCCCTGACAAAAGGGGAAAAGTATATTGTACACAAACTCTTAAAAAAGTCAGATCAAGAGGGCTGTATTGGCTGAACATGACTTCTAAATCTGTCTGTGCAGAGGGCAGAGTGAGAGGAGATCCCTGCTTCCCGCTGAGACATGAGAAATTCCCGACATGTTTCTCAAGATTTGGAGGCATCATCAACTCAAGAGGAGGCAAGCTATTTCTCACCTTCGCTGAATCTGTCCACCGAGCCTCATCTGAGGTCAGGAACTGTGCCAGAGCATGTGTGTTTACATGTGCCTGTTTGTTCTCATGCTTCCTTTTAACTCCGTCTCCAAAGCAAAGGCGTTGAGGTCCCAGCACTGCAGCAAACCAGATTCCTCTTGCAACAGAAAGTGATGGCAAGTAAATCAGACCACATTTAAAATGTCTCTTAATTCCTTTTAGTTTATTGCGTGAGCATCATGTGGGATGTAGCCACAAGAATCATGACAGGGATTTTGTCGATGCAGCGAGTAGACATAAGCATGTCTTACCGTGAGAAGAGTTAGGCCCGAACACAGCAGCTATCAGCTCTCACCTCATCAATGTCATTCCAGCCAATTATGGGATCCAATGCCGGAATTCTCCACCACCACACCCTCTCACATTGGATGGGCCCTCCGACCAACTGAAGGAGAATTAACACCACATCAGTCTATAAAAACCCCTCACTGTGCAAAAGGGTTATCTTCATGGTCTTTTGTATAAGAATAAAGAAGAGGACAACATGTGGGCAGCATTGTGGTTATAAAGATTCCCCATCTAGACAGCAAGCGTGCATATTTTCTTCCACAGTTTTCAGTTTTTTGGTCATGGAAATATTGCAAAATCAGACGATGTAACTAAAAGCTTGTGATTGCTTGCTCTGTTTCCTTAAGGACGTTTTTTTTTCTTTTTTCCTTTTTTAATTTTTACAAATGTTTATTGATTTTGCAAATCATGGCCTTCAGATGCGTGCTGGCTCTGAGTTTATCTAAACATACAGAGTAAATTAATTTGTTGAGGCCTTTTTTGAAAAAAAAATGAAAGAAACAGTTTTCAAATTTTTTATTAAAAATACCTGACAAAAATCAGCATGCTAATAATAAAATAATTTTTAAAAAATTGAAAAAAAGAATCCGAGGAAATGATGAATATTGCAATTAAACTTTATATTTACCTGCAAGCAAGTTAACCAACAAAAAGATTTTTAAAAAATGACATCAGAATGGATTTTTGTTAATTGACATCTGTTAAAAAAATTGCATGGATAAAGGCTAGAAAGTACAGTTTGGTTTGTCCGCCTGTGCCTCCTCTCTCTGAGTGAGCGCTGCTGCGTGTGTGTGTGAACCTCTTGCGATCCAGTGGCAGGCCTTTCCCAGTGGAGAGATTGATGAAGTGCAGTCGCCCCAGGGCCAAGGGAGAAATAGTCCCCTGCTGGGACTTCTCTCTGGCCCACTGAGCACACCACAGCCACACAGGATACATC
>JAPZDZ010000011.1:12914135-12925883 GCA_029783805.1 Acanthurus tennentii
TACTGCCCTTGGGTAGAATTTGGGGTAATTTTACTCTGTTTTTATATTTCAATCTCATGTCATTTTAAAAACAAGCTGCACCACATTACTGATGAAATATCGTTCTTTTTATTCTGCAGTACTAAAATATGTCTTGCATAAAAAAATAGTACTTGCATGTATTTATGTGACACTGCCATTCTGCAAAATAAGGACTTTAACTTGTGGAACTTTTAGGATACATTGTTGATGAGTATCAAATATTTTTTAGACTGTGATTGAGTTACTTCTTCTTAAGTAAAGGATCTGAGTAGTTTGTCCACGGTGTAACTGCAACATGGCCTCTATATACAGTCCTGGGATTGTCCAAAATACTCAATGTTGATGATCTTAGATAACTCGTTTCACTTCTTTTAAGACTTGACGATACTTAATTAGTCAAGCAAGTATTACTTATCAATCCATAATTATTTAACTTTCCTAAAAGTGACAGCAAGGTAAGTTGTTGAAGCTAATTTTTTAGTAAATGACAATGAAGGAAAAAGGGAATACTCAATGGCAATAAGTGCCCTTTTCTCACAATGTAGCTGAGGTTTACTTAAAGGTTAATGGATTTTGATGCTGTTGCACGTTGGTACCAAAGTTTGTAGAGGATAGACCAACACCAGGAGGCAGAAATAATTATAGCATGGCTTATAATATGAATAACAATATGAAATCTGTATGAATAGAGTTATTCAAGGTTTAACTGGCATTCATACAAAAAGAAGGGGGAAAAGGTGAAAAGCAGTGTACAATAATAAAGGTAGCATTTATAAACCAGTAGGCTAAACAAGCAAAAAACACTGAAATTCCCATAACTGAAAGACACTGAACAGGTACACTGAACTGCTGGGAACAAACTGAGGGCATCTGGTGGACAGGTAGGACAACACACTGAAAGAAAGAAAGTGAGAAAGTGAGAAGCACATGAGGGGGGTACAGAGAGGGACGAACAACAGTGTGAGACGCAGAAACAAAGTAGGCTTCTTCCACTACTGTGACACATGGAGGTATTGGGTAATTTGCTGGGTCTGTCATTCCACACGGACAAGTTCTGGCTTACAAGAGCGGCATCATCAAACCCCTTGTTGCCGCCTCAGATGTCTGCGAGGTGTCAGAGGAGAGGAGAGAAAAGTAGACAGGTCCTTTACTTCCTGACAAAACCATGCAAGTGTTTTTTTTTGGGGGGGGGGTTACAGTTCTGCCTCAGTTGCCATCTCTGGTATGTGTATACACACACACACACACACGCATATACACATAATAGCACACAACCAGCAACAGCAGCTTAAAATTGTGAAAGCATTACTTTGTGTATTGATGAACTTCCTGCATACACACACACACACTCACACACACTCACACTCCTTGACCCAACCCCTTCTAAAGGCACTTCAGACAATGAAGACTCCAGTCTGCAAGCAGTAAAACTTTGCCTGAAAGGAGCAGCAGTGTATGTGTGCGTCTGTGTGGTGGTTTTGTGGTGGCGTGAAAAGAACTAAAGGTAAATCTTAAGATTGTTTCACAAAAAGGAAAAAAAAAAGAGGAAAATCTGTCAATATTTTTTGTCCTCTGTCATCGTCTCAATTTTTTCCACCATTCCAAGTCTTGTTTTTGCCTGATTGTGTGCACCTATTGATTGACAACTGGCTCCAGAGCCACTCAGGCCTCTTAAAATACCAGGCCGGGGCTTCAGGTTTCAGGCCCCGGCCTCGGGCCCCGCTATTGTCTGCGTCTGGAAGGCTGGCTCCATTAGAGCCCATCCCAGTCAGCCCCATTCAGCCTGCCTGCTTTGTGTACCTCCACCTCTGCCGCCTGCCTGCTACCCACAGGGCCCCGGCTAGGTGGGGCTGACAGGGTGTCAACACTGACAAGAACATGGCAGTTAGGAAGAGAGACAGGTAGACAGCACACAGGCTCAGGCGCCTATCATGGCAGCCATTCTCAAGAGTCTTCCCTTTCTAACGCCGCTCACTCATCTTTTGTCCCCCATGGTGTTGGCAGTCTGTTCTGCTTGTTACAGCTTCACAAGTTGCAGAGCTGGGTTGTTTGCAGAGGGTAAGATGGCTCTTACTCTGACTGAGT
Organism: Acanthurus tennentii; assembly: GCA_029783805.1. NCBI lineage: Eukaryota > Metazoa > Chordata > Actinopteri > Acanthuriformes > Acanthuridae > Acanthurus > Acanthurus tennentii. The sequence continues at coordinate 12,916,242 of JAPZDZ010000011.1, forward strand.
GAATGGCGAGAGCTCACATTACATGTATTTTCCACGGGATAAACGGGTATTTGGAGAATGCAATTGAATCTCCACTATTGTTATATAGTAAAATCCACTACAGTTTTTGTTTACAGTTGAAATTTTGAACAATGTTCTTATTTTGACAGGGCTGACAAGACAATTTACTGATCTGGCGATACGTTGCTTTTACCGCGCATTGCACAATACTGTGAATAGTTTGTGTGTATGAACAAAATAGCCACAACAGTAAGATTACATGCTTTTCTTTCATGAGTTGAACATGTCATCTCCGCCATCAGCCCGGCCTGACATTTTAATCAGACTGAGTTGTTGCAGTGCCACATCCCCTTAGCCAGCAGTCTCATCCGGAGAATGCATGTAATGAAATTTGCCCTAAATCATGGACATCAGGCCGGAGGTCCAAAAGGTTAAGAGGAGCACGGGGTCAGGTCCCATATAACGCTCCCTGGGCAGAATTAAAAGGGAAAGGTTTCTTTTGTCCAAGCCGCCCCGCAGGTCAAGGAGGTCAGGAGGTCAGTGTCAGGGGGAAGGCCCGGCTCCTCCACCCCTTAAATGCTACAACCTCCCCCCGGAAAATCAAAGATACCTCCCCGAAAAATTAGCGCTGTTTTTGATGGTCAGGGTTCAGCAGGGGGCACGGCGACATGATTCAGTGTGCCTTAATCGGGAGAAGAGGAAGTCCACCTCCGCGAATGCACACACTTCTGAGGTCAGAGGACAGCACAAGCACCTGTGACATTATTGTCGGAGACTGCACGTGTTTGCGTCTGAACGCAGATGACACAGGGACAAGAGGTTTTCGAGGAGCAAATTGGATTCATGTCAGACCTTCTGCTTATTGATAAAGATGACAGATGCTCGCACAGGCATGGCGGACCAGATTCAGACGTTAACACAGTTAACTGCTATTTGCTCACAGTGCTATTATTCTAAATGGCATTACGGCGGGATGTGTGGCTGTAAGACATACTGGTGTGCTGCTGGTGGCATGTGCTCGAGTGTGTGTGTGTGTGTTTGTGTGTGTGTGTGGGTACAAGTTTTAATGTCTGAACTAGGAGCTGCTGGTTTCAATGTTGAATGGGTATACAGGGCAAATGGAAACAGTGGCAGCTGATTGAGACAAATGGTGTTGAGGCCTGATGTCTCAATTGGAGGAGAGAAAGAGAGCAAAATATGGACACACTCTGTGTAATGATATCATGCTTGATAAATGCCGCATTAGTGCTTTTGTTGCCTGCAAGGAAAACAGCGAAGCACACTTTAAATAGATAGCTCATGTAGCATCATTAAAAAAGGAACTGGTACTGAAAATTTATTTGAAAATGTTCAGTACGAATGTGGATGTTTATTGATAGAAATCTTTGGACAAACAACAAAACAATCAGATAAAATAGTTTGCGTCTGGTCCAGCGTCTTCGGGGCAGATCAGGAGATGTCTGCCATGTTTACGTGAAGAGACCCTCATTCTTCTTGTCCATCCTGAGGGCTCTCCCCCCTCTGTCTCTCCCTTTGTGTCTGCCTCTGCCTCGCTCTCTCTTATCTGACTGTCTGCGCTTGTTGACCCTACCTGAGTTGGTTAGTCATCCTCTCCAGGCGTCAGTAAGGCAATTTCTGGGATGACTATAAATCAGCTGACATGCTCCGCTATCAGTGAGTGACACATTTAACATCTAAGCAAAGTTTAATGGCGAGCTGTAAACATTTTATGAGTATGCCTTTTGTGTGCAACTCTCTGCTCAAGTATCTCTTCGGTCCTCTATCAGTGCCTCCTTATCAAGCACTCGGTGTCAGAGATACAGAGAATGGAGACAAAATGAGCTTTTTTGTTCACCTGAGTGCGTGGACCTGCGTAACCTGTTGGTTAAAATCACCGTCTTCCCAGTATTGATTCTGTCTGCCCAGGTGATTGAATTGTTGAACTGTTTGGGTCGAAAGGCACTGATAAGGAACAGAAAGGTGTGAAAACACAGCGCCGAGGAACAGAGACACACGGGTGCATTTGTTCTGAGTAAGAGGAAAATATATCCAAGGTATCTGTTTTTACAACACTCCCTCTTTGTAAACACTGTAATCAGATAAGAGTAGTGAAAAAAATGTTGATTTGTGTGGACTCCCCTACCCACACGACCTTTATCAGACCTGTCAAAGGTACTTCTTACTGTAACGAAGTTCCTCAACAGCAACATGTCATCCTCTAATAAATGAATAAAAAAGTAAAAGGAGAAAATCAATTGCACCATGTAACAGGATAACCAATATTTTCTGTAATGTGTAAAAAGTTCATATCATTATAATATAATAACTGACTTTGCACAAAAAGTGTCTGTTTCGCCTTTTTAGTCGGACAAGCCAAATCCAAAGCCTTTATTCAATTTACATGATGCCCCTTGTCAGGCTTAAAACATAGGTTTTACATATTGCAGAACTTTTTAGAATAGAAAGTAATTTTTTATTTATTTAATTTTTTTTTGGTCATCATTGTTCCAGGATTCTAACAGAAAAAGAAAAATCTAAAAAAGAAAAATCTACAAAATGAATTTAAATCGGTATAAATTCAACCAGAAATACAACCACAATAAACTAATTCATATAACATTTTACAGGTTGTAGGGGAGCAGGTCATCAGTTCCTTTAGAAAAGCTACTGACCTGCTGACAAACATGTCGACATATTCACAGCTTGGGGCAAATTGACTGTCGGAGGAGAAACTCTAGACAGATAACATCCTTGTTGTTGTGAGACAACACCGAGCTAACCACTGATTCGAGAGCACAAACCACCGAACAACCACACTGAGCCTCAAAGCAGCAGCTTGAACTTTGAATGTTCAAACAACTGTCATGTTGTTTTCCTTGTATATTTTAATTAAATGCTATCTTGGCATGCCTTGATTTGATTTATTTCCCTCGCACACAGAATGATCTATTGTCTTATTGACATTTTGTACACTGCAGTGAACCAAATAGTATACAATTACAGTGATAGGCAACACTGTAATTTGTGTTCTCATAAAGTATAACAGAGAAAAACATTTTCTTTATTAATGCCAAACAAAACTGTTCAATAATGTCCTGAACGTGGTAGAACTTTCGCTGTTATAGATCAAAGGTGGTGGCGGAGGGTGGAGGGGGGCAGGTGTGACTGCGTGGGTTTAATTAGAGCGTCAACACCACCACGCTGCACCGGCCAGCTGATAAGGAGAGCAGACAGATGACAGGAGGTGTGCGAGGCCGGCTGGAGACAGTCTTATCTCGGGGCGGAGAAAGACTGCAGCCGCCCTGGCTTCCTCACGCGATGGAGGGAGGGGTGGAGGAGGAAGATGGAGTAGAGGTTGCGATAGGCCAATTACCTGTGAGTCATCAGTCTCTTCTTCCCGTGCTTTGCGATAATTGAGCCAAACTGGCACAAGTCATATCCGTGTCAAAGGTTCACTCTGGTGCCTACAAGGTCTCAGTGCCACCTTGTGTTGTGGGAACGTCACTTTATATGTTGATTGAGAAGCGGTGAGTAACCTTGAGTTTTAGGTGGAACACCACCTAAAATCCACCGAGGATGAGTTCAACTGTTTTACAAGGTTTTCTACTGAAACAGTGCTGATTCAAAGAAAATGCTACCTCCCTAAGAATACAGCGAATCGAACAAGTATTTACAGTCTCACAGCTCTGAGCCGACTGAATCAAAACAATTACAGGTTTTCCGAGCTAATGTCATAAGAGCGGAAGGGTTATAATGCAAGTTTATGGCGGAGAATAAGTGAAATGAAAAAAGGTGAGACAGATGTTCAATCTGTTTTTTATCTCTCCTGGAAGAAAGGCATCAGATGAAGTGTGGGTAAATGGATGACCATCTATTTCTGTTTGTGTATGCTAACATTTATGGGGATATTAAGTCTGTGAGTGAGATATCCATAAAAGAGAAAAAAAATCCATATAGCACCGCTGCCATGGCTGTGTGTGTGTGTGTGTGTGTGTGTGTATGTGGGTGTATGAGGGAGAGTGTGTGTGTGTGTGTGTGTGTGTGTGTGTGTGTGACGCTCTGGCTCCTAGCTGTCTGCGCCTTGCTCCCCGCCGCTCACTGCACACCACATTATTTTTAACCCACTGCCTCCGAGAGGAAGCAGGAGACGCTCGGGCCTCTGAAGTCCAGCACAATGAGGAATAAGCTCCCACACATACACAGTCACCGAGTTGCACACGTGTGCTGAAACACCTAGACACGCACACCAGCTTTTGTCATCTGCCAGCAGACAACTGCTAGACACACACCGGTGCTTGAACAAACACATAAACACAGACAGACGTTACACACCTAGCTTACGCATTTTCCCCGCAACACCAGACATCCATCCTCCACTCAGCGCAGACACACGCCACGGTACACTCTCACACGGACAGAGTGCCTTACCTTGCGCCCCACCCGTCTCCGCTGTGACGCTGGCTGTCCCTGTTGACCCAGATCCAGCAGGTCACCTTGGGTCAGTGAGCTGTAAATGAACTGATACTAATTACAGTAAACAGCGCCACATCAGAGCCTGTGTTCCTGCATGTGTGTTTGCATGCATGCTTGCAAGTGGTGAAACTGGACAGGCTTAATTCACGGAAAAGGGAGGGCCGCACATCAGCCCCGAGCAGCAATCAAGAGTGTTTAATTGTTCGTGTTGATCGTCTCGGGTGGTGGTGGTGGGGGGGTGTTTAGGTTTTAGGCTGAGGCCTCTCATCTATTTTCTCACTTCCTCCTCTGAACACTTAATCATCAGCTTGGTGATTGGTGTTTGGATTTGGGTGTCGTGGGCTGAGGAGGAAACCGGTAACCTGAATGATTTAAATGACTGTAGGTTCAACACTGTGTTGTTTTTGTATTTATGTGGCGTTTATATATATTATTTACTTTATTCATGATAAAATATTTTTGTTGAAAGCAGTGAGCCACCTGTTGATTTGGCCTGTTATTGCATGATTCCTTCTCTTCTTCACCCACCGTCTCACATGACTCCACCTTGTCTAATTGACTCCACTCTCTGTAACTCACCCAATCAAACGCTCCCATGATGCCTCCCTAGGAAAGCGTCTGACTGACTGAGTGGTGCCTTGTAAGTATTTAACCTCATGCAGTGGGAGACGTACACACACACGCGCGCACACACTTGTACATACACACATCAACCCAGTCACTCAGTCAAGGCAGAAAATCAGATTGACTCAACCTCTAAGGGCAGTGTCATTGAAATCAGATTACCGATGAGGTAGCCCGCAATTTCCAGAGCACCGCATCCACCACAAACGCTTTGGCCTTGAAAACATACACCTCCGTCTCTCTCACTCTCTCTCTTTCTTCATCTCTCTACCCACATTCACCCAAACACACAGCCATACACATTTGCTCGAAAGGAAAAGTGATCAACAGGGAAAGTGATGGCTGGGACGAAATTGAAGGTAATTAAGTCCAGCCCTCCTTGTCTGAATCGATGAGCTGAGGGGTCGCAGGCCCATCTCACGTTGCACTTTCCTGTTAGATCCTCTCCAAGTCCCCCCTCCCTTCATAAAACTCTATAAACTCATACATATATATTTATGTGTACCTATTTATGAGCTCCGTAAGTGTTCATCAAGGTTTAATATTAGCAAAAAAAACTCCAAGAATAGAAATGCTTATTCCTTCACTCTTTTCGCATTATATGTGTTATTGTAGCAGCTCTCAGTTCTCTCCATGAGGGCTGATGTTGACATCCTGCTTCACAGCCCATCCAGCCGCCACAGTGTGTAGCCAAACGCCCTGAAAGTATCTGCCACATTGTTCTCCCACTTGAAAGTCAGCAAAGCTTTGTCAGCGTCCTCCAGTGTAGTCCTTTATCGTATTCACACGCTGTGCTATATTTTTAGCCCATCCAAGTCCGTTCCCTTTGTTCCGGCAATTCTTGAGCAATCTTTCAGACCCCCCCCGCCACCTCCACCGCCACCCCTTCCATTGTATTTTTAGACAAAGGTGAAAAATGGCAGACCTAACTGAGAATTCTGAAGGACCTTCCTCTTGATGAGGGCTGGGTCTGTCTGAGCAGAGGGAGGTGACAGGGGGGGCCATGAGACTAGACAGGCGGTGTCAGTGTCGCTAATGCAGACTTGACATCATCGATCCAAGTATTGTTTTAAGATTATTTTATGTATATTTTAATACCACTTTTTTATTCACATTAGCATATTTTACCACAAACTTACTGAACTTTCAAAATGTGGTTCAGATCATTTTGCAGCCAGACTGAATTTAGCAGAGAAGTTTGACACTTTGGAAAGTACATTTCTTTTTGAGATGGATGAGAAGACAAATATTACTAGAGGGGATTACTTTTTGGTTGGGACCAGTACTTTAATGAGTCTCTGCTGCTTACAGACCAAGAAATAATCAGACACGTAACTTCCCCAAAGAGAAATGCAAATTGCTGTTTGCACATATTTTTTGCTACAGACTAAACAAAAGAGAAATAACATGTTAGTCAGTACGTTTACTCATAAATGATGTTTTTTGGAAAATCTCCGTTTTTTTTGACAGAGGAAGCTAGCTGTAATCTGACTCACTGGATGTGGACTGTGGGTATTATCCTGCCATTTGGTGTCTATTTCAGTTGGCGCTCTCCTGCCTTTTTAGCTATCTGCAGGCTAATCTGTTCCTGTATTGCATGGAGACAGTCACTGCATCTCAAAGTAGCATCGCCGAAGATGATTGTGATTGGTTTAAAGAAATGCAAACAAGCCAAGTGCATTTTTTCCCTCTGTAGCAGGATGATAATGTGTGCAGCCAGACTTTTCTCGTATGCTGGCTGAGCGATGTTGAGATAGGGCTGAATGTGCATGACCACACTAGCTTTTTTTTCCCTGTTTCCAGTCTTTACGCTAAGCTAAGCTAAGCTAAGCTAGCCGGCTGCTGGCAGTAGCTTCACATTTAGCGTACATGAGAGTGGTATCAATCTTCTCATCTAACTCCCAGTAAGAAAGTGATTAAGTGTATTTACCAAAATGTCAAACTCTTCCTTTAATCACAGACACTGAGTGACCACTGTTAGTGTGGACACTGCCAGCCTTTGCATTCAAATGAGTCAAATAATCAGTTTAGTAAGTAGACTGTTTTAGAAAGACGTCAGAAAATGTATACAAATTTAATTCACCCAACAGAACCACTGTTGAGTGTTCCAAGGAAAGTCAGAGAGTGATGCAGAAAATCTGTGGAGTTGTATGTTGTGTTATGTGCAGCCTGCCATGCTGCCAGCAACCGTGACCAGAACCTGTGATGCCGGCATGAAGCCAGAATGTTTCCACACACTGGAAAAGTTTAGTGAAAGACAATGCTTACCATAATTACATAAGTAGGAAGTATATGGTATCACACTAATTGTGAAGGAGTATGGATAAGTTGGCGACTGACGTATTCACATTATTGCTGTACATTTGTAAAATACATATACATGTATATCTTATACACATGTATATTAAACAGTGGTCGGTGGAATACTGAAAATTTTGACTCAAGTACAATTAATCCTGTTCTGCAGTAAAAGTTATCATTACATTTATGAGACCTGCCTAAATTAATCTAAAAGAAAAAAAGGACTTTTTTTATAAACTGTTGAAAGCACAAGATACTACATTTAAATATTAACTTATAATTTAATATTAAACTTCATAAGTTAATGTCATTACCTTAACTAAACATTGATGATGAAAAATTGACACAGCTAATGTTAGCTATTAGCTACATTTTCGCTTGTAGTATGTGCAAATTACTTTTGCTTGTGGGGCAGAGGAGTCTTTTTTAAAGTTGAGATCAGATTGTTTTGGGAGGAAAAGCAAGTATTTCATTATGCTACTAAGTAACAATTGTCTTTTTTTAGATTTGGATGTAAAAAGTATAGCCAGCTGTGGCCAGATATTGTTGCTGAGAGCTGAAAGCTCTCTCTTGTTTGGGTTTAACTCCGTGATCATGGCATCATGGTCAAAAGAAAGGTGGTTTTTCTTTTATTTCAGGCAGCTCGTGACATGGGATCTGCAGAGGAGGTGCTCTATGAGCACTATCCATAGACAAATAATCCCAGCATTTTGAGATGACTAGCTGTACCAAAGTGTTTGGCAAGTAGAGCGAAGTAGAAAGAAGATTAGTGGCTAAAAATAGATCTGAATTAAGGGTAGAAGCAAGGTTTTTAAACAAGGAAGATGAAGGGGGCTTGCTTCTTAAATCAAAGTTATTCATTCATGTGCCTCACTTCTAATGCTTTACTACCCTGCACTGACTTTAAATACATGTATAACTCCCAAGAATGTATGTTGTATGTATACAGCACGTGTCCATACCAGACCTGCTCTATCTCTATCAAACAACAGCATAAATGTGTCTTTAAAAAAACCTGCCAGAGTAAAAATGGTCACCAATAATGTGGCAGACCTGGCGGCTGTTATTCGACAGGTAGTCTGTCGAATGTGCTGTTTTAAAACAATCATTGTATCTGTGTATGTGTGCAAAAGCCTGTGTCCATATGTTCATGGGTATTTGTGCGTGTGGATGGGAGTGTGCTGGTTTTCCTCTTGTGTACATTGTCGTGTATTCGGGCCTCAGAGTAACAGATACTGCCAGATACATTCCATAGAGAGCTTTTTTTTTTTTTTGCCAAGGCTTAATTACTTTTTTTCTAGTTAGCTGTGGCCCTGACTAGGCCTTAAGAAGGAGAAGGGGGCACAGAGGGGGGAGAATTGGTGGGGTTTTGAGCGACTACTTCAACAATCCAATGATAAGGCGACCGTGTTTCATTTCCTGGTGCCTGCCTTAGTTCCCCTTAAATAGCATTACCTGTTGAAGCCAGTTAAATCACCGACAGCATGATTAGAAGGCCACTGAGGACCCAGAGTCTGGGCAACAAAGCACGGACTAGCCTTTAATTCAATTTATCTTTATAAACATACACATCTGCCTCTGATTTACCACAAAGTTTCGAGATGTCTTTTACTGCTTTGTCAAAAAAAGTTTGGGCTCAATTTACTTTCCAACCAAGAAACACTCTCTCCTTCAAGAACCACCTATATCTGGATATTGATCATTTTGCTCATAATAGGGTCTAAGGTAGTGAGTGCTGCATAAAACAGTACATAAAATATAGTCCTAATGGTGCATTAATGACTAGGATCAAAAGACAACTGTATTAGCCGGGATGATATAAATTTCCTGGGTCAGTTCATGGTTAATGAGGATGTATGTTTTCTGAATTTATCAGAGCAGATATAGTAAAATATAATTTTGATGAATAAGTGTGTTCGTGCTCTTTGTTAGTTCAGAGCCGTTTGCAGAAAGTAAAATGAGCGATGGATTTTCACATCATTGTAGAAAAATATTATTGCGTACCAGACTTTGATGAAGTCTACAAAGTCTCAGACTACCAGACTTTCTCCTACATGCATGAACACAATAAAACTAACATTTGCATGATATTTGAAATTTGCTCTAACTTCCTAAATAAGCATTGGAGTAATAATCCAAATGCTAATTAGCTTAGCTTTCACTTGTGATTACACCTACAGTATACAGTGTGTAAAACATCACATTAGACTTCCATTCTGGCCCTGTTGCTCCATCCAGACATCT
>JAPZDZ010000011.1:13026938-13044242 GCA_029783805.1 Acanthurus tennentii
AAAAAAAAAAAAAAAAAAAAAAAAAAAAGTCAAACGTTTGTGTCTTCTCTCTCTCTGCTCTCTCTGACTCTGTGTGTCCTTCGCAGTCGGTGAAGCAGCATTCCTTCAGGGGGCTCTCATAACCTCCGTAGGTCTCCCTCTTTCAGCGCCGTTGTTCCCTATTGAGACATGTGTCAGGCGGCGACCTACTTCCCGATTCAAGGAAAAATTGGGAGGCTAATTATTCATTCCCTCTGTTTGAGTTTTTGCCTCTGAAAGCTGTTCCTAAGACAAACCCTGAAGGAATAAAGAGAAGGGGTAGGCCTTGATTGGCAACCGTACACCCCCCCCCACACACACACACACACATACACACACTCACACACACCTTTTATTTGCCAAGAAACCGAGCGTGCTCGCAGACATGCGCCACCCTAACATCACAGAGAGCAACCCCAAAAACAAGGGAGGAGAGAAAAAATAAAGCACAACAAAGCCCCGAAGAGAGGAGGAGTAGCGGGCGGGAGGTGGGGGGTGTGGGGTGTGTGGGGGTGTGGGGGACGGAGCGGAGAGAGAGAGAGAGAGGGCTGGAAGAGGCGAGCGTCAGAGGAAAGAATGAATGCCAAGTAAAACTTGTTGACACAGAAAAGGGGTTTGGGAGTCGTTTGAGATCAGGGATGGATTTTTTTTTTTTTTTTTTTTTATTAAAATCAGGTTATGTGGAGAAGCACTTCAAACATTTCTCTATTAAAAAGTATCTTTAAGGTTCAGCCGATTCAATAAAGGTTAAAACCTCGGATGTGCCTCTCTGACATCTCACCTTTTTATTTCACTCAGTTACATTTCGGTGCAGCACACATTACTGCATCTGTGCCAAAGGCCAGAGGTGCTGAATATAAGCTTTGAACTTGATAGAAACAGAAAATGTTAGGAGCAGGTTGCTCTTCTTCACAATTAATTTTCTCTTTCTCCACCCCATGAAAAACACCTTTCCACACTTTCAGAGGTGTTTCTCACTTTCATTGACTCTCTTTTATTCTCTTCCTGCCTGCTTTATTTTACCCTAATTGACCCGCGTGGCTCTACTCTTGTTAATCTTTAATGCCTTTCATCCGATTCCTATTCACCAATTTATGACTACAAGTCATAACAATAAAAAGGCGTCCTAAGGAAAACCTGCACTGAAAGAAACTACCGCTTTCAACCACATTATCAGGTCAGAAACACACTTTTCTGGATCTCCGGCACCTGTTCTCTCTCTCCATGAGCATCCAAGGAGGATAACTCCAACATGTGGGCAACAACCCCTCATCATGACCGCTGTGCATGGAAGGATCACGTTGGCACAGTGTTTAACAGTGAAAACAAGACTGTAAAGCTCTTTCGACGTTGACTTTTTCCCTTGATATTCTCCTTCCCTTGTTACTTTGCCATTGTGCGGTATCATTATGATGATATCAGGAACAATGGCTGAGTAGGTGGGATGGAGACAGAAAAAGAATGAGGGGAAAAATAACAGTCAAGTGGAGACACAATGAGAAGGAGGGATTATAAAACACACCTTAAACCAAACTACTTCACAGATCTTCTATATCATGATGGACCTGAGAGCCCCAGTAACCTTAACTTAAAGGTTAGATTTCAGAGTTTACACTCTATTCAGCTGCTCATTTTCTTCATCAGAGAGATCGGAGGGTCTGAACTTTATGATCACCGGTTTGAATCCTGGCTGAGATAATCAGGGAGGTGAAATGAACCCTAGTCTCTATTCAGTTAACAACTGCTGCTGAGATGCACTTCAGCAAAACACTTAATCTGTCACTGATTCGAGGAGGGCTGTAAGTACAAGATTGTGGCGGTGCTGCACAGAATATGATGGTGTTATTAGTGGACAGGTGTAAATATCTGTCACTGTGTGTGGAGGCTGCTATAAATTGGACACCAGCTCTGAAAATCTGTACGAGAAAAATGAAAATAAAACTAGAGCCCATCTTGCTATCTAGCCATTACTTTATTTCTACATGAGTCAGAGCGCGAATGGGTCGAACCCCACTTCAAACTCTGCCGTCATTTTGATCTCGGCTATAACAACTATTCCACCTGTAACGTTTCGTTATCTCTTGTGACGCATTCTGCGTTCACGGCTTACCGTGTTTATTGTCCCTTCTTTCATAAAAGGGAATTTTTTTCAGCAAAACACGTACAAGGATGGTGAGTCACAGTTCAACTCGGTTCTCTCATAGCAAGTGTTTCATTGCATCATTCATACTGATTTATCTTCACCTCTGGTTTGATACCATCGTATGATAGTTTTCAGTGTTATCGATGTGCTAGAGCGGAAGGAAATGATTGAAATTTTGATACAGTGACTTGCGACTTCAAACTCATGTGGGCCGCTGTAATGAGGTGGTTGGCATCCCTCCTTACCTATTACTTTATCAGGTAACAGAAACTATAAAAACCTAGCAAAGTACTGAAAGCAGCTTTATGTCGGTTCCTGCTACAATAGGTTTCTGAAAGATCACACTTTGCCGTCATGACACACTCCCACGCAAACTCACACGAGGAAAACAATCCCTGCCCAGCTTAAAAACAGCAGCAGTTTAAAAGGATTAGTGGAACACTTTGGAATATAAGCTTCCTCCCTGTTTGTAGCATTGCTAGCATACATGTTAGTGATTTGTTTTAACTTTAAGCCTAACAACCTTGTAACCATACATTATCTGTGTTGCATTGCCATAAACTTCTGTGTATGCATGCAAACTTTGCTATCTGAACGAGCCTGAGTGATCTCAATCTTAGCCAGCTCACTTTTTCGCTTACAGCTGTCTCTGCAAATTAGCTCAGTGAGTTTCACTCAAGAAACTTGGTCGTCTGTAGAGACGGTCAACTTCTTCTTCATCATTATTGTCACTCTGTCTTCTCTAAATTATCACAAAACTAATTTGCAAGTTTTGTTCTACAATTTCTTGTTACTCATCTGTAAACATACACAGCATTAGCAATACATCTTCAGGTGGCTTATACCTGTCTGACTCTAATTTCATTTTAATCGTTTAATCTGCATCAAGTGAAAAAAAAAAAGTTGCACAGGGATTATGTGCCAGACAATTTCTTGGCAAATTGCAGTGACTTCCTGGAGTTTTGTCATCACCATGAGGTTTCCAGGAAACCAGCGGGGACGAGGAATAGTTCAGCTCTTAACCCTCTGTAAGACACAACAACGTGTTTACGCTTCAGTAAGTGTATTACCCGAAATGTTAAACTAGCCTTTTAATGAGAAAGACTTTTTAATGCTTTAATTAAAGAGGATGTAACTGTTTAAATACCCGTCCTGAATGAAACCATTCATTTTTCTGGTGCCGTTCCAACTGAAAACAAACTGGCTCACATTCACAATACAAGAACCTTTGAAGATTACACAAACTGTAATATTTAATCCATTTTGACCATCATAATCATTTTGGCTGATGCCTTTCTAAGTGAATGTCACAGTCTGACTTCTTTGAAACAGATGAGGAGTGTCAGGTGCACATGATTAGAGGAAGTCAAACAATTATCTTAAGTGTAAGATCTAAAACTTTTTCAGTAAGATACATTAAATGCTCCTCATGTCAGGAATTCACTCTACTTATACGTTTCCTCAATGAAGCCTTAAGCTACGTGATCCAAGAGCAAATCACAAATGTGATATAATTAAAATATAGTCAAGTGAGAGCCCTAAAATAAACAGGAAATTATGTACGGCACATTACGGACTGAGCATCCTCGCCAGCGGATCCACAACAGTAATAACCTCAATCTAACCTGTATTTTTGAAGCAGGTGGCAAGTGGTGAAGAGGGTTTGTCTCCACAGGCCAGATTATGAGTTCACAGCCAGACGTGGACAGATGGAGGCAGAGGTTAGCCCTCCCTCCCGCATGCTGCCACACCGCCACACACACACACGCTCACATTTGGCAACCAGTTTTTCACAGGACAATTACCTTGCGACCTCTGCCAGCCTTCACTCTCCCTCTCTCTCTCTCTTACACACACACACACATACACACACATACAAACCCTTGGCCAATTATGGACACACACACAAGGAATGATAACAGTCACAGTCTGGCCATAGACACACACACACACACACATGTGGAAAGCTGTCATGGTGTGTGCATACACACTCCACAACCCCTCCAGCTCCACAAAATATGGCAACCAGCTCGATTTATGAAGGGCACAGCATCCGGCTGCAGCTATTCCAGCACAGAAGACAGACAGACCGAGGCTCTCTCCTACATATTTGGCTGAGATTTTTTTTTTTTTTTTACGTTTGCCTGAAGTCATGTCCGATTCACACCCTCTCTCTCTCTCTTTCTCTCTCTCTCTCCCTGTTCTGTTAATTCCATTATCTGTGATTATTTTCTCATAAGCATTGCAGCTCTAATCCACTTGTTGGTCACATATCTTTGTTGCACCAGCCAACCACTGAGCTGATAATGGATGTGCACGACCCAGGTTTTTTAATTCAGTCCTATCTCGCTTGCTCTTATTTTAACAGGTGACTCTGATGGCAGCATAAAATATGCTGAATGATGTTGAAAGTCATTTTAAAGTGAGATAAAACAAAAAAAAAAGGACAAAAAAGGCTTTATGGGTGACCGATTTGTCAGTTCTTCAAATGTGAGATGATATATTTAAAGATGTGGTGTTTAATTATATCTCCACTGCCTTGCATGCTGTTTAGTTAGTCATGTTTTAAGAGTGTTTTTGAATTAAGTATGTGCATAATTTCTCTGAGACATTGCAGCTAAGACTCTCGACTCTGGAACAACATTCACCCCCAGCTAGGATTTGATTCCAGTCAGAATCTTTTTCTGCTGGATTTCCCCTACTTTGTATTCCCCTCAGCTTTACTACAGTTTCAAGAAAGAAAAGGAAAACTCAGAGTGTTGGAAGGCTGACTCTTGGTTAAAAAAAAAAAAAAAAAAAAACATATCGATATTTTATCAAAGGGTGAGGCATACACACACATATATATCGAATAACTTAAAAAATAACACAGTTAGTGTGACGTGGATCCGACTGGGACGCAAAGGATGAAATTATTCTGATTAGACAGCACAGATAAATACGCTAACACCTGCTACCCTGCGTTAACTGAATGGCCCTCTAACTCTTCTTTCTGCTCCTGCATTCACCTTGACCACATGCTGCTTAGGTGGCACACAGGAGCACCGCCTATGGTGTTATCAAAGTCATCAGCCCTTCGTTTTCCGCTGCAGAAAGTCCTAACTAGATAACGCTACGCCCACACACTCCTCAGCAAGTCCATAATCAATCCCATTATGGCTCTCTCGTCTCATTGTGAATTGAGCATGTTTGTGGGCTGACAAACCAAACTGACATTTCCATTTTAGTGATCTAGCTGATGTTTTTATTCAGAGTAATTTGTGTTGAGTGCAACAGAGGAATCATTTGAAATTTATAAGTTGCAACCCACTGTAAAGGGCTGTAGGTTTTAGTGCCTGAACAGCACATTTAACATTTAATACTGAGTCATTATTTATGAAAAAGGGCATCTGCAAATATAATGAAAGCCCTGCTTGAGATTTTTTAAAATATCTTCGTATTATCAGGGTGGAAAATAATGGAAAGTGCATTAAATAAGCATTAAACTGAAAAAAAATTGTACTTCTATGAGAAAATATAACTCGGTGAAAAACTCTTTTCGAGCATCCAACCATACAACAGCAGGGTTTCTCTTCCACTGCCAGGCCCCCCTTTAAGTTAAGTCAGGGCAGTTTTATTTTATATAGTGCCAAGTCACGACAGAAGTTATTTAAGGGCACTTCTTCATATGGAGCAGGTACAGAGCGTACTCTTAAATAAAATATATAATATTTGTTTATGTTATTTATCTAATTTATGTGCACCTGTTTCATTTCAGGGTCTCTCCTACATGTCATTTCCAGTTCTGCTTTTATCTTGTCTCCTATGCTGCTCTGCTCAGCTGCAGCCAACCCTGTGATGTATTTTCCTAGGATGGTGAGGGAATAACCAGCTCTTCTCTGCCTCTAATTGGCTTACCAAGATATTCTTAACCAGACCCTCATCAGACTCACTCCACATGCCTTAACCTAACCAATCCGACCAAACAAAGGCAACTAGTACCAGTCTCTCACATGCAGAGTTGGTCATTCCTTCGCCATCCTAGGTTTAAAAAAAAAGGCTCCTCTGACACTGAGGGAGCCAAGCACAGGAGATGACAACTAAAATTATTTCTATTGTTCTATTGTAAAAATTTGTTTAATTCATATCCTGTTGAAATGAGTGAAAATGTGTAAAATTTAGCTGTCTGAGCAGGCAGACAGCTAAAAGCAGTAGACCTCTGGGAAACACTGATACCGCACATTGCGCTTCATTTGAAACCTAATAGACCTTTGTTGTGGAAAATATATGAATCTCCAGAAGTCATCCGATCATTGTCAAAGCAATTTGTAAAAAGTTTATTAAACCAGGACTATTTTGTAAGCAAGTAGATAAATACAGACTGAGATATGACTCAGTTATACTGTGGGCTTTGAGAAAAATGTAATGATTCGTGCTCATCTACCTCCGATGGGAAAGCCATTCCTCCACAGGGGAGAAAGGAGATAGCAAGGCCACTGCACGAAGAGGGATAAATAATTGGACAATTGTACCAGAACAAAGAGCATGGACAAGGCTCTAGGTTATGACCTGAAAGTATGAGTATTGTTTTCAGTATGTACAGCCATGCTCACAGTGTAGGAGCAATCTGACGGGGGAAATGAAGGGACACTGAGACAACAATCCAGGCTGCAGCTCTGTGGATGAGATAAAAGCACTGAGGAAAAGTCTCAGTAATGCAGTTGTGGATAGTCTGATTTGGGAGATGTTGTCGGTTCAGATCATGGTTGTGATGTGGAAGCTCACACAGCAGTTTGTTATTTAAGTCAATGCTGTTTTGTCAGTATTGCACAGGTTTTAAAAAAAATAAAACAGCAGCTCAGTCTTGTCAAGGTTGAGCTTAAGGTGGTGGACAAGCATTGGACTGGAGGTGTCAGTGGGGCAAGAACAGATGAACTCTGATCGACATATCAGTCCCTACGTGTCTTATTCCCAGCTGTCAGAGGACAGAAAGTAAAGGTAGTTGCTGTTGCTGATCTGAGAGCAGCAGGAGAAGCAACGTAATGAGAAGCGAGAGCCAAAGACTCGAGTTTTGAAAGAGAAGAGGGGAAGGCCCAGGAGATAACCCTGGGGAACTCCAGCGGAAAGGATGAGCACTAAAAAAAACAGCTTTTCTCTGCAGTCTATCGAATTCTCATCAATGATCTGGAGAAAAAAAAGAGGAGGAATAAAGTTTTTTTTTCCTACAGCCTTTTTCTTTTGGTAATTTTTCATTCACATTTAATTTTTGGTTCATTTCTTTTTAAGTAATCGTTTTTACAAATCTGACAAGTGAGTGTTAATAGTCTATCTTAGGCTAACAGGCTCCTGTCAGAGCTGGAGAAGGTCTACAGGCTCTGTGCAGTGGCTGCACTTTGCTCCTGAGAAATGGGTTAAAGGTATACAACAAATTTTACTACAGTGTACTTGGTGTGATTGTGTGTGACAACGAAAGCATTTTCTTCTTCTTCTTCCTCTAAAATCAGAAAAGGAAGTGGCGGCAACTTCTTCTGGAATTCTCTTTCTTCTTCTTTTTCTTCTTCTTAAAACACTGATACTGACTTGATTCCCTAAAATACCAATCAGTTTCCTTTTATTCATATACAAAGTTGCAATGTAAATGCATTTATCAGGTCTTTTACGTTAGAAAAACTTTAAACAAAAAATGAAAACCCCCTTTTCATTCCCATATGACGCACCCCTAATGTTACCCAGTGTACCATCATATCCTGCTTGGCTTTTTTGGTACTTTCCAATATTATCAAACAGCATTAGAGCTATAGTATTTCCTTAGCAACATTTATTTCTTATTTCAGGACCCATACATTGTGTTCTTTGATCTGGTGGTTAAACTGGTACAATAGATTGACTATAAATTATGCTTAAAGCTAAATGTTGGCCATATGTTTACAACCAACTATTTTGTTTCAAAAGCGATAAATTAAGACTGTACTTTGAAGGCTAAGCAGGCTATCATTTGTTCTTATTGTGCCTTTTCCTTGGTCGGTGTGATGTGGCTGCTGACTGTGTGTCTGTATGCAGACAGCTGTGACTGGAGCTCCTCTCCCCCGGACATGAGTCAGACACATTTTTCACTCATTCTTCTCTCAGATCAGAAACACCTTAATTGCAACCGACGATACTGTCTACAACAGCTCTCTACAGGCTTATGCTCCATCGCCCGCACACATACACACACACATAAACACACACAGGCACCAAATTGACCAAAAGCATCTGTTTTGACTTCAGATTTCAGGCTTTAATGTGTACAGACCGGCCCTTTGAACCATTTTAATTGGCCTTTCATGGTAGATATTTTGATATGCCCTAGCAGGAAAAGCACAGGTGTGACAAATTACGAGTACATGTTGTGACTTTATCAAAGCAGGTACTGTCAATACTGTCATAAATTCATGATTCTATGGAACAAGGAAGTTGTCGTGTTTAAAGATCAAACCACAAAGCATCGTCGCTCAAGCACAGAACTATCCATACTTACAATATGCCATTACTGCAATTTTCTGTGCTAAAAGGTTAGGCTCAAGCTTGCACACAAATAATATCAACTCCACTGGAAAAAAATGCAGTTTTGGTGCTTTTCATGGTAAGGTCTTTGCACTGAAATCAGGGCGTTGCAGTATACAAACACAACTGAGCCGATCTTTCAACGAATGCTACATTTCCACATTCACAGATGTGACAACCTATTCATTCTCAAGGTGAATCATCTTATCATCACCAATGCATTGAAAGAGGTGTGTGTCTGTGTGTGTTTACAAGCTGTGATGACAGTGCGTTACACACCCTTTGTGTGTCTCTGTAAGTGCGTGCAAATCTGCTGGACAGCATGTTGGGCCTCTGTTGGTTAATCACATGGTACGGATCGTATGTCCAGTCACACATTAACCATGCTGTGTGTGTGTGTATGTGTGTGTGTACTGTATGTGCCTGTCTGTGCAATAACAGCCTGCATACAAGCTTTTATGTGTATGCATCAACGTTTGTGACTCATGTCCAAAATGTGTCACTTTCTCTCTAGCTGTGCTGGCAACATGCTGGTGACATGCTGACGACTCAGTCATTTCAACACATTAATCCTGTTTTCTCGCAAACTATAGCCTACTTAACCCACACACACACACACACACACACACACAAAGGCCAATGCCATTTGATATGAGGAAAGCCAGCCGCAGTGTGTTGAATGTGATGTTTAAACATTGAACCAGAGACAATGCCAGACAGAGTGCTGGAGTACAATAAGAGAGGAGAAGAGAGGTAACACTAGATCATAGCTGCTCATAGAGCTGGCACCATCTCAAAGGCATGATTTATTTAGATTTTACCTCCAATAAAAAGATTCAAGACCTTTGTACAATATCAAGTCATTCACTGTTTTCTTTGCAGTTGAACTCCGGTCACACTGCAGGGTTCATTCTTTATCACAATAACCAAGATAATCATTAGATTTTTGTATTAGGTTTGTTTCTCCTCTATTTGCAGCAGCATCTGGGATCCTTACAAACAAACAAACAAACAGCAACACAAATGAACTTGAAAGGAGTCGGCCGAATCTGCCCTGTCACCTCCGATCAGAGGGGCCAACTGATGCCCCTGAAACGTGGGAAGCTGTCCGGGGACACAAAGCAGGAATGTATTTGCCTCCATTAGAGTGAAATTGTAGCAGCCAAGCTAGCGACTTTAAGTAGGTAGGACTTTATAACTTTATAACAATACACATAAACACATTAAAGACAACATGAGCCGTTCAAAAACTTTGAACCCATTTTTATTGAAGAAGAGCAATAAAGAGGCAATAAATGTAATTATTGCTGTGAAGTGTTTCTGCTTTAAAATAAATGCATTTCTTATGTAATTCTATTTTTTTATGTTTTTTCTTTCAGTAGTTTATGTATATATGTCAATCTTGTGGCAGTCCCTTATGTGATTTTGTAAGTTTAGGTTCCGGGGAGAAACCACATTTTTGTGAACTGAGCTGAAAAGTTTTGAATCCCTGTAGAATACACATGTAAACTGTCTGAGATTAACCCCTGATGTGTTGTGACACTTTTAGAAAACAATTCAGCACATCACTTCCTTTTTTTTTTCATGAAACGACCCGGTCAGCCAGAGAAGAAGAAAAGCAGAGAGGAAGAAATTACACGAAGAACAGACTGACACTGAGAGAGAGTAGAAAGGAAGGTGTCAAGGCGACATGAGGGGGAGAGAAATCTAACACATAAAACATTCCCACAAAGAGAACAAATTCAGATGTGGAGCTCTCCTAAGACTTGGTTAAACACGGATATTCCCAGTGTTACAACCAATTCTAATTTGAAGGAGATCCAGCTTCATTTTAATTAACAATTATCAACTCCTTTCTCACACCCCAAGTGCTATTTTCAATGCTTAATAGGAATTATACAGGGAGACCTGTGAGATTTTACAGAAGAGGTAAAGAAGTCTTATTATCATAATTGTATGCAGCATGTGTGTGAAGTGTGTGTGTGTCTGTATTTTTGTTGCAGATGAATCCTCCTCAGGAGTCCTTAACATTGACACAGGCTCTCCATAATTGGCCCGTATGATGTTAAATCAGAGATGACGAGACAAATAGCGAGTACCAGTCTGTAAACTAGAGACTGGACAGGCCATTTAGTCGTATTTTGAGAATTTAATGTGTTTAATTGATTTTTTTAATAAAAATGTCAAACATTTAATAGCTTCTCTGTAAGAGCAACTGCTGCTTTTCATTGTCTTAATATTTTAGTAAACTGAATCTTTGGGTTTTGCACTGTTGTACTGTTCTGTTGAACATTTTTCTGAGTTTTTTGACAATTTAACTACCTTTTCATTCATTCATTTAAAAAATGCACAATATGAAACAATCATTACATAAGACACATTAGTAATCCCTGCACTCCATTCCCCCCAAAAAATGCTGACTTGATTAGTATTAACTAATTGTTTGTGTGTGTGTTCACTTCAACTTCAATCCTGAGGTGATAAATAGCGGTAAAATGTAATTAAATATGCTGCAATTATTATTAACTTCACTGACCTCAATGTGGAAGTCATAATTGAGGGTTTAGGCTGCTATTAGCAGCTTGCAAACTGCTGAGGTGACACAAAAATTTCACACCGCAGCAAACCTGTTATATGGCTTCAGGTAATACTTTTTTTGCTCTGGATGCTGAATTCCAGCGACTTCAACTCATAGGCCACTTTTTTATGGTACATCAGTATCATCTTATTAAATCCCAAAAAAATTTGGTTCCAGCTTTTTAAATTGAAGGATTTTTCTTTCTTTTTTTTTTGGTTTGTCTTTTGTGATAATAAATGAATGGCCTTTGGGTTTTGTGCTGTTAGTTGAACAAAAAAAAAAAAAGCTATTATAAGAAATTGATTTTGGTTTGGGCAAATCCAGATGAGCAATCTTTTATTTTTCATTCATTTACATTAAATTTCATTTACATTTTATAGACTGAGCAATAATTCCATGAATTAACGATAACCAGCATTTTAATTGATAATAAAAAAAAATCCCTTGTTAGTTGCATCCCTAAACACCTCTAAATATAATGCAGTTCAGCTTTAAACCTCCTTTAAACGAGACCTCCATTGAAGCATATAATTGAATTTACACATTTTCTAGAATGTTAACAAAGACTGAACCATATAAAACTTCTGTTATGTAGAAATTTGGGCGGATGTGTTGCATCTGGTGTGCCTAATAAAGTGGCCACAGAGTGCATAGTGTGCAGTGGAATTTAGGAATTAAAAAAACTAGAAAAAAATTTATTAGACAGCCAAAGAGTTTGTATGTTTTGTGGAAGCTGTGGAATAAGTTATATATAGTTACTATAGTTTTATCCTAGCGCCTGTCAGAGATGCAGACAACGCTCAATTGAAACATCTTCCTGTATAACACAAGCTTGTGCAGACTGAGAAAAGGGCTCTCCCCAACAGCAGTAAGAACATCTGTCAAATATCTCCTACAGAGCCTGAAAGGCCTTTTCACATCAAGTGAGCTTTAATGGGTAACTGAAGACTGAAATTCTCACCCCAGCATCAACCCCTACATCCAATATTCAAGCTTTTTTCTCCTCCTGACTGTTTTGCAGAACCAAACCCAACATAACCCCTCGTCTCCATGTCTTCCTGCGGCTCACTCGATATGTTAGGCTGCTACACACGTGCGTGGTGAGATAATGAAAATGTTTCTATAAATAGGGACAATAGTGCTGACAGTAGCACTCTCTCCAGTGAGATATCTCAGTGTAAATTTCACTAACACTCACAACCGTACACATTCACACACACACACACACACACACACACACACACACACACACACTGTAAATACTGGCAAGAAAAATCTGCTCCATAGCTATGTGCTCCATCATGGTGATAGTCCTGAAGCAGCACATAAACACTTGATTTGCAAAGCAAACACATCTCAGATATGAGCTATATGAGGCTCAAATATAGGACGACTGCACACAAAACAGATCAATGTGCCCTACATGTCTCAAACAAACAGCAGGCAGCTTGACTCTGCAGCAGACTAAACAGCCTGAATCTGCATAATGCTGAACCCTGCTCCGTGTCAGACAGTACAGCTCATGTATAGCATACAGGCATTATGCTACAGCAGAAAAACTCTCATTTATTCACCACTCTTACAGCTCAAATTCATGTTATACATCCAGTCGTAACATATTTTACTACTTCTCAGTCCGTTTTACATAAAAATCTGCTAAAACCGCGGGATGATACTCCATGTAATCTTACACAACATAATAAAAAAGCAGCCATAAAATGACACAGTCTGTACTAGCCTCTAACCTCAACTTTCAGAGCATCAACGGAAGGTGAAGTGAGAACCGACAGGATGGAAAAAATAATTAAGATGGATCAAACAGAGAAGGTTTTTCTTTTATCTCTTTCTTTCTCTTTCTCACCTTCCAGCTCATGGTGGATGACGTCAGAGAGGTTGGGCTCTTCACCCCACCAGAAGATCCACAGCTCCTTGGCGTCGGGCTTGATCTTGCGCCGCCACACACACAGCAGGTTGGCCTGCACACAGCGCATGAAGCTGCGCAGAACGGGGTCGTCCTGCGCCGGGGCCGAGATCACCGGCCCGTACTCGCCGCCACTGCGGAAGCCGTAGCAACGCCATTTAATGCCCGTCAACTCCGCCTGCAAGAGGGATGGAGAGAGAGAGAGAGAAAGAGTAATGATTAAAGCAACAGTCCATTAAGCGACCTCAACAGTACATACAGCATTGTTTTTACGTGCAGTGACTAATGAAGTATCTTCAGACCTCAGTCTTCAGCCCAAACAAGGTTAAATGGGATGTAAACGCTAAAATAATGTGTTGATTCATTGATAAGTCAATGGACAAAAAAATCTATCTGCAATCAAAAATGAGCCATTAATCATTTAAAGGCACGGTGGGGTTGAAAATAATAAAATATTACAGTATAACTCTCTGACAGGGCAGTACTGAAAATATTCTCTCACAGCTACTTCAATTTAGACATTAACCATGTTTCTACTTTTTATCATTGTAAATGTAATATTTTGATATTTTTTACTATTTAAACATCTAAAGTCATCATCTTGTGCTCTGGGAATTAGTCACGTACATTTTTCTCTATTTTGAGGACTTTTGAAGACTAAACAATTCACTGACTAACCTTTAAAATAACCCGCAGGTTAAGTGATCATGAAAATAATCATAAAGTGCAACTTTACTAATACAAAACTAAACTACTAGATAATTTTTTTTTTAAAAAGAATCCTAAGTTTGATAGCAACTGCTTCAGTGTTGTGTTGAACATTAAGTGCTGTACTTCAGTGCAAATATTTTTAACTCAACAGAGAGCAACATTCAGTGTTGATGCGATCAATAACAGCAATAAGAGCGTCTGCTCTCCAATTATGTTATATTTTTACTAACTTCCTGTTTACACAGCTCGGATTCCTGTGTAAATGTTTAAGAACCTTCAATGTCTCAGTGCCGTGTTGTTGTAACCTTATTTAACTGATACCTTCACTCGCCGCAGTCCGTGCTGTAAAGATATAATAAAAGTGTGTGTAGCCATCGCGGTGAGAGGAGCTGGAGAGCGACAGCAGACATAAAGGATGGCCTTGAGTGAAATACAGGGAATAAAGTACTACAGGAGAGACAGGCAGTGAAATATAGAGTGAGCAGTAACAAAGAGAGAGAGAGAGAGAGTTGTGAGCAGGAAATAGTGTTGGGGTCAGTGGTTGGAGCCTGGCCCAGCAACTGACATCTTCTCCATTTAATCTAATAGGATGATGGCTGTTTATGTTGCCTTTTGCAGACTTGGTGGCTCTCGGCCGTGATGCGTTTAGTGATGAGCCAGTAAGAGAGGCCAAACTTATGCAAAACATAAATAAAACAAAATGTGATGATTTGCTTATACTTTTTTTAATATATATATATAGTCAATAGAAAACAGTACAAAGACGATATATTTAATGTTTTACTTCATCAACTTAATTGATTTTTGCAAATAAATCTTTTATTCTCAATTTAATTCCAACAGCACACTTTGAAGATGTGGCAAAAAAAGACTGCGAAAGCTGCTGAATGCTCAAAAAACACACACTTAGAGCATTCCACAGGTAAACGGGTTCACTGGTAACAGGGGAAAGGATCATGATCGAGTATGAAAGGAGCTTCATGACTCAGTCGTTCACAAACAAGGATGGGGCGAGGTTCACAGCTCGGTAAAACTCATGAATGCATAAACAATAAATTACACGGGCCCAGACACACTCTGCAAAAATGTTGTAGGTAAACACAGGTCACATGCAAATCATTGCGTTCTGTTTTTATTTATGTTTTTGCAAAGAGTCTGAACTCTTTTTGGAGTCGGCGTCGGTAAACCTCTGCGCTGTTTTAAAATGTTATAAATCAAGAGATAAATATGCAAACAAGCAGGAACATCGGTGACACTGTGATGCTCATGTGTCCTCTGAAAACTTGTTTCACGTCTGTTTCTGTCTTTGCGTTTGTAACCGTGCGTGGATGTGCACAAAAGGCATTGTCGAACAGGTCAGAGATTTTGGCAGTCGAAGGGGGAGGGAGGCTGGCAAAGAGGGAGGGAGGGAGGGAGGAGGTTTCTCAGTGTGTCACTCCGTCCTTCCTCTCCAGTTTTCAACCAGCTTTGGAGATCATGTTTGGCACAATGACTCAGGCATCAAGACATTTCCCGACCAGCTGGGAGAGAAAAAACACACATGCACACACTGGTCCATTTAAACACAAAAACAGGTAGAAAAGAGCAGTTCAAAGAACATGAAAGCCTGCAGTGTCTCTGAGTAGAGGAAGAAAATGAGGCTCCACTGTACTGATGACTGTACAAAGAGAGGGGGAGATGAAGCTTCTGTGCGTTTTCAGCGAGTGTACTGTAGCAGCGATGTGTCAAAATCAAAACTCAAATTTTGCAACGCTTTTGAGGAAGTCTGTTTACGTACTAAAAGGCTTGTGTTGTGCAAAAACACACACGTTATCCTCTACACACAGATTTGTTCACAACACACTGCAGCATCTTATAAGTAAGAGTGCACTGAGGTATGCATATGACCCCCAGGAGCATCCTGACTGCAGAGCGCACACATTATTACAAGCATGTCCCTTCAGTAATGACAGTGTGTGTAATGGGAGACATAAACATTGGCGCTGTGATAAGCCAAGTCCTAAAATAAGCCATGACAAGGTCAAGGATGCTGTTTCTCCCAAAGCAAAGAGGAAGACATCTGCTTGCACTGCCTCGTCACTCCCAGTCAATGTCAAAAGTTCCTCCACTGTTTGACACAGCTGTCTGCTGCCACTGGCTCCGGAGCGGAGAGGAGGAGAAGTGAAATATCATAAAATACATTCACAACAAAGACGGACTAGTTGTTTGTTTTTACATGGCAACACATGCTCTCTGGTGAATTGATTGTCAAAAATCGCCCCAAGACATGTTTTTAGACATAAAAATACTCTGCTTGGAATAATAATTTAAAGTCTTATGCAGTTTTTATCACAAAAAAAAAATTTGCAATGTATCTGGAGCCGTGCTAGCATCTCTGTTAGGCAGCAACCAGACACAAGGATGATATAAGATACGTGCTAATGTAAGCATGCGATAAGGGGTGAATGATAAGTTTGTGACCTAAGATAAAAGGAAATGAGTCATGCAGCTGTTGTTGCAATTATGCTCTTTCGGTGATTATGCAGGAAGTTTCAAGTTAACAACATTTTGTGGTGTTTCTGAAAATTGCAAGTTGGCACAGTGTGAAAAAATGAACAATACCGGCCTTGCTGCAGTCATCCAGAAATGCAAATTTGAACTGGTCCAACACCTGCCGTGTTTACCCTGATTTGGCACCATCAGACTACTTTATGGTGGTCCAAGATGCTGACTCCTACTGAGAAATCCATATGATCCACAACAGTTGGACTAAATATGCAAATGTGAGAAGGGACTCTGCTCAATAAAATATCCAAAGTTTCTAAAACTGACTCCTTCTGCTTTAGGCCATGAACTTGTCAGTCACTTCTTATGCTTATAATGACAATGCTTGTATGCTGCAATGAAGCAAGCATAAAGCCTATCCTATTCAGAGGTGTTTTTTTTACATTTGCTTTGTAGCTCTAAGTACAACTGAAGATAATGGAAGTGTTATTAAATCTGCACACATTTAGTTATAACGCAAAGTATTGGACAAATTAAAATTTTGACCTCGTTATGGTGCCAGTGAAAAGTAAAAGATATCACCAGAGTTATGACGATTCAGGATGACATGAAAGTGCCCCCCAAATTTAATGGCAATCTATTTAATATTAATCTATTCCAGACGTTTAACTAAGAGCCACAAAATGCGCTGGGAAAAAGTCAAGGGATCATTAAAGTCTGTAGGATTCATCCTCTGGGGACCATGAATGTCTGCACAAATCTAGTAACTTAGTTATTTCTGTCTGAACCAAAGTCATGGACAAGTCAAGTCAACTAACCTCAGTTTATTGCCATCCACAGAACCACACCATACCATCATGCAGATATTTTATCAGCCCACAATGGGAAAATCTTTATTGTCAGCTATTTATCTGTATTAATTAT
>JAPZDZ010000011.1:13044342-13059394 GCA_029783805.1 Acanthurus tennentii
AAATCAGCCCTTTGGAGTCGTAGTAAAACTAGTGCGAACAAACAGCAAATTCTTTTATTCACATGAATAAATTATCACTTGTAACACATAAGAGAAAGCAGAGAAAACCTGTCAGGCGTGTCGGCCTATTATCTCTGCAACTTTGGTGATAAGTCAGTGTTGTGAGTAAGATCCTGTCATGCAAATAAAAACAACCTTTAATCATTTTATCTGCAGCTCTGTCATTTTCTGTCATAAAAGAATTAGGGTTGAAAGTTGCTGAGGTGCAGCCTTTAAACTTAGATTGCACAGATAAAATAAAAATCTGTGTGCAAGTGTGCAACCAATCAGAGGAGAAATCACACCGTGCATTATTATTAAACAGAGAGCTAGCCGATTTGTGTTTTACTCTCATTAATCTCAGAAGAATCTGAGCCTTTTGAAGGTGTTTTCGCTGGGACTGTAAATCTATATATGTGTTTGTCAAGTCAGCAGGCAAAAAAGCACAACAAAAATGTATCCAAATCAGCAAATTCCTCGCGATCCGTCAGAGGACGAAAGAGCAAATCAACAATTATTCTAGGTAGTAGTCTCAGTTTCTTTTAAAAACTACCAGTGTGGTAAAAAGGCAAAGAGGTCAAGGGAAAAGACGGTGGATTTAGTTTCACTGTCAATAGAACCAGCGCTCCTGCAAGCCCCTTGTTCTGCAGGTTAGCTGGTTTAATTTCTGATTGAGTGCAAGACCAAAAACAAGAGCCTTTTTCCCTCCATTGCTAAGACCAAAGCTTTGACCTTCCTCTCACCTCTATTATCTTTCTTGTCTCCACTCTCTCTCTCATCTCTCAGCACTCTCTCACTGTCACGAATGCCTATTGAATACACCCAGGAGTAACTCACGCACTCTGTCTCTCTGTCTTTCTTTTTTTTTGTTATTCCTCTCTTTACGTCTCTTCAGCTAGTAAACAGAGAAAAGATAACAGCCAACCGTAGGTTTTCAGGATGTCTTTGTGTTAGCAAAGAGGAGGTGGAAGATTGCTGTCCGTTTGTAGCGCTCTATTAAAATCTCCTTTTACAGTTTTTTTTTTTTTTTTTTTTGCTATGAGATGGATTCTTTCTTACTTTTTTTTTTTTTTTTACATTCTTTGTATATTTGAAAATTGATTTTATAAAGAGACCTAAAGTTAAAACCAGACAGTTCAGAATAATTTCCTGAATATAAGGTGAACTGAGCCCAGGCTCGCAAAACATAATCTGTACCCCAACCGGAGGTCAACCTCAGTGCAGCAGACATGTGCTCGCAATCAAACGAAAAAATATCAAAGCCAGAACTTTAATCTTTAGCACACATTGCTCAAAGAGAAAGTACGGAATAAAAACTTTAAAATAGTCGAGAAAATCCTATTTCTAGAGATTTTTATGTCAACACTCCATGTCTTAAAGATGGACTCATACATGCAGCATACAGTACATACACACACTGCATGTTTAAAGCCCAGAAGCTTCACAATGCAGAGGAAACCCCAGTTACTTAGATAGCAGAGCTGAGAGGAAAACACACTTGACGTGCACTTTGCAGGAATGCTTCTGCACACTGAAAGTATTTTGCTCATCCTGTTCTTTCTCAAAAACTTGAGGGACCTTTTTGAATGGACCCCTTGAACTTCCCAACAGGCACCTGAATGCATGTTTGTGTTGCACTTTAATATAGGAAAGCAAACACATACACACACGCATGCACACTTTTACACAGTTTTTTTTTTCCGCACAGAAAAGGTTTTGCAGTTAACTGGGACAAAGACAGGAACGTAATACAGCATATCAGAACAGAGGAAGCGCACTTCCTTTCACTTTCATGACACATGCCTTTTAATAGCAATTCAATGCACATGTGAAGCCGACCAAAGGAGCAATTATTAAAAATGCATGTGTTTACTGAGGAAGTTAAGAATAAAATAATATTCGGTCTGGTTATATGCAGACGCTTGTGCGACTAAGTGGGGAAGTATCTAGTGCTCTATCAAAGCTGACAGAAAGCGTATGAGAACGTTGTAAAACAGAGACGCCACATCTTTAGGAATCTCACAACAACCAAAGAGCCTCACAGTCTGATAGTCTGACAAAGGAGGCACTTTAGGCAATTGAGAGACAGCTTGTATCAGCAGTTTTACCTACTCTGGCACAAGTGAAACACTTATTCTGTCAGAGTGGCATAGCTTTCTCATCAACGTCAAATCTGTTTAGGCACTTGACAAGCTGCCAATATTTGGGGAGTGTTCAGATCGCCTGTGATGCCTGTGAGTCTTTAGATAAGACTCCATGTCTTTATCAGACACATAAAACACTATCTATCTCTCTTTCATTCAATGTCAAAGAACAGGGGGGGAATTTAATTATTTCCAACAGACACCCGGAGAGAATTGACCCAATACAACTTGTTTGGAGTTTTTATTAGATTTTAATGAAATAAAAGCCTGTTCTGATACAATTTTTGTCTGCATTTGTCACCAATTCAAAGTATTTAAACTCTGTGTTTACATCTTTAAAAAGGCACAATCAGAAACTTCCAAGACTGTTTTTATTGTGCAGGAATGGGAGCTGCACATTACTGCAACCCTGCAACTTCTCTCTGAAGTTTGTCTCTGTGTTGTTGCTGTAGACCTGCATTTAAAGTCCCAGAACTTTTTGATTGCATCATATATATTGAAGTAGTTATTGTTAATGGCTCAGTCTGTCATTTCCTCTGTAGTTTCAGATTGCTTACCTACTTACAATAAACATTAATGTCTATCATTTCAAACAGTAGTCTTTACGTTGCTACTAATGCTGACTCATCATTTCCTTCATTTAGTTCATATTGAATGCATTCACCTGGAGAGGAACAGGGCAGCTTTTATTGTGAAGGAGTCACGAGTACTGAAATGTATTTGTCTGAGGTTCACTGCTGATTGTGATCAAAAATGCGTCAACAAAACAAGACAACGGTAATTTTGGGCTTTTTTTGGAATCAGTTTGGATAAAGCCCTGAAGGTAAAACCATCTAAAATCAGATGTTGGTTGCTCATGGCATGACAGGAAAGGCAAAATATTGACTTCTTTATTCAAACAAGGTGAGTTTGTTTGGCTGCAGTGTAAACAGATACACCCATTGCTCTCCTGTTTGCTGTAGTAATAAACCACACTCGCTGTTACTGCCAGTAACTATGGGGTTACTACATCAACCTTGACTGAAATCTTCAGGATTACAACTCTCATGACTCAATCTTTCTTGAAAGCATCAGAGCTGGCACACTGACGCAGTTCAATGGAAAATTAGGTGCTAAATACAAATCGGACAAAGACAGTGAAGGTTGGGCGGCCGTGGCGCTAATGCTTTGGTCACACTACATGACTTTAAAAGTCTTCAGATCCCTGTGCTGTTTACACTACACAAAGTTCTGTCTTGTAATCTGGAACCTTGAAGCCGTTGTGGTTTGCACACTACATGACTGAACCCAGCCGGTGCCTGCTCTCACTGGCTTTGGCTTGTTGTACGCTTCAGTCTGGCAACACTTCATCAAGCGCCAGCCTCCGTGGACACGCCCCCTTATGTGGAAGAGGATCATACGTTCACAAAAACATAATGTGAGAGTGAACTCTTCTCCATTTCGGTAACACTGTAATTTCCTCTCTGATGACAATAAATGCAATGTATCATCTATCTATCATCACCATAATTTCTGTTTCCATCCAAAAAAACATGAGTGTCGTCTCTGACTAAAAACATCATCAGACAACCGGAGGTGACGTTGGCCAAGTCGAGCCTGTTTGAAGCGTTCAAGTGGAGACAACAATCAGAGATCTGCACGCTGACCGCCAGCCGCCTGTAAGCGCACACACACACCAGCCAACACGCCACTTGAGCAGAACAACAGGAGTGGGAGTTGAAACCTCAGATGATGATGAGGAAGAGAGAGAGAGCGAGGGAGCTGCAGGACAACAGGTCGGCAACTCTAGAAAAGGAAAGCTCCGGCAGGCCACCAGGACAATGTGTCACTTTCTGGCAGGTTTTGGGGAAAAAGTGTGCTGAGTGTCCAGCTTGGGCCTGTTTTACTACCTGTCTCTGTAGTAACAGCATGCCAGACACCTGGTTGTTGAGTTACTCTCGAGCCTGTCGACAGACTTGGGTTGTTTCAGGTTTTTTTTTTGGAGTCACTGGGTTACTCGATCACCTCCTCAGTGGTTAATAACTACCAGCTACAAGCTACTGGCATCCAAGACTGAAGGAACATGACTTAAGATTAATCAAATTTATTTTAAATTGTATCTTGCAGGTTCTATGGGAAGCAGAGTGGACATATATTTATTTGACATATTCTTCATGGGTCATTTGTAAACTAATTTAATTTTGGTGTTTTCTATTGATTTCGTTTTGTACTGCTATTTTATTTTCTAAGTTTGTGGTGAGAGCTGTTTGTTTTCTGTTCAGAAGGTGCAGCGATGTGTTGTTAGCCACAGTTCCTGCATTTGCCTCCTCAGATATTTAGCCAACGTGCTTTTTTTAAGGATTAGAAAGTGAACAAGCGCTGATTTTCCTCTGATCTGGGGGTTTTTCTCGCCAATCTCCAAAAACCGTTCGACCAGTAAAAAATAAGAGCTAAAATCCTATAGTGTGAACTCGGCATCAGTCAGTGGCGAGGAGTCACCGCTTAGAAGAACAAGTGGCGGAAATCAGAACAGGCAACGACTCCCCCTTCATCAATTAACCCACTGAAATCAAATTAACCCACAAGGAGTAGAGCTCCCCTCTGGCATTTTACACCACAAATGAAGAGCGATGTGCAACACTGCACTTGCGAGGGAGCAAGAGCAACACAAAAGCGCCAAACAGGTGTAGAAAGAAGGCCTCTGGGGCTGCAGACACTAAGCAGATGCTTTTCCTCTGCCTTCTGCCGCCACCTTCACAAGTCCCTGCAAAACAAGGGACCGTCATTTGATCTGTGTTCTGCTGTAGCATCCAGCCCTGGGAGGTGAGCGAGCTAAGCGACCTAATTAGAGCAGCGAGAGTCCCCCAGGGCTGAGTGACGGATAGACCTGCCAATCACACGGCAGAAAGCCTCCATCAAGCCATGACTTCTCACCTGACACAAAAGAGAGGCGGGAGGCGACAGCGGCGGAAGACCAATAAGGACAGCGAGACAATGTGTAGAGAGAGAAACACCGCATCTTAAAAGGGCTGACAAGATCCCCAGCCATTTGGCAAATAAAACAACAAGAAGCTGCAGCGTCAGGTTGCTTTTAAAGCGTTAGGGACAGGCCAGAGCAGTGGCCGTGCTTAGCCTAAATTATTAACGTGCAAATAAATAAACCAGGCTCTGCTTTACCAGTGTCTCTGGTGTAACTTAATAAACCGTGACAAGCCACGGCGAAGGAGAAATGGCCCAAAGACAAAGACAAAGACAGAAACACTGAGAATCACAAAGAAGGAAAAACAGAAGACGGAGAGAAAAGTAAAAACAGTTGCTAGGCAACATACAACATATATAGGAATTCAGCAAGCTATTCAATTTTTGAGATTTCTGTCTCCAGGGTTACAGTGGAAATATAACATTTTCGAGCACTTCTGTGGTCCCTTACTTTACTCAAAAACATCACAAAGGACCGTACTGTACGCCTCTGTATGTCGAGCAGAACTACACCTCCATTTGCTCCCTTACAGCTGGAATTCATAAACTCAAATTTGGCCGCAGATATTATCGAGCACGTCATACATGAGTCAGGAAAGTCCTGGGATTACCAGCAGACATTAACGCTGCAGTATGGGATTACTCACTGAGTTTCTTCAGTGGGAAAATGAGAGAATTCAGCACAGTAATTGTACAATTAGCACTGCATGGAGGCCTACAAGTAGTTAATAGTCTGATTGTTCCTAATATTGGGCGAATAGAGGATAAGCGGTATGAAAAATATCTCATTTGGCTCGTAATTTCCTGCATTGATTCTTTCCACAGGGATGCCATTTCAGATAAAATGACAGGCCCGCATTAAGTCAGCAGGACTTTTCCTTGTTTCATTGCACACCGAATAAACAAAACATAGAGGAGGAAAAACTAGAAAGCAGCAGTGCTTCTGTGTTTGCACGCATGACGTGGGCTGGGCCGAGCTTTTAAGTTCACCGTAGGTCACACCTGAACAGGTTTCAGCCTGTAACTCACCTGGCTGCTGTCTGTAATCTGTCGTTTGCTTACCAAGTGGGAGTGGCAGCCAATCAAAGCTTTAACACAAGAACTCTTCTGCAATTCTGCTAACACGTTCGACACACATACACACACACATACAGTCTTATGTAATCCCACTCAAGTCCTCCCCTACTGTCTTTACAACAGACACAGTGTTACTATGGCATGTTCATATCTTTGATAACACCACCCTTATAAACACTTAGCCCTTTGGCTTCATGCTCACTCAGGCATGCCTGGTAAATACTCTATCAAACCCCTTTGTGTCGCACTTTTACACTCCAAAGTCCATTTATTCCATGAGGCGGGCGAGCACTGAAATTGAGCTGTACAAATTTTCATTAGCATCTGAAAAATCATGGGTGTCTGCCTAATTCAAGATGAGACAGAGAGCGCCGTTTGGCAGCGCAGGGAGAATCAATGCACCACAAATGGCTGTGAATCAACAGTCTGCACATAATGTGTTTGTTCTCATCAAGTACCCGTCTGATTGGTTGCAGATAATCTCTCAATGGAACATGAACACATGATAATTAGAATTTGCAACAGCACAGCAGAGGACATTAATGTTTTCTCTCTCCCCTTGTTTTTCGCACACCCTTTAACCTAAGTGTGCTCTAACTGGAATCGAATCCCAGCCAACCATGATATTGGCAAAGCTGTCTGGCTCGCGGAAAATATTCACCCGGTTACAAGCGGGGCAGTGTCTTCCTTTAAAGAAATTCTTTTTGTCAAGGCAGTCAGGTGAAGACGCTGCTAACGGATTTCCCCCAAAACAAAGTCAATGACTTTTGTGCGAAGGCACAGAGACCAGCAGCAAAATCGAACACGTGTTGTATCCACCAATCAGGCAACATAGCCTCAGACTTTGGGTTTAGACCAGAGGCAACACAAAATGTAACAGATTAGAGAAAACACAGAAAACAGCAGCACTTGGGGTGTCAGCTTAAGATAAGCAAACCACTGCACGAGACAGAACAACTGAATTCAGCAGCTGCATTAAATACTGAAGTACATTTACCAAAGCACAGTGCTTATGTACTTTTTGTATTAGTATTAAGTATTTGTACCGAACCTGAGTATTTCAACTACATTTTACAGGGTAATAGAGTACTTTACTCACTACATTTATTCAACAGCTATAGTTACTAGTTACTTATTAGTAACATCTTTTTGTATCTTTAGTTTTATTCCATTATTTTTATTTCATATACTAATAATTTCTTTGCATTTTACTTTACTCTCTTAATCATTCTTATTTGTGTCCTTCTGCTGCTCCAACATCTGAATTTACCCTCTGAGGATCAATAAAAGCGTCTCTTATCTTATCTAGTTCAGTGTTTACAATCAGCACACAAAGTGAAAGTCTCTAACCTGACCAAGTGTTTTTGCCTGTCACTGAATTTTCACCCTTTTTTCTCAAAACAAGTGAGGAAACACGCATATTTTTCATTTCAACCTGTTTCCTGTTTAACTCTTCTTAGTTTGAGGTTGTCTTTTTTTTTATCTTGCTTTTTTTTTTAGCAATCTTTTCATGTGATCCATCAAAACGCATTTTAAAAAAACACTGCATGAAACTCTGCTGCTTTGACAATTATCCGAGAAATATCTATCTGATCGGTCTGTGTGCCAGCCAAGTAGCTAACTTCCAAGTTATCACGAGCTCTTCATGGCACCAGCCACTGCCCATTCCTACCAGTCCTCCTTTCCCACTCAGCCTTCTGTCGCCCTGCACACATGCAGGAACAACCAGTCGAAGCCAAGAATAGAACACAGCTGGCACTGCAGGGCTTACATACTTCACACTCAAGCCACCGTGCTCCAAAATACTCCTGCCCATCTTGTCCCATTTCCAGCTCCAGGACCAGTGGTGGTAGTTCCCTCCCTCCCTTCTCTCCTCCCTCCCTTCCTGGCTGTCGTGGAACAGTTCTTCACCTCTGTGGCAGGGCCCTGACAAGCCCACTGCTCAGATAAGATCGATGACTACACTCCGGAGAATTTAATAGAAAAGAGATGTGTAGTAAAAACAGAGGCACAAGTGAGGAAAAACCCCTATCCTCCACTTACCACCCCATATCTTGCCCTTTTCCTGCAGTGGCTAACCCATGACGACGCTTGCTCACCCCATTTTGTTATAGCGGCAAACTATGTTCACAGAGGTGGGCCACCGCAGGGCTGAGTCCCATTGCTATGACAAGGGATTCCCACAGCAGTGACAGGGGCAGATTAGTGAGAGGCGCCACACACAGACCCAAGGTGAAGCCAGTGCTAGCTGTCAACATTGTGTTCAAGCAGAGCCAAAAGCACAGGCTGGGCGTAGGGGGTGGACTGTTTAGTGAGAAGCAACCAGATGGAGCTGCTCCATAGGGCACGCAGCAGAGGACTGGGGGTGACACCTCGGAAACCTGGACTGGTCCTCTCCTTGTGCAAGAGTACGCTGCTATTGCTTCAATGTCATTGTTAGAAATCTCAACACAAACAACACTTTTTGTGTTAATAACAGTCAAGTATTAACAGCTGGCGACGAATGCCTGGTCGGATTTATAGCAATGTTTACTTTAAAGATTGTTTCATCAGATATTCCTGCTCTGAGGGAGAAGTCGAATTCTACTTAAGGCCTTTACTCACAGAAATGGAAGGATACACGAAACAAAAAACACAAAAAATATTTTAATGTTTTGTATCAAAACTATCCAGCCATAACATATGCAAAGACATACTTTTTTTTATATAAGATAACAATTTATTTGGCTATTCAGGTATTTTGATTCAGACTTTTACAGATGAAAATTCTTAATTGGAAAAAATGTGTCATGGCAACAGCCTTTCTAAACTCAAGTGTTATCATTTCTTTATAGTAATTGTTACTTAGCAACATGTCTACAATATGTTTACAAGAATTAGTTTAACATTTAATTGCCAGTCAGGCTTTAGTTTGGACAATGCCTTTCCTGTTAAATGAAAATAGAGGGTTTTTTTTAAGAAAATATGTTTATAATTCTCAAGGTATTAAACAGAAATTGGTCCCAGCACTCATTAATTGTATCAGAACCACTGCTAAAATATAAATCTGAACATACTAAGTGATATATATGACCAACTTGACCAAATCTTTGTTTAAGAAGATGACAAAATGCACCCACCGCCATTAATAATTAGGATGTGCAAACAGTCTATATTAAAAATGCACAATTCCTGATTACCTGCCTCGTCTTACAAGACTCAGCCAATCACCTGCTATAAATCAAGACACTGCTGTTAATGGCATTCCCGCAGCCTCGTCTCTTTGCACTTTATTTCCATGCCAGACAGTAGCATCATTATTATACATGCAAGATCTCTATTGGAATACAGTTTGGCTAATGAGCACCTCATAGTTGATCACATTAGACCTGCACTTGAGGACACTTAATTACCAGTGTTGCACTCTGTTGAGGGGACGGAGGAAGTCCTTTAATTAAGGTCTCTCAATTCTACCTATGTTTGTACAAGTGTGCATCCTTGAGACATAGGATGCATTCACAATCCAAATAAAAGGCGATAAAACATGCATTGTGTGTGTGTTTTCTGTGCATGTGAGTGTGGGTGGAAGATATAGTGTGTGCATGTGTGTTGCATTTGTGATACATATGTTTGTGTGAGCGTGTGGGTGTTTTGTTTTTTTTTTTCCTCTCTTCGTGTCGGTGCTTGTGTTTGTGAATGCATCTGCTTGTGCATGCGCGTGCATGTGTGTGCGTGCGTGTGTGTTTGTCTGTTTGTGTGTATAATATGATAGGTGTTTGAAGTTTGTCTCCTGAGTCTGAGATGGTTTACAGTGTTTACAATACACACACACACATGCACGCGCATGCACGCACACACACACACACACACATATACACTCAAACACTGAGGCTTCCTGTGCCGTGAGGCTCTTAACTGTCTCTCTCCATGCATTTCATATTCAGGCTCAGGGACTGTGGCTCGAGTCAGTGTCAGAAGAAACCTGCCCAGTCCACAGAAAGATGACTGTTTTCTCTCTCTCTCCCTCTCTCTCATTACGTTCCTCCCTCTTTAATTTTCTCCCTTGCTCTGTCTCACTCTTTCACCCTCAGCTTCTCTCTCAAATAGGCTGAGGCTAGCAGTCAGGAAATGCACATCAGTCATAATACTTTCCTAAAATGAAAACAGATTCCGCTGCAGTCCTTCAGTCTCTCTCTCTCTCTCTCTCCCTCTCTCTCACTCCTTCAGCTGAAAACATTCCTGTTTCTCCTCTCGTCCTCCACCCTTCCCTCCTCCGACGCCACTTCAACTTAGCTCGCCAGCTCTTTCTCCCACTTACAAGGGTCTCGTTTGCTTTCTGTCACAGACGGATGATCACCAGCAGACGAGACAGTTGTTTTGTGGGTTGTGTGATCGCAGCTATCTCAAGTATGTGACACCGCATGACAGTGATCTCCTGCGCTCCCATAAAGTGCCACAGTGAGGGGCATTCATTCTTTC
This sequence comes from Acanthurus tennentii, assembly GCA_029783805.1. Lineage (NCBI taxonomy): Eukaryota > Metazoa > Chordata > Actinopteri > Acanthuriformes > Acanthuridae > Acanthurus > Acanthurus tennentii. The sequence continues at coordinate 13,055,019 of JAPZDZ010000011.1, forward strand.
TAAAGGTACTTTTTATTGATGCAGGTTGCAATAACAGCCAGTAAATCAGTGTGAGGGATGAGGTTAGCTCATGTTGGAATGCTGTTTAACAGGCTGTCAGACCAGAGCACTCTCTGGTTAGCCGCAAAAACCTTTATGTAAGCCAATATGACCTGGAGGAAAAAAAAAGGCTAAGAAACTGAGGTTGTTTTCTGGTCACTGTTAGAACTCTAAATAGCCAAATTAGATTGGAGGTAATCGATATTGTTATTAGCATATTTGTTTGTTTGATTGTTCAGTTTTGTTCGGAGCAGAAAATAATAAAAATGCCCATCACAGTTTTCCTTAAAACACAGCTAACGCCTTTAAATTGCTAACACAACAATCAAAACCACAAAAAGTTGATCATGTTGTTGATCATTCATCTAATCAGTTAATTAACTAATTGCCTCAGCAATTAATCAAGTCATAAGCTTGTTTGTGAAATGCATGCAGGAAATCATAGCAACAGTTCATGAAAAATAGAGACTTTTTTTGCGAGTCTCCTTTTGCTGCATTGATACTCACACCTGATGAGGTTCACTCGCTTCCAGTGGTAATAACAGCTCTTCAGCCTCCACTTCTTAAGCGTAACATGCACATACGTCTCAGTTTCAACATCAGGATGCAATCTGCATCCTTTTGTCTGTCTCTTTGTCTCAGCCGTACCCTCTAACCAGGACATTTGATGTGTCATTAGTGTTTTGTTCTGTCTTGGACTTCCCTGTAGGAGCCCTGCCAGTGAGCAACCGCTGTGGCACTAGCCAGTCATAAATATTCTCAACAAGCCAGCTGATGGATGGTCTCTTTCCCCCTCAGTTTGAAAGGGATGTTCACAGGGCCCGCGCGATGGCCAACAAACGCCACGGCGAGTGAAGGAAAGCTTTTTTCCACGAGGGAATAACCTCGACTGAGAAGCTGACAGAGGCGTAATCACTGTTTTCAACTGTTACGTGTCAGACTGAGGGAATTTAAGACGTCTGATACTGGAGCGCTGGTGCATTTATTGAAGCCTCAGTGCACACAAATTTAAACAAGATGCTTTCCAACGGCTTAAGATATTATTTTGAATCCCTTTCTCCCTACTTGCTCCCTTTACAGTGACAAAAAATGACAGAAACACTTGAGAAGGAGGAACTTTCGGAGCTTTGTGGGAAATCTTAGAGCTTTCTGCAAGCGGTGTGACAAAGTTTTTCTTTTCTAGCTGTCAAAACATTATCAAAATCCATAGCATGTGACATGTGTTTCTTTTGCTTTGGTGTGGCATGTGTAGTGACACAGAGACAGACGGCTGTCACTGGTGGACACCCTGCATGATTACCTAAAAAGCCCTCAGGACCCCTATGTTGTTGTGGTTCTCAGCAGCCTACGCCTGAGCTCAGGCTACTGCATGCCTTTCCACTTGGCTGCCTGTTGTAGTAGGACAGTTAACTCGCTGATTGCAGGATGAAAACTGTGAAAACACACTGCTCAATCTCCTCCACCCCCAAAACCAATGATTTCTGCAGAAATGACACTGCCTGTAGAGTCAAAAACCCCTTTTTTAGATAAACTGAGCATGAGAGTGTTGTTTCCGCTGAGTGCTTGATTCATGCTGTCTGTCAAAATCTTAATAACCTTTCTCACATAATTCCTAAGAATTTTTTCCCTAATCTTTCCCATCTATAATCTGGTGAGCCATCTTTGTAGTTATTTGCTGAAGATCTCTAGCTTTATAAATATTAACAGAGGCAGCAGTACGCCTTCTTTCCAAGTTAGTTGCTTGGCAATGCAACAGAGTTCCAGCTACATTTCCAGTAAAATGATTATTTAAAATGGGAGGAGAATAATGGCCAGAGCACACTGAGCTCCTGATGGGAAAAAATGAGTACTTATGTATTGTTTATCTGCAATACCCATGCCAAAACTGCAATATACATGCCAAAAGTAGTGGTCAGTTTGTTTTGGCAGCGTTTGAAATATGTATTTTTAGCGTCATGTTATATGTTTTGGCTCGAAATCAGACAATAAAGGAGTTATTCTTTTTAAACCATGTTGGTTTAAGCCTCTGGGATAAATTGTTTTATTATAAACACTCACAGTGGGAGAAAAAAATGTGCTATTTTTCCCCGCACCACTACTGTAACCCGTGGTAATGATTACCTAATAACAACATCAGCAAATGGTTCACCTTTGTACAGCACAAACACACACACACACACACACATTTACGCGTGCCTCCCACTGTCTTATGACTTGTCGATCACAACTGGCTCGCGTGTCTGAGCCGAGCATGATTTATTGATACTGTACCAGAGAGAAGATGTTGGAGTGGCAGTCCTCAAGGCTTGCCCCGTTAGCCACCCAATTCGCTGTTGTAGTCATAATCGTCCGCCGTTGGGCTCGTCAGCGCTGGGCATGTCGAAATCCTACATCGGTATCAAAACACCGAGCAGGGCTGACAAATCGGTTCTCCCCTTCGCGAGTCTTGCCAAAGCGATCAGGCTTATAAACCTCACAAGAGGTCCAGATAATAGACTCGGGATGGTCGGGCAGAGGAATGGGCGTATTCAAAAAGAAGTGCAGAATGCATCCATAAAGCCCCAGCGGATATAATGTTGTAATGTAAATCCAAGCATGTGCGGGGGATCAAAACATTGTTACAATCCAGGTCAGGCGATTCCGAATGTGATCACTGTCAAAGGCGGAGAGCAGAGAAATGTATCCATTTCAATCCACACACGGAGGGAGATCAGCCTGTTTCCATATCAGTCTTTCCGCTGATAGTTTCATCATTAAATGAGCATAATCCATGGGGAAACGACTCCTTTCTTCCGCGCCGAGGAACAGCCCCCCCGCCCCCCCACAAAAAATAGCGAAATTAAGAGTCCAAACTTCTTCTTTTTTTTAAAATTAAAAATATATCTATTACGCGTTCACCGCTCCGCAAAACAATTAACTTCGAGCCGAGACATTACATGCAGGATATCTGATTCCGTCTGCTCCACAAGCTGATGCACCACTTGTGATAGTTTTCGAGAATTGCATGAGCTATTTATAGCCTTCTTTCTTACCACAACCGTTCCTCTCACAATGTAACCCAGCCTGCCTCGCACAAACAGGCGCTGCGAGCAGGAATGTTTAATCCCTCTGTTGCTCTTGAATTAAACGGACCGCGGACGAAGGGGTCGCTTGAAAATGAAAAAAAAGAGCCCCCGGTGCTCCTCCGTGGCAGGGCGGACAAAAAAAAAAGTCGAGCGGGTTCCCACTAAAGCCCCGAATCATGAGTCAAAGCGTTCAGACAAGAAAAACTATTCTTGCACTCCGCCACCAGGAAAAGGACAAGCAGGCTTCTGTAGAAGGAGGTTTGAAAAAATCCTTCCTTCCTTTCAGTTTTATATCATTACGAAACGTCCTCTCACGGCCACTACAGCCTCAGTCTTGCAAACACACATACACACACAAAAAAAAACAACATCTGATTGGGTTTGTTTTTCTTTAATGCGAGCAAAAGTGACAATCACCGTCTGGCGCCTATCACTGCCATAAAGAATATGTTGCAGCAGAATCTTTCTTTATAAACCAGCACGACATTTAAACGCGCGTCCTCCTCCTCCTCCTCCTCCCTCCTCCTACTCCTCCACCTCCTCCTCGGGATTTGATTATTGAATTAAATCCTCAAACATGTGCGTGGTTTTCCTCAACAGCCACCTCCATCCGCACTGTTTATTTCTCAGAGCGCGTTATTATATTGGTAAATAAGTGTGCGCGCAGCCCGTGTCATTCTCACCCTCTGTGTCTGTTTGCTTGTAACGTTTTTCTTTTTTTTTTCTTTTTTTTTTTTTTTTTTTTTTTTTTTTCCTTTTCGCGCACGATCGTCCAGCCCACCACGCATTGTAATGTAATGGCGGTCGGAAGCGTACTACCGAGACTCGCCTTCCCATTTGGCCAAGTTTGTGATCACGTGACCAAAGTCTGGGATTACAGTACTGTTTTGTATCTTTAATAAGAGACGGGATGCGACGCCGGAGACGCCGTGCCCGTCGTTACGCGCTGACAACACACAGCAGTCACAGGGAGTCCTTTATTGTCACACTCTTTGTTGTTTAAAATGTATCCTGCCTCTTTCTGGTCATCTGTCTATCAAAGTGTTAAAAGATTTTTTTTTTCATCGCCGTGTGATGTGTCTTTTTTTTTTTCCTCCTGTGATGCATTTGTTACATAATGTAACTGTGTTCTCACAACAGAGGATGTGACAGAATAGAGGTCAGAGTGACTTACTGAGCTCATACTGCGTTTCATAAGAGGCATCTATGTAGGTTACTCTCACACTCATCAAAATCATTACATCACTACACTTGGTGGTCTTTGTTTTTCCT
>JAPZDZ010000011.1:13063581-13076233 GCA_029783805.1 Acanthurus tennentii
CATTAAATCTAATTAAATTAATTAGGCAGAAATGTTCCCTGATGAATTAATGTATAAAATTTTATTTATATCATGTTTAGCCTTGCAACCTCCTTCATCACTCTGACTGTTAGTCCACGGGAGTTAGCGACAGGTGACAAAACAACATTACCTAGAATAACAATATGTATTTGTTTGTGTTTGAACACTGTAACAACAGAATTATTTGGGACAATGGGAGTGCACAACTCAGAAAACAGCATATAACAAAGAAATAAGTGTTTTTCAGAAATTTAAGATGATATGTCACATATTATATGCTTAAATTATGTATATTTATATATTGCATGGCCAAAATTGCTAATTTTTGATTGTATGTTACAGATGTTGATACCACAGTGACTTCCTCTTTGGTTTATTTTAATTGGCCACAGCTACAGAAGTTAGTAAGTTATCATTGTGGGTTACATTTCTAAGTCTTTAATAGTTGAGACATTTCTCAGATTTTTAATGATGCCACTTGATTTTAGTAATCACATGTCTAAACTAAATTTAAATGAATTAAAATAACCAAAGGTGTTGCAGATTTTGCATTAAAGTTTGTGTTCTCGTCCCATCACTCAAGATGCTAATTGAGGGAAAAGGATCTCAGGCCTTTAAGATACAACAAATAGGCCATGATGAAAAACCCTGCTTATCTACATGTTTTTCTAAATGTTGTGCACACAGTGAACTGTTGAATCGCTCATTATTAATTTAGGATGAGCATATTGCGGGGGACTCTGCTTGCATGGACAACGAAGGCTGTTTATCATTCATATCCAGGGAGGAATGTGCTTCTCTTAAGAACAAGCAGAAGCCCCACAGTATCTTCATTAGTGATTGATGGATCACCGTGCACTAAGTTAACACACACCTAGCAGCAAATTCTCCCCATAAAATCAGATGAGAGTTTCTCCTCTCTTCGCAGCTCCAATACCTCTCTGGCATTTCCTGGAGCGCGGAGAGTCTGGCTGAGAAGAATAGATGGTGTGCATTATAATGAACATGGGCTGACACCGCCTCATCCATCATTCCACCCAGGAAAATTATAGCAGTGCCAGAGAGAGAGAGGGAGAGAGAGAGAGAGAGAGAGAGAGACATTAAATCACAGGGCGACTACAGTTCTAACTCTTCTTAGACTGTGTCATCGGCTCATTGTTGTTGTTTTTAACTGCCCGGTCCACTTCTGATTTCGCTCTCAGAGGGAAGCTGTCCTCCCTGTCACTTTACTGTATTATCTCTGTAACTCTCTGAGTGTATGCATGCTTCTGTCTGTTTCCACTCATAAGCTTGTTTGTGTTTACTTGCAAGTAAGACTGCATTTTTTTTTCTTGGTATTGGGGCAGCAGCCAACAAATATTTTTCTTATCACTTAGCTCACTTAGCATCACTTCTGTTGATTATTCAAATGATCAATCTGTTGTTGTTGTTGTTGTTGTTGTTGTTGTTTTTATTGTTTTATATCTTGAAAACTGCTAGATGGCCTGCTTGTAAAAACTTTTCATGTTGTGTTATCACTGTCTTTAGCTTATCCCCAAAACATATGACAGCCTCAGCATAGTCTTATCAGCAAATGTTAGCATGCTAACATTCTAAACGAAGACAGTAAACATGAATAGCAATGTTCCTGCTTAAACATTATCATAATTAGCATGCTAGTGTTCAATTTTATCTCAAAGTGACACTGTGCCTGATGCCTCAGAAATGCCAGCATGGCTAAAGACTCTTCAATTTCTTCCTTAAATATACAGCTAATTATCAATAATGTAATGTTGATAAGCTATGATAATTTTATTAGCGCTAAAATTTTATCAGGTTTAGTCTAATTTGACAATCTAATATTACATATTTGAATATTTTGGTGTGTACTCTTGCTGTATTTTGCCTGTCCTGGTTTATGCTGCTAGATCTCTCTTTTGTACTTTGCTACTAATGACTGTAGTGAACCATCCGTCTGCTGGCAAAGGATGCACTCCACTGAGCATGATCCTCTCTCCCCTGTGAGCCCACTAAACCCAGTATAATTCATCCTGCTACCGGTTTGTTGTTTTTTTAAATTAACATTTCTTAATATGCCAAATATTCAGCTTGGGCACTGACAAACAATTAAGGCACTTGTGCTATTTGGGCTTTTTAATAAGTGTTTCTGTATTTAAGAACACAGCGGAGGTGACAGTGTGTTTGTTTACCTGTTTCTGTGGGTGTGTGTGTGTGTGTGTCTTTGTCTGCCTGTGTATGCATGTTCATCTGTGATCTCGAGTGATTCACTCAAGCACTGTGAAGACTGTTGTAATGGTGTTTCCGCAGCATATTGATTTCACGATGAGCAGACGATGTCTTTGTGAGATTACTCGAGAGATGGGAAATTAGATGTTATCTCATAACAACAGAAGATGAGGAATCATATGGTGTGTTATCTGATTCTGAAATTACGTCAAGCTGTCAATCCCACTGACACACAGACAGCATGTGTGCTGCGAGCCTCTTCTTACTTTGCAGACCAGGATGATTACCACGGATACACTGTAACTAGTAAATCGGCTGCAATATGGGAAACAAAATATAGATTTTAATTTAAATTGCAAATAGTTGCTTAAAGTTATGCAGGATAGGAGATAGCCTGAAGGTTAGAGCCAGGCATTTAATCCCCCGTTGCCCCAGTAAACCTTCTCTGTGACCACTATAGAAACCTAGTTGTATTGCATATTTCATCCTCCATGTAGAAGAATATAGCCCAAGCCATGTGCTGCGCTTTCATGTAGAAATATTACCACAGATAGTGTGCTTTAAGTGACCAGCCAGCATTTCCACTTGGCTGCACTCTCTGATGCCACCTGAACAGAATTCAGTAGGAGCCTTCAAGCTCCTCATACATAATGTATTGCTGAAGGTCTGCTCAGTTTTCATGTTCTCCTAATTCATTTCACAAAGAGAGAGAGAGAGCTCTGCCAGCATACAGAGCACACAGCCTGTATCGCACTGCACACTGTCAAATCAGGTATCACCACTTCAACGCCGAGAGTTTCTTTGTTGAAACAAGCGCTGCTGCGTTGCTCTTTGTTTGGCTTTAGCGTTTATTAAGCCAATATATATTGATCCACATGAACCACAGCTATTCCTAGTATCATTTTGCAAATATAAATATGTGTATTTTCCGATGTATAGTGTATTTTATGGTCACCTAAATAATCTTAAAGAATGCCGTGTAAAATATGTTGTTTTTCAGAATAGTGTAAGGTTTACGTAATTTATGTCTGTTTGTTTTATGTGCTAATTTTTAAAATGTCTTTCTGCCTCTCTAGCTTGAATATTGCATTTAACGCAAATGAAATGTTTTAATTGATTGCATGAGTGTGATGTTTGCCTTTATTTTCTGAAATATATTACTATAAAATAAATCCCTGACTACAACAACAATAATATGCCAATTTTACCCCTTTTACAGGGTAAAGAACTTGATCAAATCAGCATAACAGCATAATCCAGCAGAACTCTGCATGCTCTTTGTCCTCACCTCTCAGAGACAGAAAGTGATATTTATTAGCTTAATGCTCAGTGACACTGCTCTGGCCTTGCCCTTCATTTTTTATGTTGCTTTGCCTTATTTCTTTTGTGCCGTGATTTGATGTGCCGTGATTGTCTTTTGTTTCTCTTTTGCTCACAGCATAAAATCATTCATGAAAATCAATCCAAACATAGCCCCGCTCTTCTGTTTCTCAAAACGTAGCCTTCTGCTGACCTCAATAAATCGACCAGTGAGCGTCAAACATTTCAGTTAGTGCCCTTAAAGTGGCCTTTTCACAAACATAGTCCTTCACTAAAGGGGGGCAATGAGAGAGTTGTGTGTGTGTGTGTGTGTGTATGTGTGTGTGTGTGTTTGTGTGTGTGAGAGAGAGGGAGAGGGAGAGAGAAAGCAAAAGGAGGAGCAAGAGCTTTTCAGTGACCACCATCGCAGCATAATAAAATTATGGCCCATTGCCCGTTACTAATGACTGTGTCTGATCATTTTGTTTATGTTATTTTAAGGGAGGGATCCTGTTCAGTCTGACCTTTGTCTATGTGTCAAATGAAGAACAAAGTCAGGAAGTCAAATTAAATGATATTCAGTCACTGATCCTCACAGCATAGCTCCAGGGATGGCAATGTGGGTCTCTCTGTCTTTGGAACAGACTGAAATATACCTGAAACTGATTGGATTGATCGCCTTGATATTTCAGACAGATTCCCAAGGTGCCCAGAAGATGAAGATACTTTGGTGATCCTCTAAATTTTCTGAAATAGCTCAACCACATTTTTTTTTTATCTCAGCACACACAGGATACCAAACTGTGGCATTTGTTGTTCTCACAAGATGAATCCTATTGACTTTACTGAGCCCTTTTATCTCCAGCGCCATCATGTGAGTGTGATTAACAATTTAACAACTATTGGATGGATTGTTACAGAATCTTCTTCACATACATTCATGTCAACTTGTGGATTAATTCTTATAAATAGGGGCTGGTGCTTCAGCTGTAAACTGTCAAGTCAAATCAAGTCAAGTCGGTGTTATTTACATAGCATCAATCACAACATAAGTTTCCTCAAGACACTTACATACATACTACATATAGAGTAGGTCTAGACCACACTCTATAATGTAATTAATTATGGTCTTTACCAATTAGCCAGTGTTAGCATAGAGTTGAACACACCTACCAGACATCCTGCATGTTAGCAGTGTCACCACGTGCATGTTAGCATGCTAACTTTAGCATTAGTTGTAGTATTTTCCCCAAGTACAACTTCACAGAGCAGCCAACATGGTTGTAAGCTCTAAAAAGGGATAATCTATTGTCTTGGTTCCAAACATACATGCATTTTTTATATGTGCTTATCCTGTCTGGATTAGAGCTGGTTCGGTTCAGCCCCCTGCGACCTTGATGGGATAGGTCCTGGAGGCTGGAACCTGTCCCAGTAATGCACTGGGCAAGAGGCCTTACCATTCCCCAGTATACCATTGTAGCACCTGTTATTGCCAGTTTTTCTCTTGGCTAAGGACTTCTTTATCCGCTGCCACATTGGTTGTGTGGCACCGTTAACCTATGGTATTCATTTACAACGCTGCTTTACCTCTTATTTAACTGCTGCAGTTTTTACATAGTCCTCTCCTTTATCCTCTGCTCTCAGGCAGCAGATACTATCTGATCTCAATTTGTAATGCACACATAGCACAATGGCGGTGAAGAAATCTGAGCTCAGTATCTCGACTGAATCACATTTAACACCTGTTCCTTTTGAGGGGCAGGTGCCTTTGAAGGGGCAGGTGCTCAAGAGAAACCATGAAGACTATAGGACCCCCTTCACATGTTAATCTATTATTCTGAACTCACAGGGTTACATGAATCTTAACGTGAACTGGGATCAAAATATTTTTTTTTTTTTAAAGTCTGGAAATCCAAACAAGGCAACTAAAATGAGAGCTCCAGTTAAAAGCCAAGCTCCTCCACCTTGTGCTTATAAGGACTCTCCAGTTAAAGCAAGAAAAGAGGATTAAGGCATGACTTCTCTGTGTTCAAGACATATTTTAATGGATCAGAATAATGCATATAAACTCTGACAACAAATCCCAAGGAAAATAATTTCAGTGTGACCCTGCAGCAAAACTAGATATTCATACGGAAAAACAAAATAGCTTGTCTATATTTTACATGATGTATTAGGCAGAGTTTTTTTGTTTTGTTTTGTTTTGTTTTTTTTACTGGACTCTTCATATTCAGTTTCATTTCAATAATAGACATAATCCAGATTTGTGTGAGCTTACAGAAAGAAAACCTCATTACAGTTTACTATATTGTGACAAGTATATCACTAATTTTTAATTTTACAAATTACATCATGCTCCCTAATGCAATTACACACCTTTTGCTTGTGTGCACAGCAATGAAGGGAACTGTATCTCATATGAACACATAGCTAACAACAATGTAACCCCACAAACCCTTAATAAAAGAAGGCAAATGTCAGACATTTATGGTTGCTTGTCCTAAGTGAAGGCTTGTTTTTTTTTCTGCATCTGGCTGTATGGACATCAGTGTGGGTTGTGGGGGTGGAGGCAATTGAAAGCCTGGGAATTCCTGAAAAAAAAAGCAGTGAGAAGGAGAGAGGGAGGTCTTTTGGCCACTTGTGGCCTTCACAACCCAGGCACAAATCATAGAGGGACATGGCAATCTGAGTGACAGATGAACAATGCTCCCATTTTCCAACCCCCTGTGAACAGGCCCATCCATCACGGGAGGGGAGATTAATTCAATTCATCAGCTTTTTGTCTCCTTGGGCCCCCTAATGCCACCTGATATTGCTCAAGGGGGGCTTATAAATGTTTGTGGACTTGATCTGAGCCCGCTTGCTTGACACTGAATTAAAACATTTCTCTTTACTCTTAGCTGTACAAGAGTTTTGCCAACAGCCTGCCTGCCGATTCTGTCATAATCCTGATCAAGATTAATTCTTACGAAGAGAAAAATGCTTGCTGAGGGGGGCAAACAATAACATAACAAAGTGTGGAGAGCTTTAGTTATGGGTGAACTGGTGGTTAAAGAGGAAAATGCAAGTCCCAAAAATGTTTCACAGAATAAGCTTTTAATGAATAAAATGACTCATCACTGTAGGGATTAAACTTTTATTCAACAGCAGCTTTAAGCCTATTAGAATGACACTGTAAACAGCTATTCACGCAGTGAGTGATTTATATGACTTTGTATAACGAGTTTGGCTAGTTTTCTTCTTTGTTTGCCAAAAACAGTATGTTTATCCTAAATATTTACTTAGATTTAGCAGAAATGTTATTGACATTATGAATAGAGATCACTGATATTCTCAATCCACAGTTACAGTTCAACATCTTTATCGTTTTTTTAAAGTTACACTCTTACATAGAGAAAATATATTAAGAACCTAAAGATTAACTGAACATTTACGCTTAATCCTAGATTAGCAAGCACACGCAGGGCCAGTCTGCTGGTGTTACATATTAATTAAAATATACTCAAACTTGTGCATACAGTGAAATACAGGGCCTGCAAGTGTGCACAGCTGTAGTGGTGTTATGTGTAACATGGCACAGACAATGTTAGTGATGACCTCTAGTGGCCATTATAATAACTGGAGAAAGGGGTTTACCTGAAATCAAGATTAAAAGAAGCTGTTACAAGAAGTCAAAGTAAGAAAATATCCAATCTGTTTAATCTTAAACTTGAAGACAATCTTGTTTTGTTTTTAAAAGAGTTGAAACTGCAGAGATTTTTTATTCATAAGTATCAAACTTCTGCCCTTGTCAAAATAAACACATTAACATGCTTTGGGTTGCTATATGACCGAGAAGCTGTACAGCACCCATGTTTTGAGTCAGGGTTTTTTTTTGGCTGGCATAAACACATGTTAAGTGCATTTGTACTACCAAGTATGCATAAAAACAGTTTGTTCTGGTTTCCAAAATGACTTAAAGATGCAAGAATGCAGAATTTAAATATAGTAAGACATCTTTAGTACAGGTCTTCACATTCACAAAGGCCTACAGAAAAACTTTACTCAAAGAAAATGCTCAACTATTTTTTTCCTTATATTTATCATCTCAGAAGTTTTGGCTGAGCCAAGAGCTTATTGATAGGGAGATGTGTGTGTAAGGCAGACACTCCCATTAATGCCCAGAACAACAAACTGTTGTGCCCAGGAAGCAAACTCCCCAACAGCAACAACTGGAAAAACAAAGCAAGCTAACTTCTGGAAAATTTCCACAGACGAACATTTTAGAAAAGAGGTTAACCGTTTTAAGAGTCGTTTTAAGAGCTCATGCCATGTCCAATGAAGATACTCTGAACAGGAGATACAGACTGCTGTGTCACTAACAAGCCCAATAAAGTAATCAAAACTTGTTATAAAACAAGTGTCTCATTCACCTCTTACAGTCCTCTTATCCCACATACGATTTACATTCTTATTTCCATTTTGACTCAGTTAGACCAAAGGCAAATACAAGAGGAGACTTGGGAGCTGTTTCATCACAGGTCTTTAATATTGTCAAGCAGAAACTTTGTGAGGCTGATAGTAAATCCTGCCTCCCCTCCACACACACATGTAATAGGCCATACTCATTGATCCCACTATGGACACCAGCAGGATGGCTGCGACCAGGGCAATTTTCCACACTGCTGATTCTTCTCCTCTATCTGCATCTATCAGGAAACCAACAAAGAAATGGGCAGAGAATTTGAATGACACTATTGCCAGTTATGTTGTAGGAGCGATGTGCTGGATTTAAAAAAACAAAAAAACAAAAACACACTGCTGCTACCAGCCCACCTTGTTCTTTAATCACATACGGCCCTGGAGTGGTCAGCAAGTTCTGGTCTTTTGTCACCAGTTCAGCAACTTCTGGTGGACTCGCAGGCCATATTTCCTCCTCTACTGTTAGTCCAGGAGTGTCTTCATACTGTAGGTGCTCGTCAGTGATAACCCACCGGCCCCGGACATATCGAGAAGTACCTGTAGGTATTGATTATGTCAGGAGTGTGGTACAGAGGATGTAGAGTAAGCAGGTGTAGCATTTTCAGCAACATCCTTCGAGAAAAAAAAATTGTAACCAGACTGATTAAACCTCAGCAAAGCAAAGATTTATATTCCAGTTTTCCTCTTACCTGGCTGAGCAGCTGATGTGGCCAAAAAAGCCAAGAACACAAGATTAAGAACAAACATGGCTGTGCTTACAAGTACTTTGATTTCCTTAGGCTTTTATGCGGGCACTTCATCTAAGGAATTGGCATCAGCTGTTGCTTCACGACTCAATCAAGATAAATTACTTCAACTGGGTTCTCAAATGGCCTGTTTTGATGTGCTTCTGAATGCTTCCATTTCATTGGTTTAACCGTCCCTTGAATTAAGCTTCTTTCATCCGAAAGTGACGGTAGGTTACTCAGGAAGTGGAAACTGTGCCTGCACAAAGAACAAGCTGTTATGCTGCCACTTGAAATCACACTGTGGAGAGGTGTTCTCACAGGAGGGGAACCGATGCAGACTGCATTTAGATCACGCTGAAATGTTTTTTCACAGAACTGAAACCTGTGCATCGTTATGCCCTCAAGCAACAGAGAAGTTCTGCTTTACTTGTAGTCAATATTTGAATTGTAAATGACGGTAACTGCAGCAAAAAGCATATAACTGCATTACCATTCATAATGAAACAGTCTGTTGTTTCACACTGATTGCTGATATTGAAGGAACAATCACACATGTTTTTCATTACATAATTTATTTCACTGCACAAGTATTTTTCTCCAGTGTTCCAGAAGTTGGTACAGGGGGACTGCCAAACATTAAATGTCCATTGCAATGAATGGAGCTTTCAACAGTTGCTTTCACATTTGAAAAACAATCTCCATCTTGCAAACTACAGCACACAGAACAAAGTTTGAGGTTTGACCATTTTTTCAGTTAAGGCTGAAAGTGTGACTCATAAATCCCACTTCCGAACACATTGCCACAAAAGAAAAACATCAATGCTACAAAAAAAAGTAAACCGTTCTCTTGTCATTTGCAGCACGCAACAATAAAAATACAATGACGTCCTGTGTACAATCTGAAATGTTAAAATTTTATATGAATATATAGGTTATTTTTGTATCGGGGTGCACCAAAATGCTGTTTTTAATTTCTGACAATTTAGCATTTTATAGCAGAGAAAGCACAGGTCTAATTAACACCATTAATGATGTATGCATTACATTTAAGTGTCCCAGTTTGAGGGCCCTTGTTACTATGCAGTTTTAATCACTGACATGGCTGCTTGGAACACTGAGGGAAACTACAGGATGTCACATTTGAGTTTGACATGTTTTTTATTCACACCTGTGCTTTTCCTGCTTTAACAAGTCAGACTATCTGTATTAAAAATGTCTGTAAGCTTACATGGATCCAAAGGAAAAGGAAGCTTTGTGCTTTTAGTGAAGGAAAACATCAAATATTGCACATACTGGAGCATTAAATATGTGTTTCGTAGATTTAAAAGATGATAAAAATTACAGCTTAAGTGGCCTTGGAGCTTTACTTGGTCATTAAATACTATTTAAAAATGGTTCAAATCACTGTTCAGTGTGAACATGTAGAACATTGGTGCACCCCAAGTTTTCACAATCTTTTCTTTCAGCATGACATAGTGAACCACATCCAACACCTACAAGGCAAAGAGAGTATGTTGTGATGCAAACATGTTAGACAGAAGTTATTGCTTAAATGGTCCACTGGTGTAAATGTTCCTCTTTGTCTTAGTGACATCTCATCCAGATTTTATGCTACATTTTGTATCAGGATTCCCTTCTTTTTTTCATAACATTTAATGTAGGGAAAATAATCCCTTTAGTTTGCAAACCTCAGGTTTGCTCAAAAGGATTTGTCTCCCTTGCATAGTTTAGCATGAGATACAGTATATCACTTGGATGCTTGGAGAAAATAAAGACATACAGTATCTTTTTATTTCTGAAATAATCCCTTAGACACTTTTCTACTTTGGTAAAACACTGACATTTTACAAGTTTTGCAGAAGTTTAACATTTAATTTGACATTATAGGTAGATGTAAATTGCTACTCTCCTACATCAAGGAGGGAAAAACGTGTTGAACTTTACACCCAAAGCCTAAAGTTTGTTTCTAGGAGCATGACATTTTAAAGTTTGATCAGAACATCCTGTCTCAGATTAATCTGAAACTAGGCGGAATCAAAACAGCTGGACTCCAGATGCTGGAAACTAGTTTCAATATCCCTTTTTAATGTTTGAGGCTGGTATGTCTAACATCAGCAGCCTGACAACTTTCCAGTACTGCACATCAAGATAGTCTCACTGCAAACCTCTTGACCAACAATTCAAATACTAGTAAGGTGCACTGCAAAGGTACATCCTGTTGCTACAACAAGGACCACAAAACATTTCAAATAACATAAAGAATAGTATAGATTTTAACTGTTTGGTAAAAAATGCTCCCAGTGCAAAACTTGGCTCCCATAACCAACAATACAATAGAAGAGACCAACACTATTCTAAGTTTAAAAAAAAAAGAAAATTTAAGTGAGAAAAAAAACAATAAAGACCAACTGAAGGTTTGTAATGAATAAGAGGGTCATTATGGCAAACTGTGTTTTTGGCCTGTCATTACAGTACCATTAAATATGGCTAATAATTATTCTCCCTGACATCTGACAATGAGGTCAGCCACAGCCCACAACTCTAAACCATGAGGGCAACCTTGTAGAGAAGACAGATCACAGAAATAGAACAGCCCTTTGTATCTCTGCAGGCATAATATGTAGGAACTGTCCATTACCATATGTAAACACAACAATCAAAAGGTGGCCTGTCCTCCCCGGCTCAACTACACTGAGAGAGCAGCATTACTGATAACAGCAGTAAATTGGTAATTATTAATCATTATTGTTTACTCTAGAGCACATTTCAACCTGCCACACAACCCTGCAGGAAGGTGCCATTATGCCTTTTTTTTTTTAAGAAATGCAGGCAGAGGGCAGAGTCTCTGTTTGTCTCTGCCTGGGTCATAAGAGGGAATTTATTATTGAGTTTTTTTTGGGGGGGGGGATTCTGCATATTTTGCCTTCAAGAAGCAGGATTGCACTATGTTGAGTGGAATATTTATACGTGCTCTGTTAGGTTCCTGTTTAAACCATTTTGGAGTCACTACCCAGATTGCCCTGAGAGGTTAAAGTTCAGGATCCCCGGAGGGACATTTCACACCGATGAATTTCACTTCCAACAACCTACCTTACTTAAAATAAATTTCTAAATCTAAAGTTAAATCAATTTTTTATTGATATCTTTGACTAACAGTAGAGTCTTGCTCCATGAATTCCTTCCTCACACTTCTTTAGTGCTTCACAGTGGTGGATAATCAGCACAGGTCTGTGTAGACTGGACTGGACTCTACCCAGGAGGGGACAATTTGTCCTGCCTGATCCCTCCTTATTTGTGCTTCTCCTCCTCATTGTAGACCTTCCGAAGGCTCGAGTCCAGCAGGAAATCGACTGACCTACAGATTGAAGAAAGTGGGTAAAATGTAGCAGTGGACACACATAAAAAAAAGAGAAGTTCTATGCTAAAATCTGCTTTAGAAAGCAGCAGTTTTTGAGGTCGAGGTAAGAAGCATTTTATTTTCAATAGAGGCAAGAAGAGCTTAAACTTTTACATGCCACTTATTTTATTAGTCACGTGACTGTCAGTTTTAGTGATTGGAAGACCAGCATGCTACCTGAGAATGAAAAGTGAGAGTCGGAGTATAGTAACCGTTAATTCTGATGATGATTCATCAAAATCTTCTGAAAATATTCAAGACTGAACCTTTTTGATTATTTGTAGTACTAGCTTCAAAATCAAAACAAAACTAACTAACTGTTCTGGATCATTTTGATAGAATAAATGGAATACATGAAATAAATATGTGTTGACAGTTTTTTTCAGAAGCATGAATATAAAGAATAATTCTGATGTTTCTTAAAGTCAACAAATTCAATGAAAAGACCAACAAAAAACAATATGTTTTGGTTAATACTCCTTGCTCTTATTTCTCTCTTATTTGTAGCTATTATATTGTT
>JAPZDZ010000011.1:13086009-13096136 GCA_029783805.1 Acanthurus tennentii
CTTCAATTCTCTGACTATTGTCCTCCTTTCTAGTGAGTCAAACTGAAGAGGGGATGAGTGGAATAGCCATTTTCTTCACCGTGCTCTTCTCCATGCTGGGTTGTATCTTCCTCATCGTCGTTGGCCTGGTAGTCTACAGCCACTGGAACGAGAGCAGACGCAAGCGCTTCTACTGAGGAAAAATTAAACAGAGATGGTGATTGTGACAACTACTGCGATCCTTAGACCCATCTGCACTAAAAACAAATGTGGGATGCCGCCGCCGGCCACTAGGGAGCAGTAGAATGTTTCATCCTGAGGACAACCCAAGTTTGACAGGAGATGGAGTAGATGTATCAACTGCCACTCAAGCCATTCTCTAACTCTACCATTGGTTGTTATGAAGAAGAGGGAGGACTTTATTTCACACTCTGCCCTCATCCGACCCCTCCCCACCTGACACACACCCACACCAACTCAGCCTTACCATCTCCACCTCTGCAGGTGTTCAGTGTGTCAAGAGACTTCTTATGAGCAGCTACAAGTTCTTTCTGGTTACAGTTTGCTGCCTTTGACAGCCATGGAGTCATGTTTTCACTGATTTTCATTTTACCACTGTTGATATTATAGCTTTGAGAAATATAAATATGAGTATCAGTTCTGTTCTTCCTCATGATCCACCTGCAGTATGGCTTTTAGCACTACATAGCATTAAAGCCAATGATGCCAACTTTACTGCAGCTCCTTGCTGATTAAAGATGCATCTCTACTCTACTTTGCATTAAAAAAGCAGCTTAACGTTTCGTACTCAGTCATTTCTACTGTGTGTGTACTATTTATTGTAGTGTGTTCTCATCATATAGTTGTAGTATGCATGGCATTTGTTGACTTAATTTTTTAATATTTATGTAGAGCTTATGGAAAACTGACCTCTGTTTCATTGGTGCATGTGGCAAAGCTTTGGGTGTTTTATGAAAAATATTTAATTTTTAATTTTTTGACATTCTCACAAATGTTTATATTTATCACTGTTCCTTTTGCCAAGTTTTATGCATGTGTCCAAGAAATTGATTTTTTAGCATTTATGAGCAGATTATTCTAAATATATTTAAAAATGATATATTGAAATGTCAAAAATAGACTTTGCACTGAAGGAGGTGACTACAGAGAATTTTAATGGCTACTGACGTTTTGAAACCACTTTCGCTCTTGCTGACAATTTTTTTTTCTTTGCACACTGAATTCTAAGATGACCTTTTGTTTGTGTTTCTTTGTTATGTGTCAAAACAAAACCTCTGTGCTTCTATTGACTGTCCTTGAGTGTATGAGTTGAACAGACATGCTGGTTTGGCCTCAGGTCGCCTCGGTTGGGTGTTCGCCTGCTGTTCTTCACTCAGTCAAGCTTCTCCATCTTCTTTGATAGGTTTTTAGAAATTGTTCCATGCCTCATGTCACCATCATACAGCCTTTGTTTGGTGCTTCATTAACGGTCATGCAATTTGTGAGGATTTCCTCTCTTCACTTGGACAGCTGCCCTACCTTAACTTACACTCTGTTATTTGGATTGTATAAAACCCATGTGCCTCATGTATCTTTTCAGTGACCCACAATTTGTATTTTTTCACCCATATGTTTGGTTTCCTCATCCCAAACCAACCGCATTGCTTCATTAAAGACCAAAAAAATGCAAATCCATATTATTAATAACATCTGGATATGAAGATGTGTTTACATAGTCAGTGGCCACTTGCAGAGGTACATCTGTACAGTATAATGCACCCTTTCTGCTGTTCTGCTATTTAGTCTATTTAATGATGATTATGTAAAGTTGTTCTTGAACTAGCTTAAACATGTTAATTTAATAATTTATTTCAGCAGTGAGGTCACCGTCAATAGTGTTGTTAATACCCCCATTAATGCTAATTATGGAGACAATTGAAAAAACATCAATTTTATACACAATTCATACATTTCTGGCAATGTTAAAAAAATTTAACAGTATTAACTTTACTGAGGTAAAATTAATGGCAGAGGTGTTGTATTCAGTTGCATTAGATTGCACTGGTGTACCTAATCTAGTGGCCACTATGTTTGGCAACAACACGCACACAAGACTACATATTGCACTACATACTGACAGTAGCTGTGCAGTTAAAAATTAAATCCTCATGTTTCTATCTGGAGCACAAAGAAGTTAAAGAATAAACCTATAAAACTCAAGCTTTCAGTGTCGTTTTACGTACATAACATCCCATCAATAATGTAGGTTAAGCACCCAAGCCTCTCCCACAGCCTTATAGTAATCCTCCAGATCAATATTTCAGCCCTGCCCCCTCTGGGTGGAGGACTGGTTTCACTACCAGGTGTTCAAGGTTAACTTCTCAAGCATTTTTCCACACAGTACAAGCGCCTTAGAAAAAACATCAGGGTCCTGCAAAGACTACTTGAGGTTAAACTGATTAAATCAAAAGGATTTCAGGTCAGAAATTGCAAGAGTCAGAGCCAACTGAGTGCCAATGTCTGTTTTATTAAAAAAATAAAATACAAATGATGACCCAACAAGTACACAGCAGAATTATTACTAAAATCAAAGCATTTTATTATTCAGTGCCTTTTTTTCTCTTTTTCCACTTACTCATTTTGGCTTTGAAGTTATTGGGGGAAAAAATGTAGAAAGAGTGTTCTATTTTTGCAGATGCCACATTCTGTTTAAAAACCAGGATGTTTCTTATTTTGGCAAAAAAAAAAGTCCACAAAGCTCATCTGTAACACCTCCATCTGTTTGCTATCAACTATGGTTGAAAGAAAAGTACAGTTTACAAGTTCTTAAACGGAAATAATGCTGATAATGTTCCTTTCACAAGTTCAGACTGTCAAGGGACCCAAAAAGTAATCTGAAGTATACAGTCCTGATTTAATGTAAGCTGACTGTGTTCCATGTTGAGGTCTTTCATGTGTATAATATATAAAATTTTTGAAGTTGATGGTTTCATAACTGAGGATTAAAAGGCAACAGTTAAATATTCAGTCAGTGAAAATTCATCAAGATGGAAAAAGAAAATAAAGCTGTTGCTTAAACTGAGAAAACCAACACATCAAATTAGTGCAACAATAACGAGGGAAGGGAGAGTGGCAAACAGACCAAAGATATCAAATATGAATGAACCAAACAAAAACATTATATTTTCAACTTTTTCCTTCGGCTTACACAACTTAATTACATAGTTTATTGGTAAGTGAGGAGCAGAAGGTATTAGTGGTTGAGGAGGCAGGCAGGAAAATGCAGAAAAGTGGGAGGACAAATAAGAGTATATAAACTAGAATGGCTTTTCAAACTGACACTTAAGCATACATACTCACCACATTATTGTTGTAGCATTACAAGTATTTTTTTTTTTTACAGGATTTTTTTTTTTTTTAACAAATACATGTACACAGACCAACCAAAGTAAATTACAGTACAGTGCAGTGCCACACGTACTGAGAGTTATATTGCTTGTACTGGTGCCCACAACAAATGACAGAACGTGAGACAGGTTGCAGCATTTAACAGTAGATTTATGTTTTTGCATAGCCTAGTTGAGTTAAGTACAATACACTGTAGAGATGCGTGATGCAGAAAAAACATCAGACAAAGAGGGGAGACAGTTAAATGTCATGAAATGACTGCTTTGGCTTTATGAGACTGTTGGGTAAGAAATGTGTTGAACTCTAGCTATGCTTGTTAAAGATAACCCTGAGAGTGGGAAACCAAACAGACTATCACCATGACACCCTCTCCACCCCTTACACACACACACACAGAGTGAAAACAGCAATGATCCATGTAGCATGGAGATGGTGGCGACTTTGGTTGATTACTCTGTCGACACTTCTGCATGGGTGGATGTGCCCTTCTGTTTCCAAGGGCCCTCGTGCGGGGCGGTGCAGCTGAGAAAAACAAACAGCTACGGCGTTGGCTACAGTTTGTTGGTAAGACGAAGCTGAGGAGTGGAGCTGAGGTCCACAAAATAGCCAACGTAGTAAAAAAATTCCTGTCACACCTGGGGGGTTAAGAGGGGGAGGGGTTTGCATCACGCATCTCCGTTGAGGTTGACGAAACAAAAGGCAAAGTTAAAGCCTATAGAACAAACACACACACACATATTGTCATATACAATCAGGTATAGTTCAATTTGAGCTCCACCACGACATTAACATCCAAATCCAAACACTGACCATTATCAGATTGCAGATGTCTGACTATGTTCAGATAGTGGACCTCGGCAACTGTGGCTTTAAATGAACAGCGCAGAGCAGACAAACTGCTCAATAAAATGGATGGATGGATGTTTGTCTACAACTGATGACTGATATAGCCCTTAATCTCAGTAAACATGTGAAAACCAGGGAGGCTTGGTAGTTGTTTGGCAATGGGAAAACTACAGACCTCCAGTTCACTCATGCACAAAAGAACCACTATCCCACCCCTATTCCTCACCCCCCTCCCCTATTATTTTGTCTATATATGTATACAAATAAGCAAAAATGCACCTTTGCAAGAAGATCACAAAGCAATCTCTTGTCATCAAAACACAAATAGGATGAATTTCAACAAAACCATACAAAACAAGGAGAATTTTTTTTACTCATTTTCCTCATGCGTCAGTTCATATCACAAACTACTTACAACCATATTTGGAACAAAAACAGAATGAGCACGAACTCGAAAACTAGTCTTAACAAATTCTGTCAGTGCCACCACTACCGAGACACACATTATTTTAAATTCCACTCAACCTCTCTTCAGATATAAAACCAATGCAAGTACAACTCTACAGAACATGTGACAGTTTATATCTTGTGGTTTAAATGCTTTAAACCACATCCTCTTCTACCAAACCAAGCACATAAAGCCGGGAGCCATTTTCTTTTAATACAAAAGCGCTGCTCTGTTTGAAGCAATCATGCTTGGAACAAATGAAATATATAACCATTCAAAAGAAATTAATAATATAACCGCTGAACTACATCTACTCAAGTAAGGCAGTAGCACATCTGTGTCAGCATAGAGGCGATGTTATAGCATGCAGCTCCATGATCAAGAACTTTTGCTCTAGAGATGCAGCAAGGCAGCTTGAGGTGTGTTGATCAAAAAATGTCTGATATTAGTTGCACTAACGGGTGTGCAGTCATGTTCACAGTGTAACAGCTCCTCTGAAAAGGTCATTGTCATGTTAGTTTGGCTTCATTTTTAAGCACCGGCTTGACTGCACAACACAAGGCAAGCAAAGCTTTCACTGCTGCTGCAAAACTGGCCAGCAGAATGTTTGATTGGGAGTATTTAGTAAGCATGAAACAAAGTATTTTTAATAGAAGCCTGAGGCAGCATTTTTGTTTCACTATATATTGATACTTTTGGTGCACTGGCCCTATCGTGTATTGCTCTCCTGTATTTAAGCCAAAACTGTGTGTAGTGCAGCTCAATGGTACGTCACAGAAACAAAATAGAAAACCACAGCCAGTATAGAGCTGTGGGCTGCTGCTTCTAGTTGAAAGGAAAAACTTTAATGTCCCACTGAGCTTTATGGGTCTAAGAATTGTACACATCTATCTGCAGCACTCAAAAGCATGTCTTTTTAAGATGGCAGAAGTTTCCTCAATGTGTTGAAAATGCTGAGAAAAATGGGCATCCCAAATCATTTAAATGGCTAAATTATTTATCAGGCAAGCATAAAACATTAGCCTTTACCCCCCACTTTGCAAGCTTGATATGTAGGCTTAATAGCTTTATTAAAAAAAGTCATGATATGAGTTTGTTGCCTGTTATCTGATAACCAGACATTTGAACAGCCAATTCAGTCAAGGTACTGTATTTAGGACAAAGTTACCTTGAATGGATTTAACTGGAACAGAATATTGCACCATCATGATAAGGATAAAGGGCAATCGGGAGCAGCACTTTACGAGCATATATGAAGCAGAATGACCGACCTGAGTCTTTACACTGTGCCCATTTTGACACACAGTATCAGAGCAAACAAAAAAATGTTGAACATGGTTACAAACTAAATTATCAATGAAAAAAACACTGACTTATCA
Source organism: Acanthurus tennentii (assembly GCA_029783805.1). Lineage (NCBI taxonomy): Eukaryota > Metazoa > Chordata > Actinopteri > Acanthuriformes > Acanthuridae > Acanthurus > Acanthurus tennentii. The sequence goes on from JAPZDZ010000011.1 coordinate 13,092,070, forward strand.
GTGAATGTTTCTCTAACACAGACTTTTATCTTGCAACATGTTTTGTTTAGTGGTGGTTTTCCAATCTGACACATCCAGTTCAGCTACTATGCTTTGAAAACATAATGTACAGTGCCTTGGGACATGCCATGCAGGGACATGCCATGCAGAGAAGCTTGCAGTTAATCACAATAGATTCTGCAGCTGTGCCAACACTGACTAGGCTGCAGAGTGGACCCTGCATCCACCTCAAGTTGCTAATGTAATCGTCCTCTGCTGCCAATGGAAAATACCACTGCAAATCCCCCACACTGCCAAGAGCTACAAGGGCTGAAGAGAGCCGATACAGCAATAGCTAACTATCTACCAACACTGCATAGCAGCAGAGCATGGCTCACACAGTCATAACAAAACAATAAAACGAAATCCAGGGCATCTAAACTTAAACTTCAGTCGATTTTTTTTTCCCACTGGCATCTGGGCACACAGCTGTGTTGCCAGTATTACTCTGACAAACAGATGAGCAAAGTAAGTAACGCAACTGTTTGAAAATGCCAATGAACTCAAATATAAACACAGAAATTCATGCGTCATGCAAAATATCAGTGCTTTTAATAATTAATCCACCTTAGTGCCATACAAGTATTTCAGCCAGATACTACAGCACTTTAAAGATAAACACACACAAGGCGCAACCCTTTCTTACACTACTCACTAGTACACACTTCAGCAGCCCCCTTATAGAGCTTTGTTGCAATTAATAATGACACCTGTGGCATTTTCTGAAGCGTAGCTCATTATGAAATGGTAACACAAAAGCAAGTACATCCTTCGTTATCAACACCCAAGTTATATACTTACAGTATGTGCAGAATGAGCCCAATGCTGCCACGACTCACTCTGACGTAATGACGCAAGTAAACACAGAACCACCACAAGGCTTTTTAATAATCAAAAATATTGGTGGCATAGCCCTCTAAGCTATTACTATGAATTTGATGCAGTGAGAAACTGAACCGGTAAGATCATGCACAAAACCAATGAATCATTCAAAGCTGGTCACTCTTAACCTACAGTCACTGTGGAAATCACAATATGGATATCAAAAAGGAAACCGGGTGGGTGGTTATAACCTTTAAAACTCAAAGAAAAAACAACAACTCAACTTCCTGTCCTCTGCTATTTGTGGGGGATTAGTCCCCCCCTACAGCAGAACTTCTCACCAGAAGCTGGCTGCCATGACCTCAGAGCTTACATCACCATGCAGCTGTGCCCTAGATTTTACAGCACACACACAGACTCTTTACACACACACACGCTTTGGAAAAGAAGAAACGTGCGCTCTTCATCCAGTATCCAGATTCATCCAGTATCATCTTAAGTTTTCAAGAGGTCTGTTTTTGAATCCTCTGCTCAGTCATAGCGAGGACAGGCAAGAAATGTGGATGACCGTGTTGGTATGCTCTTAGCTGACCATCCCACTGAAGGTAAAATGTCAGATGGAGGGGATGGCTGGAAATGTTTTGACCAAAGGAGAGAGGCAAGACAGAAAAGGAAACACGACAGTAGGCCTTAAGGAGATGGTATGAGCAAGGGAAACAGTCTGGTTTCATTCACAATCAATCGCTGCCTCTCACTACCCCATGATGTTCTCTCACAGCTGAGAAAAAAACATATGGAGCATCAACATGTGTTTGCTGGTTTCCCTGCTAACAAAAAGCAAAGCCAAAAAATACAAAAAAATCACAAGTTTTTGTCCACACAATTTGTTATCCATCTTTCCCAATCTGGGGCCATTAAGGATTAGTTATCATCATCATCTTAACATCATGCCTGTGTGTTAGTTCAAAGAATTAAAACACAGACAGTCCCTGTAGTGATGATGATGGCAACAGCTATCTCGTATTACCCTGTGTGAAGCAGAAAGTCACACTTGGTTGGCTGGTTAGTTAATCAATGGATCACACCATGTGGTCCCCAGTGCTGGTGCTGGCGGTCTGGCCGGGCAGCTCAGAGGTGTGCTCCTTCTGCCTGAAGGTCTGCTGCTGGTGCCCAGAGCAGCAGTCCCGATCGCTGACCTTGCACATCCGCTGCTCCTCGTCGCTTTCCTCCTCAAGCCCTGAGCCCTCATCTACGTCCAGCTGGCAAACGCATACCTCAATCCCAGAGTCGCCAGTCACATGGCGACGCCGAGTGACCAGCTCCTCGTCTTCCTCCGCCGCCGCCATCAACGGGGCCTCCACATTCTCCTCACCCTGTGCTTGGATGGGCATTGCCACTACTTCCTGCTCAGATGATGAGCCTGAGGCCTGACTGTCCACCCTCAGGTCTGCTTCAGCCTGGGGTTGTGGCACCGTGGCAGTGTCGGGCTGGCTCATTTGTATGGGGAGCGCTGGAGTAGTCTCAGGAGGGTTTTCAGAGTAAGGAGGAGGTGGTGTCGGTGGGTGACCTACCACTTCTTCATAATCTGGGAGCTTGCAGTCATTCCAGAACCCTGAAAGTCAGTAAATACAGAAACTTAAGCTTTCCTCAGCAACAGAAAATTAATTAGGGCTGCCCCATAAAAGCTGATCAGTGAAATCATCAGCCAGAGACCTCTTAGTTGGTTCTTCACTCATCATGAACAGAACTCACAGGAATAACAATTTTAGCAAGGAATTACAAATAAGGGCAATCATAAATGTATTCTATATGGTTGGTGCCTTAAAAAAATCTTTGTGACAACATGTGCTGATGGTTACTTGATGTGAGAGGCTGAAATCTGAGGTTGAGTAGTTGGTAAGCAAATTTTGGCTACTTTTTTATCTGCCCCATTCTACATGGAGCATTCTTTCCCAAACTTTCCCAGAGCTCAAAACCTTATCTAACAATTCCCGATTGCTCTCATGAAGATTCAAAGTCCAAATAATATTGATAGAATCAAGGCATCATATTCCATTGATGCCAGTCCCACAGAGGATTATACCTCATTTTTTTAATCAGTTTCTGCACATATTGCATAATCCCGTAATCTATTTTAAAGCAGAACTTCGCACACATATCTTTAATAGGCAATCCTGGACTCAACAATATGGATTTTTACAACTGCCTGGAGCAAGTAAAATGCCACATTGGGCTAGAAAATCTAACAATGTCACTTGCCTCATCAGGCAAGGGGTAAAAAAGAGTTGTTTGTTTCAAGAGCGGATGATTTAAGTAGCTAAGAAGGAGCCTTTTTTTTCCTTCACTTCTCTGTTGAAAGTTTTACATGAGAAAATGGTGTCAGGCGAATATATGAGAGCTAAAGCAAAAGCCTTTTTTTATTTTGCAGGAAGAGGAGTTTAGCTGGGTGGCATTGGAGGGTGTTGATATAATTCTAACTATATGTCATAACAAGAACTAACTATGTATCACTTATTTGATAAACATTAACAATGAAACAATGTGTCTAGGATTGGGTAAAACCTGACTCTGGGTGAGTTGATTTCTGATTCACTTGCCTGTAAAAACCAACAAACAAAATAGTACCATTGATTTGGAATCCTGTAATAAAACCAAGATAAATTTTAGGAGGTTTATTACACTGCAAAGATCAGGGTTAAGGATGTGGAAGGCATGCCTAAGAAAGCTAAAATGTACCCAGAGTCTTTGGAAATGGCTTATTAATGCGTTCACCATGATATCTTGTGGGAAGAATTGAAAGAGTACAAGTTACCCTGGTCTCTGTGTGAGTCACCGTCTGTGTACACACACAGAAGAGTTGTGTTCACATTCTTGACATTAAGTCAAGCATGTTCACTGTGGGTCTCAGACTCTGACAAGCTTGGCCCTTATCTGACCTTGTGTGTATGATATTAGTGGACAAGATATTAAGTTTCAGCCAAGATCCAGATTGACCACTGACATGAGGGTGGAATCTCTGCTGTCTGCTGTCCTTCTGGCAACTTCAGATCATGATTTGCAGTGTACCCTTGGGCAATTTGCAGCTAAGTATTACAAAATTGTGATGAGGAAAAACGTTTCCAGTTCTAAGTTTATGACTCTCTCTTTGTAAAGGGTGACTTTTTCATCCAGGAAGATGGGAAAACAGGTGCTGCAAGGAGTGTTAA
>JAPZDZ010000011.1:13143909-13158745 GCA_029783805.1 Acanthurus tennentii
ACAGGGTCTTCAGCTTCGACACAAACTGTCTGCTCTGACCGAGTGGACTCCTCTGGCAGGTCGGTATTTTCAGGTTGCGTTGATTCTTCTGTCACTTCAATCTGCAGTGAATGTTCCAGATGTTGAGGCTGTTCTGACTGGTCTTCAGAGTGTTCCTGCTCTGCTTGAAGCGACTCCTCTGCCTGGATCTGCTCTGCCTCTTCGGTCGTTTCAAGCTGTTCAGCGTATTCAGGCTTGGGTGGCAGTTCCTGTAAAGTCGTGTGGTCACTATCTTGATGCTCCTCTAGTTTGTCGGACAGCTCTAGTATTTCCTGTGAGTCTTCTATCCTCTCTGAGTTATCTGCCAACTGTATCAAAGATATTTCATTTTCCTGTGTAGCTTCTGACTGTTCAGGGTCCACATTCTGATCTACATCTTGGCACATTTCCAGCTCTTCAGTCTGTCCAATGGGACCTTCATGTAACTGTTCAAGTATCTCTGTGTCCTCTAAATTCCCTGAGTGTCTCCTTTCCTCTGAAGCCTCTGACTGTTGTAGATCAATCAGCTCCTCTGGGTCTACCGTTGGTCCACTGTCGTCAATTTGTAGTTGCTCTTCAAGAACCTCTCTGCAAAGTGTGAATGATATATGTCATGTAGACAGAGTTACAAAAGCACATAATGCTGATATGATAATGAAAGGTTTCACAGCTAATACACACTTCCGGTTCCCCTTTCTCAAGTTCAGCTCTTAAGTTTAAGATACTCACACATCACTCAGACAACCGACACTTTCAGCCTCTTCACTTTCTTCTGAGCAAGACACATTTGTCTCACTCTGTTCTTCTTCTACTCCGCTTTCCTCCCCGTTTTCCTCAGTCTCAACATCATTTGGCGTAGTTTGCTCTTCCTCCAACTCACCCTGTCCAGTCAGCAGAATGTTGGGCTCCTCCTGTTCCTCTTCTAGTTTTACATCTACAAAACTGTTCACCTCATCTTCTGAGCCCTCTTCCTCTTCAAGATTATCAATTAAGTCCACAGTTTCAACGAGATCAGAGTTTGCTGAGTGTCCTTCCTCCTCTTCTGAGTCTGTCCCTGGTGGGATTTCTGAAGGATTTTTTTAGAAAATGGTGAATAGCATAAATCTACAGTAAAACCAGAACTCAATTCTAAGTATGCAAAAAATGAGCAGGCCACAGTCATCACAGAAACCTGTGAATCATTTCAGTCAAGTCTGTAACGAACTGAAAAAAAAAATGCTATTTCTCATGAAATAACAAGTGTCACTCCAAATACCACGTACCGTTATTTTTGTCCAACAGCTCATGAGTTGAATCTTCCTTTTCCTGTGCTGCAGGCTCTTGCACATCTGCAGCATCACATGGCTGGAAATTGCAACACAGGCCATCGATCATCAACATGAGTATTGCGGGGAAAGCTTGTGATTGCCAGTGGATTCATGCGTAGGAAACCTAAGCCTCATCTGACAATCATTATGACCGTTCAATTTCTCCCACCTCTGCTCAACCCATTACAGTAACCCAAACACGTGTCTCTAAAGAGATAAAGGCTTAGGCGGTGTGTAAAGTCAAGTCAGTATGTAGTGACGGAAGAGTTAATCACAGAAAACTTCATCTGCACACAAAACACACAGAAACAGACAAAATTCCAACTAAAGACAGCATGACAACATCACACCTAGATTTGTATATCCTCTCACACAGAACATACCTCAGAGTCGCTTCCTGTTCTCTCTAGATTTGAGTTCAGAAGCTGAAAATCAAACCCATCCTCTTCCTCTATGATCTCCTGTGCAAAAACCTCCGCATCAATGTCTTGAGATTGGTGAAGTAATGGGGAAGTGGTGTCTATCCTCGTCACATCGCCAGAGTCCACCTCATTGGTCAGGCTGAGTGAAGACAACTCTGGGGTGGGATCAGGCATGTCCCACTGCACTGTGGCAAGGGAAATAGGGGGACTGGTACAGGTCATGGGGCGCACCGGCCATATTATTTGCTCCCACTGCTCTGACACCTCAGAAGTTTCTTGTTCTGCCTCTGTGAACGGACTTAGTCGATCCGTCCCATGTGCTTGGTTTATCTGTATCTCTGTCTCACCCGACACAATGGCCTGCTGTTCTCCATTGATGCACTGGTGGTCTACAGAGGTCCATGAGTCTTGTTGAGGCTGCTGAAGGGCCGAATTTTTCTCATCTGGCAGCAGGGAGCTGACGTTTTCTCCCTCCATTAGCATTTATGGGTTTTGAGGGTTTTGGTGAGTGATGTTGTAGCTGTATATGATATCCTGCTACAAAATGTCCTCCTCCGCCTTATGAACAATGATCATTTTGTAAGATCCCATAAATGTGAAATCCTAAAGCATGCTTCAACCTCCAAAGGCGCCATTCAAAATCTATGACAAAAGAAGAAAATCCATTAACTGTCAAAAATATTTTTGCCAGAACACACCCGATAATGTGTAAGAACAAATGCAAAAATGTTATAGTAAACTGATAATTTAATAAACTATGTGAAGTCCACATGCATTAAAAAAAAACAGTTTGGGTTTCCTGCAGGATGAGCATCTGATACACTGATAAACAAAAAAGCCATTCATAATCCACTACTATTTTTGGCTGCAGAGTAACACTGACGTCTTTACAGTGGCTCATCTCCTATTCATCCGTGAAAGAGAGTCCTTTTTAAACTACTACAGCATTTCAGATTAGACACAACACTTGAAGCAAAAACTAAACTTAGTCACTGAAAAGAATTTCATTTAAAATCCTACTAGCACAAAAATATTATACACTCACCACTTGTACATCAACATAATCCAGTTTGGAGAAGGTTTTTTTGTTAGTTTTTGTAGCCTGTGCAGCTCATCTGTCATATTTTTAAACTTTTTGTTGTTGCACTGACGATGTGCAGTGCAACAGACTTTAAGCGAAATGTCCCAGAAGCACGTTTCTACTTCCTGACCACAGACATAGAAAAGAGAGCACAAGAGAGGGAGAGAAAGAGATGTACAGTGTGGATTAAAAGACAGGCAAAGGGTGGGGTGTTTTCTGTTGAGTAGTTAAACAGTCTGGATGCTGTGTTTATCATTTATCACCAAGCTGCACTGTGACACTGGGTAGAGGATAAAACTGTGATAGTGTCAAAATTTGAACTGCATGTTGTCAACACAAACCAAGGGCATCTCACCCAGCAACACTAAGGCCAGTAACAGAACGACAACAACAGCATCCATATTGGGATGAACAAAGTCAAAATATAACACCTGTTATTCTTCTCTATCTACTTTTTCTGTTCTTCATTTAATTCTATCTCTCTCCGTCATGCTTATTTTCTCTATACTTCTCTGTCTAACTGCATTATTCTATTCACATCATGCAACCAACATCCGGGACAGACCTTGACCACATTTCCTGTGTGGGTGCTCACTTCTCAGTTCCTGTCGAGTGCAACAAGTGCTAAAGTACAAGTTAAAACGTTAACAGATTAGCAAAGAGGATATTCTGCCAACAAATCACTTTGTGTTTGAAACAAGGCATATGAAAATACCAAAACTAAAACCAAAAATTTTATAAGGCAGCACAATCTCTCTAGAGGTTCACAGTTGAGAAATGTGACAGTTAAATATGCAGAATTTAAAATTATTTGGACCAATAACTATTACACAGTACTGATAACAATCTCTGCTTGCTAAAACTTGTAAAAACGTTGAGTGTTATATATAATAACAAAGGTAATCTTCTGTGTGTGTTGGTAACTGACAGCATTGTTGATGCTAAAAACTGTACATAAAAAGCTCAGATGACAAAAAAAAAACACCCCATTCTGAAAGAGAAGTAAGAATGAAAAAAATCAAGATAGTTTCAGCTTAACGTTATACTGCTAAGAAAACTTGCATTCTGCTTTAAGGGGAGAAATGCAAGAGAAGTTGCTTACAATGCATGGGAAGTTCATACGGTACATCAGAGGCTTGAGAGAATTTCAAAGGAGAAGTTCTAAATAATTTTTGAAAAATGTACCAGAGAGGATAAAATAAAAAGAGGAACACAGCCCCATTGTGTGAAATAAAAGTTGTGAAATGGCTTATAATTATGTGCATGTATAATAATAGAATTTATCTAAGGAGGATAAGGTATGTCATCATTAACACCAGTAAACATGGCACAAACAAAAGTTCAACACCTTCAAACCTCAAAGCAGCAAGAAAAACTCATTAGCAGGATTCTTTTCAACAGTGAAGCATGACTTACCCCCTTCAGGCTCTTTAAAGCAGCATCATATGACCAGTCAGCTTGTGAGGTTTTAAGTCAAGTCTTGTGGGAGGGAAAGACACAACACTGTGTTATACTAGGTTTATACTGCAGTCAGGGAGATGAGCCTTTACAGACATCCTCACCCACACACATACATACACACACACATACACAAGCATACAAAATAACCCCTCAGTTGACCAGGTCTGAACCTGCTGTGCACAGCAAACAACATCTGTTCTAATAAAGCCAAGCAGAGTTTTAGTCTTTGGTGTCACAGAAAGATCTATGCAACTCACAAATCCTTGTCTGGAACCCAGTCTTCCTTCTTCTTCATGGTTCCTGTCCATTTTGGATTAGGCCAGGATCAAATCTTCACACCCCGCTTGTCCTTTCCCTTACCAGCAGATATGGCTAGGGGAAAAGGGGAGAATTTAGAGGACGGATAGAAAGAGAAAGCTGCTGAGTGGCAACAAAAGGGAAAAAAAGGTACATTGTGATTGGCAGATGACTCAAGAGCTTGGAGACACCTGAGAGGCCAGGACTCACGCCCACTGGCCTGAAGGCATGCAGGTAAACATACTAGGTCTCAATAGGGGAGTGGCTCAGCTTCATTCCTGCAACTAAACCAGGAACGATGTGGTAAAACCAGAAGCTATTCAGATTCAATATGTAGTTGACATTATTGTAGTTGCACAATCTGTGCCTCTATTCATTGGTTTAGGAGCTTGGTGTCTGGCTATGGGCAGACAAGTCCGTTCGTCATGCAAAAGATATGCCAGGCTTGTGGCTTACACATAAACACAACACCATACTCGCATGAAGGATTGTTTTCTATTACTTTTCAGTTCCGTTGCGTTTTCTCCCTAGAATAGTATATTAATTTAAATCAATTAAATAAATCAATCAATGATTCAATAAATCAAATATTCAATAAATCAATAAATCAATTTTAAAAAAAAGAAAAAAAACAGATTTAGCATCACTGTCTGCCTTGCTAACTTAATAGTATTAATGCACCACTTGGCGGTTACTTACAGAGGCTGTCATTCACGTGATTAGCATTATCAATATTCGCCGTATTAATAATAGCATTTGGCAAGTGTATCCTCAGCATTTACAATTAAATTAGTGAGCATGTTTATTTAAATTAACTTTGTTGCACTTAGCTAGGCTAGCAAACTGAACACTTAGCACATTAGCTAGAAGTGCAGCTAACCTTAAACTATTGTCAGTTAACGTTAATCAAGTAAGGTTACGAATATTACTTAGTTATTCGTCGTTTTTTAACGTTTTTTAAATGATTAGCTTTAGCATAACCATTACTAGCCTGAATTTACTCTCGACGTAGCGTAAATACTTAATGTTATTTGGCTTAAAAATTGTAAGCAATGTACTGTTAGCATTTAAATTACCATTGGTATTAAAACATTAGCATTACCATTACCTAGCATTCGTGTGAGCATCTTTGAAGTTGTAACCAGTTAACTAGCTGTTTGCTAGTGGTTAGAGTTAGTGATGCAGAAATACTTGTAATAATAATATTTTTCACACTGATCTAGTGATGCTGCTTTTGTTTGCAGTTCTTCTGTTATTTTAACACAATGTACTGCTTTAAAGCAGTGTTCACAGTGACTTCTGCTAGGGCCCCTGCTAATGCAACTGTTCCACTCCACACCTGCATGGGGCGCTACAGAATTGTGAGATCGTAGTAAAACAAAAACAAAAAAAAAAACAGCCTCTCATCGTCGTCACTGTCATGCGACTGTCTGCTTTGTTTGTTCCGCACACGGCAGCAAAGCCGCACACACCCACTTTTTCCCAGACACTTTCAACCTTGTACAAAAAACGCACTTTTGTCAGATACCTCTAGCCGTGTACACACCATCTGGTGAGCTGTCTACGGCTGCGGCCGCTTTGTCCAACATGACCAAGTCGAGCGACCTGAAAATATTCCTGGAGTCCTCTCTAAATGAGATATTTAAAGCGACAGTGAGCGACATCCTCGACTCTGTGGACCGGACCTTGTCCGAGTACCAAGGCACAATACAGAGGATCGAGTCTGAGAACGAGGGCCTGAAGCGGCTCCTGTTTGCACAGAAGAGCACGGAGTCTGCTGCCAGAGGTATGGTTGTCTGCACTTGATTAATAATGGAGGATGTGTGTCTCGACAACGGACAGTGTAGCTTCATGGAGCCACTGACCTTTTGTTTGAGCGTTATCTGCAATGTCAGCAAATTGTGCCCGTGCTGTGTGATATGTGTGTTTAGCTAAACATAAATAAAAAGGCCGCAACTAGACAGCATAAGAAGCAGACGCACGCAAGCAGATGTAAACAATGTCCGTTTTCGTATGTCCAAAACAAGGTCTGCACTAAACATTGATGAGGTAGGCTCGGGACCTCTGTGTAATAAAACACTAAATACACTGTATGAGTGACAGTAATGTTACTATCACAATATCCTGACCACTAATTACAGCACTACCATACAGGCGTTTGCATAATACTAAGCAAACTAAAACATCTGTGTACCTGAAGATGTAAACACTGTAGCTACATAATCCCTCTGGAGTTTTTGAAGAAATAAAAAAAGAGCTAAATGCAGAGATGAGTGGAATGCAAATGAGTGGGTATTGGAGTTCTGTTATTTTAGGTTACCAAAAATATGATTACAGATTATAGCTGCTGCACTGTAATAGGTCAGGGCTTGATATTTTGAGGAAGAACAGAAAGAGGTGGAGGATGAACCGTAGGAAGAGGAAAAGAGGGAAGAAAAGCAAAACTGGCAGGAAAGATTATTATTTAAAACTTCTCTTAAAATTCTGTCTACCAAAGCCCAAACATTTGTACCATGGTTTTATATCAAAAATCTGTGCAACATGGTTTGTGTGGGACAATACTCTTTTGCAAGTTTGGGGTCAATTGAGCAAAAAATGTCAGAAGAACAATAACAACTATGTCAAAGAAAACAGCTTTGCTGCCTGGCCCCTAATGAAAGTTTATGTCGCTCGATATGTGATGGATGTGTAAATAATAAGTGCGGCAACATAACAATTTGTTGATACGTCAGTGTTTGAAGCTTGTTATGCTGCCCCCAAGTGTCCAATAAAATAATGTATGCCGCTTTAAATCTTTCACTTCAATTTGTTCAAGCTGTGTTGATGCCTCTAAATCACAGTGTGTGCTATGTTAAATTTTTCCCTTGATCTTATTTGCAGATATTCATGAAAAAGATGCCTCTGCAAAGGTTCCAGCTTCAGAATGGAGCAGTGGCCCCTCCACCCAGGGCATGTTTAAGATGTCCATATGCAGCAGTGACAAGAAGAGCTTTAGGAGGAAGCACAAAGACAAAATGAGGGAGAACATACCCTCTGCCACCTTTTTACTGCAGACTGATCATATGAGAGAAAAACTGTGTGTTAGAACAGCAGAGAATGCCCAGAACTTGGTATCTGTAAAAACAGAGCCTGACCTGGATGAGAGTGGTGCTATTGACCTCTCGCAGCCTCCATCCCTCCTCAATTTGACAATGAGGCCGGTAAAAAATGAGAGCACAGAGGTCAGTTTTGATGGTCATGATACATATGCACCTCTGCCGCCATCTGCAGGCCTTGAACAAGAATCTAAAAGCAGCGACAGTGAAGTTAAAGTCACCATAGTTTCTGATGCTTACATGCAGGATGGACAGTTGATTAAGACAGAGGAAGAGGAGCAGCATGAGGTGTTGGAGTATGGTGACGAAGAGCTGAAGCATGCATTGAGATATTACCCGGAATCAGAAGTAGATCCTGAGGGAGGGAGCAGACAGGTTGAAATAGTAATGCATGAGGAAAACAATTCACCCTCTGTTCCTGCAGATGAGTTTTTGGAAATTCGTGACAACTTTTTGCGCTGTCCCAGCTGTCCAAAAACATTTAGTCGAGCATCCTCGCTTAACATTCACATTAAGACTCACAGTTCTGAGAAGGCCCATAGCTGCAGCTACTGCGGTAAACGCTTTGGCAGGGCTGATCTCCTCAAATCTCACAAGCGTACCCATACTGGAGAAAGACCCTATAGCTGCAACATCTGCAGCAAAACATACGCTCATAACAGTCAGCTCAGGATACACAAGCGTGTCCACACTGGAGAGAAGCCGTATTCCTGCTCGCACTGTGGGAAACGCTTCAACGAGCACAACCAGCTCAAAGTCCACCTGCGGACTCACACTGGGGAGAGGCCTTACAGCTGTCAGGAGTGCGGCAAGACTTTCAGCAATGCAGGCAACCTGCGTATTCATGAAAGAATCCACACTGGTGAGAAGCCATACTGCTGCGCTCAGTGTGGAAAAAGGTTCAACGGCTTGGGAGACCTCAAAACACATTATAGGATTCACACTGGAGAGAGGCCCTACAGCTGTGAGTTGTGCAAGAAGACCTTCAGCCAGGCGGGCCACCTCACCATACACATGCGGATGCACACAGGAGAAAGACCATACAGCTGCAACGAATGTGGCAAGAAGTTTACGGTGGCCAGCAGCCTCAAGCTGCACCAGAGGATTCACACTGGAGAGAAGGAGTACAGCTGCACATACTGCAGCAAGAGCTTCAGCAGGTCTGGTCACCTGAAGAGACATGAACTGGTCCACACCAAAGAAAAGGTCTTCCTCTGCAGCCACTGTGGAAAGACCTACACTGACCAGTCATCCCTTAAAAAGCACCTAAAGATGCACGCAGCCAAGGAGCAGAGGACCCAGAGCGAGAGAAGCACCAGTGAAGCTGAAACAAACCCAGCTGGACCTTCAGCTGCTGAGACACTTTCAGATACTGAGAGAAATAAGAACCAAATTATTTTATAAGAGTAATATAAAAGCTAAGGATGAGTGCTGTGTATGATTTTTACACAATAATCTTTAATCAGCATCCACTTACTAGCTTTTTCCAGCACTTTGAAATGTCTCATGGCATTCATCAGTAGCGTTTTTAATGTGTTTCTAGTGTCTGATTAACCTCTAAACACTTAAATCTGTACTCAAACTGGACTTCATGTTCTAATGCAGAGCTGTTTTTGGCTGCTAAGTGTGAAGGTTGAGAGCTTCAGAAAAAAAAGCTAGCAAGTGGACCAAAGAGCATTCTGTCAAACTTCTGTTTTCACACTTAAAACTGTATGTGATGTTTGTGGTACAGTGCAATACACTGTTGTCTGATCTTTGCTGTGATTCTAGTAGGTCTAGATTTTCAGCTGATAATGTTTATTTTATTTTGATTTATAATCTCTGAAATTCCTCTTGTAGTCACCTCTAACACCTCAGTCTAGAGAGATAGACAGTAAATGGGACCATTAAAAAAAAAAAAGATGTTGTTTCATTAAATCCTGTGAGTTACTACAGTGTCAGTAGTATGTTTTTTAAATGCTTTAAAAGAAAATGAAAACTAATTGAATGCAGAGTCTGTCTGATTGTCGTGATGGTTCCAATCAGCCTGCTGAAGCAAGACACTGAATCCCAGGTCTGGCTCTTTGTTTTTTAAGGTCCTGACCTTTGACCTCCAAAATAACAGTATAACTGTCTTAGAATTAAGATGCTTTCATACATATTTATACACCTTGTTGTAGCCAGAGGTTTAGATATGTGTGCTGCATCAGTAGCTTACAGTGAAGATCATTAATATATTGCTGTAAATAGCTTTACTTATACAGTCAGCAGTCTAAAATGACAAGAATGTATTTATATTAAAATGTTACTGAAAATATTAAGAATCGATTGAAAAGCTTTCAAAAGTAAATTAATTAATAATCCTTTTTTAAGCCTTGCTGATCTGAAAGAATGTCGAGCTTATAGAGGATTTGTTTTTTTAGTTTGTTCACTGTTCTAGAAAAAATGTTTCCTTTGAATTATGTACAATTGTCACAAACAGGAGTAAATGTCATGTTTATAATAATAGGGTTTGTTGTGGCAACTGGTTGATATACCTGCACACCAATGTATATTAAACTTAGTGTTTGCTACTAGGAACTTATTGTGACTTACATTTATGTGATTTGTGTTTAAATTAAAGAGAATGTCAACCAAAAGAGTTGGTCTGTTTTATTGAAATGCAGTTTTATTGTATGTTTACTAAAATACAAAGTACACATTCATTCAAATACATTCTGTGAGGTCTCTTTTCACACAGTGCAGCTAGAAAAGGAAATACAACACATTATTTAGATATGTGTCTTTGCATAATGCAGTGATTCCCATAATTTATATGCTAAATAAAAAATAAAGGTTAAGCTTTTCTACAGAGATGACATTTCTCAGACGAAGTAAAAAAACAATTCAAAGTAGAATCAGACATAGTTTACATCTTCTGAATGCTCATCAACTGGTTTTTATAGTGTTATTTTTTATGAAAAATGTATGACCAGTTGTGATTTGTGGGAATTTCCTACTGAAAGGCACATCAAAAGGTGAGTTCATTCAAAATAAAATAACGTTTTATTTGCATCCTTAGCTGGTTCCTAGCAGAACTTGCAGTTAAATTTGGTTTAATTTGTCCTGGTTTAAAGGTCTTTGCAACACTGTGCGAGGTCAATGGGTCAATTTCATAAGTGCCTGGGTTGGGAACCACTACACAATACACTTTACTAATTATTCATGGTTAATTATTTATTCCTTATTATTATTCAACATGGCAAAAAAGCAACAACATAATTAGTTATCCTATATTTCATAAAAACAGTACATTTCTATGAAAGCATTCATGACACATTAAAAAGATTGTATTCCTATCAGGTTCAAGTGGCACTGCTCTGGCTGCAGCAGGTCAGGCTGCATGGCAGCTTCTCCTTGGACAAGTAGAGCATAGGCTGAACGGTGCTGCTGAAGTCCATCAAGCCAAATGCGATATAGTGAATGTAGCAATTAAACACATCTGGAGAGAAGTAATGCTGGAAGGGGAACAGTGCTACAGGTGGGAAATAGTTGAACACTATGATGGCCAGGATGATGAGGACTGTCTTGAAGGCTCTCTTTTTCACAGGATGCATCTCATCTCTGCCAGGCCCAGACTGTTTCAGCACCCACAGGATTGCAATGTTGCAGAACACCATGAAGGCAAAAGCTGCAAGGATCATAGCCGTGAAGACCTTCTCAAAGTTGACAATGTTGCCTACACATTTGGCTGCAGTGTAGGCCAAGATGATCAGCCAGACTATGAAGGCCAGGACTGTTCGGTGTTGACGGTCCTTGAGTGCTGTGAATGTGATGGGGTGAACTACGGCCACATAGCGGTCCAGGCAGATGCAGGAGAGGAAGAGAGGTGAGGAGTCTTTAATGCCATAGAAGAAGCGCAGGACATACCAGATGTTGCTGTTGGTGAGGAAGACTATGCTAGCCAGCTCGAGGGGAGGAATGAGACAGAAGAGTACGTCTAAAACCGCCAAATGAAAGATGAAGATATCTGAGGTGGAAGAGTCATCCTTGTTCTTGCGGATGAGCCACAGCACCGTGAGGTTTGCCGGGATGCCTAGGAACATGTTAATGAACTGCAGACCCAGGTACCAAATAAGAACTGCAGGCATGGTTTGACATCGCTCGTACACAGTCTTCTCACCACCGGTGTAGTTTAGGGGTCTTTGAGAGATGAGGAGCACAGACGAGTTCAAGAAGAGAAAATCCATGACAGCCAGTTCAGAGATGGAGGACTTCAGAGGACATAAGAGGAACAGCAATCTGTGGGAAAAACAGGACTGATCAGATTCTGCTGACAACACACACACAACACATGATTAAAATTATCCAGAGATAGTTGTTACTGTCATACAGTTTACTTTTAGGAAAATTTCAAAGCTTAATGTATTCTTCATATCCGTAGCATGATAATAATAAAAACAACGGCAATAATTTGTTTAGCTTGGTACAAAATTGGAAAGAAAAAACAAAAGCCCATGTATTTATGTATCTATACCCTTTGACCCAAAGAGCATTATGTTAATTAAGTTTGATTTGAAAGTTTTGAGGTGGAAAGGACAAAATTTCTTCTGAGCTATTATTTATGAAAAAAAGACGCACTACAGCTTTATTCCACTGAAAGTGGATTACTGTTACATGCACTGCTGATAAGAAAGAGCTGTGTCACAAATACAAACACTGAGGTGAACTGGAATTTTCCCGACTTCCTCTTATTAGACATCACACTTTTATTTTACCTTCCCCTAAATACTCTTGGAAAAATATCCTGGAGTGTTACTGTATACCCTTTTAAAAAGACAAAAAGTCTGAGGAACACTCATTTGAAAAGAGGAGTTGAAAAAAACATATTTTAATAGCAAATGTACTGAATCAAATGAATAATTATCCCACTATTTTATTACCTATATTTCAGTTTGCAGCATCAGATATATTTTCTGTCAGTTGGAATATTTAGAAAAAAAAAAACAAACTTGACTACCACACATCACATATTACAATTATAATAAGATTTTTTTTTAACTACACAACTAAATGAAAAATTAAGGTGGTCTCATGCATATCTAAAATTGAGGGTTTTTTCTATGCAGTTTTGTATGGTAAGTAAAGCCTCTTACCTTCAATTGGTGCTTCAACTGTCTTTGTATCACTGTCACACTGACTTTAACTGGTCCTAACCCACATTCTTTTACACATTCACACTTAGCCGATGAGACAACGTGCCAAATGTCGCTAAATGGCAAGGGCAGAATTGTTTGCATGAGTTTTTACATATTGCCACCACGTCAGCAAGCGGCTTATTCCACAGACTCTGTATCTGAGGTTAAGTTGTAAATGCAACCAGACCGTCTCTTGTCTCATGGAAAAAGAGACTGAAAAAAACTGATGCAGAACTTTACAAGACATTAATGAAAAAATGTGTGTTTCTATTTAAATTTAAGGCTGAGTAATAACGGTTTTATTCCAAAATAACACTCACCTGTTCAACAGGATGCCGCAGGAGATTCCTTAATGTGACTGGTGTCTTAACTCTCCACCTGATCCTTGTGACTCCTGTGCACATCTGTCTCAGTGTGTTCAAATCCAGGCTCTCCTTTCAAAATGAGTAGGAAACATCTTTTGGAAGATGACCTAACACTACAGGGATCCTGCTCCTGTATTATCATCCAATCATAGCATTGAGACAAGGGTGTGTGTGCTCAATATCTCCCTCTGGATGCCACAATTGGCCCCTGTTACATTTACATACATTTACATATCCTTTTCATACTGCAAATACATGTTTGGTTCATTGTATATCCATATCAAAATAAACAAATCAAGTTTTTGTAAAACAAGAAAACAAATGATCACAGTAGTGTAAAAGTGGTTTCATGGTGGCATTGTAATAAAACCCAGGTTCGTGGGGGGGGCATGTTGTGGCAAGCCATCATCTATTCACACCGATTGGCAATGATGCAACAAACCAATGGTGCCTGACGGAAAAAATCGGCAGTAAACAACTGATGCAACAGTCCAGAAAATCTCCTCTGATTCAATTCAGTGTAACGATGTGTAACATGTTACGTGAGGCTGAACGGTTCGAGGTGTGATGTCCGCCGGTGAGTCTGTGCCACATCCAACATGCAGAACAGGGACCTGCATCTCTGCTGAGAACTACAGATGAAGTCACACCACGCTTACAGTTGAGTTTGGTTGTGTTTTTCTCTTGTTAGGTTGTTCAAGGTACCTTCACATAAAGTCTTATTGGATTATTGAACCTCTTTCGGGACCTTTGACCTTTTGCTGATATTTTATTAAATGTTAATTGCAGTGTTAACACTGTTAATATATAATGCTCATAAACATGTAACATTAAAAGTACATTAACTATTTAACTGTTCAAAACCCATTTCATTAATTTATTATAGCAGTGCTGTTTTTGCTGTGTTACAGTGTGTTTTTCAGTGCGTGTCTCAGGTTGTTCAAACAGCGTGACTCTGCTGAAATTTGATCCAGGTTTGTTTTTCTTTGTTTTTACTGGTATCAGGTTTACTGGGGATGTTCCCCCCCCCTATTAGCTCAAAGATTCACGCAGGTATGCAAAATTCTGCATTACAGCAAAAACACACACGGCAGCACACCGCTGCTTTTGACCACACATGCAAGCCACTTTCAGAGAATATTGGAGCTTCTTAAAGTTGTGGTTTCTCATAATTAAATGTAGTAGATGAGCAGATTATTATGCATTAGCAGATTAGTGTACATACACGTACATATAGTATTTCTGTGCTACAATCAGTAGTACAAAGATTCAAATGGCCATTCTGTACTTTCTCAGAACCTCATCAGAGCCTCACTGATCAAATCCAAATCTTTTACAGCTAAGCATTTGTCGGCTTGGTTGTTGCTCAACACTGAGCAAAACTTTCTATTTTCATTCTCAAAATTTAAAATTAAAACAAAGGGGACTTAAAATTTAATTTTGCAGCATGTTGTACATGTAAAGCAGTAGAGTTGAAAAATATCATCTGCATCCTCCATGACGGGCTGCACGGTGGCTTGGTGGTTAGCAGCAGTGCCTCACAGCTAGAAGGTCCCTGGTTCGGGCGCATGGGATCTTTCTGTGTGGAGTTTGCATGTTCTCCCTGTGCAGCGTGGGTTCTCACCGGGTACTCC
>JAPZDZ010000011.1:13171457-13191982 GCA_029783805.1 Acanthurus tennentii
GGATATTATAATCAGAAAGAGCTGTGGCAACTATCACCTTACAGCCCAGCACAAAGTCAGAAATGGGAACAGAATCCCATTGTTCCGCATCATTCAACACCATACACCTTCTATTTATGATCAGGCTTAATTGTCATTTTCATAAGTCAACATTCACTTTAATTATATGTCGTGTATAAAACACTACAATTATTGTTTAGTGAGAAATCTTACCTCTTATCCGACCAAAAACTCTCAAACTGTTGAAATTATTAACATATACACATTGTGTAATCTAACGCAGTTTAGTAGGCAATAACTGTAATATTATTGTTGAGTTTAAACACTGTGTTTGTTGTAACATGATGCATTGCAAAACAGTGGTGTTCTAATACCTCACTGGGATTCTTTTGCAAAAAAAAAAGCTAACTAGCAGTTCCACTAATGTGTGAAAATTAATGTTGAGCATTTAAACCATGTTCAACAGACTTTAAATATGTTAGTGTTTGTGTTATTATGTCCACTTCCTATGTCATGTATCTGCTTTTCCTAGCGATTTATTACAGCTATATCAGAAACACTGAGTCGACTATAGAGTTGTCATTTTTATTGGACATTAAATAATATTTAGGCAGATGAAGTATGCTGAATCTTTTGTATAATAGTAATGATAACTTTATTTATATAGCACATTTTGATAAAAGTTACAAATTGTTTTACAATGAGACACAACAGCTTGCCATGGCAAGATAGCCAAGATAAAATTATTAAAATTTATCCAACAAATATCAACAGTTTAGGATAGGCCAAAAAATAACAGTGAGTCCTAAGAGGAGATTTAAAAGAGGATACTGAGTTAGCTAGCTTAGTGAAGGGTTGTAATATGTGCTTTCTTGCTTTTAGCCTTGAATATCTTTTTCTATCAATAATATGAGACTAGAATTCAAAACAGTCTTAGATTTGTGCTTCTGAACATAATATGATAATCATTCATTTCTACTTAATTAAAGTTAAACCATAAAACCATTGATTTTACATGGACATGCAACCCTAAACCCAAACTACTACTATAAAGCAACAATAAAGACAAATAATCCTATCCCAATAAAGTGTTTACTGTGTTTCTTCTTCCCTTAAAAGACCCCTTCATCCTGCATCGGCTTTAGCTTTATATAATGTGATGTATATCCATTTTTTTTCCCTCAGTCAGGCAGGAAAGCCACATCCCAACTTTCAGTCTCAACTATTTCTGGCATTTCACGGTGACTTCTTTTCTTTCTCTGTCTTTAGCAATGAGTCAGAAACTCTGTGGGTGCACAGACCCATGCTTATCTCTGACCTGCCCAGACTTGAGCTCATCCTGTACAAATGCTTAAGCAGTGATGAATGTTGAAGATACTGTCACCCTGTTACAAAGAACTCTCTGTAATTTACTGACTGCCTGGTTCATGCAGTTATTTTTCCCTGTCAGACCAGATATTGACTCACATATTTTCCCTATCATGTAAATTAAAATGCACTGTTCATTTTTCTTCATGGGAAGTGAGGCTAAAAGAGAGGACACACAATCAATAAATCCCTTCCCAACCAACATGTGTGACAGTCAATCACATACCAGTTGTTCTTGTTAACACATTAATTTGCTGGAATTGATTATGACTCCAGGCTAAAGAGAGGAGCCAAACAGCCAATAACAGTGTTTCACGTGGAGATTTAGATCAAGAGTAAATTGCTTTTTTTCCACTTTATCACTGGGATAAACATGCTGTAAATTGCTTCTGTTTTAGGGCTTTTGAGGACTTGCATTTCAGGCTTGATCGTTATATAACCAAAGAAGGACAGCAAGTGAAAGAAAGAGGAGAACGAGACACACACACTGTCCAGTTGCAGCTCAGCTCAGTGAGATCAGTCGACTCACAGGGTCAGACAAATGAGCACTCGCTCCCTCTCTCCTCATCTCTCTTCCTCATGTTGTCACGCACATACACTGCTGCACAAAATGGCCAGACACTCACACAGCACACAGTAACACACACACTCTTTAGGCTTTATAAGCCATGCAAGCGGTCACCAAGCGTGCCAAAAGGCCAGTCCATACCGCTGTTTGTTTTAGTCATTGGACATGTACTGATCCTCAGCTCCACTCCACCAGTGCATGTAACACACTTACACACACAGTCTCTCCTCTCATTATCTCCTGTTTTCTCTCTGTTTCTTTAAGTCTTTTCCTTCAGCAGCATCAGTGTGCATGTGACAAAGGATTTGAGAGATTATTCAATTCACAAAGGCTTTTTTTAATTTTGGATGGAGAGAGACATAGAAGGAAAATTCAAAACCATCAAATCTTGGAAGTGTTAAACCAGATTTGAATTATAGTGGGAGGACAAGAGCGAGAGGAAGCAAGAGTGTAGGCGGATTCAGATTAAAACCAAAGCCTAAATCTTCTCTTGTTCAGAATGCCTTTACTATGAGGAGCACCTATCCAGACGTTTTTCTTTTAAAAACACTGTGAAAATGTGTCCCACTGTGCAGCTGTGAGCTTGTGTTTTCAGCTCTCAGAATATGTGGACTTTCTTTAGCTTGTTCTCCATGAATCAAAGGCCTGGACTTTGGTCGCTTCATTCACTTGAGGTGTTAAAGCATGCTTGAAAGGCTCTATTGTTTCACTGGCCTACACTGCATGGTGCAGAATTTATGTTACTAACACCTTATTGTACGAACTCGTCGAGCTTTGCAATAAACTGGAGTCACAATGTGATTTTTTTTTAAAAAGAGAATAGAGTATTTTACCAGCACAAAACGAATCTGTATAGACAAAGCATAAATGTTGTTAAAAATTTTTATTTATTCTAAAATTTTAAATAAACCTTTACATTCATTTTGAGCCATTTTAAGTACCTCTGCAAGAACAAAACTGGCAGCACTTAAAGAACTGAGTCAGGACAATAGGCAGGATCAGGGCAGAGATTTTAAAGGAACTTGGCCTCTACACAATACTTCACATTTATAAATCACATACAGTTCATCTGTGACATGAAGATGGCAGGTTTTAAATTAAGATTATTGTACCTTTGAATCTGGGTACTTGCTTAATACATTTTTATGCCTATGTCTCACATTATAACTTATCTCTTGTGTGTGGATACTATAGGCTGTGCTATGAGCATAATATTACCAGGCACCATAGCAGTAAATGTATAAATGTATAAATGTGAGGTATGTTTTTTTCACATTTTGTTTTATCAATTGAGAATGTATTTATTTAAGTTTTATCATTATCTTTCTACCCCAGAATGTCCTTTAGTTGCTTGTTTTTTGTTTCCTACTGGTTGATATATCAGTTCAGTTTCTCCCTGGAATTAATATTTATTAATTAATTTATCTATCTGTGAGCATATCTTTAATTTTGTTGGGTTTTGCTTGCTCAGTCAATACCAATCTAAAACACCCAGTGAATTATTGCATAGGTTATGTGCAGTATATGTACTTTAAAATTGTGACAAGTCTCATTTTAATCTGGACAATATGGCTTATTTTCTAATGCCTTTGGTTATGTGGAGATAACAATGATTTTGAGGTATCTTTGCAATTCAGACACATTTCTGATGTTTGAACCATGTATTTACTATGGTTTTGGGTCGGAGATGTCGGGCACCTGATTTTCCTCTAACAGCTAAACAATTACTACTTTTATTTTCTGGTACATTGTCCAATATTCTTCTCTCTGTTAACATATGAATATGGGGGTGTCTCCTTGACTGTGGATGAAGAGAGGATTTTTCGTAATATATATAATAATAATATATAATAATTCATAATATATAAAATATTCCATACTTTTACATAACTCTTTTAAGTTAAAGATTGTACAACGAAAAGTGGGTTTGTGGATGTTTAATAACTACATAAGTAAACTAATCACTAACAGCATTAGAAGGCAGCTTTTACTGGGTGGAGGTGGACCTGAAATTTCCACTGGAGAACATTTAAAAATTATTTAAAATATCACATTCACTTCTCACTCATTTTCTTTTTCTCTCACTTCTTTCAGCATGCTCATTATAAAATACTGCCTAACCTCATAGACTTACGTTTTTATCACAGATGCCAAATTAAATTATATCCGCACTGGATTAATGAGCATGCAGTGACTCATGGCAGCAATAGTCAATTGTTTATTTACTTATTAGGTACTGCTGTGTTAAATAAATTAAAATAAATAATAAATATGTAGAATGCATTGTTGTGATGGTTATAATGGCTTACATGCCAGTCGAAGACCAACTCACTCACCACTTTTATTACTGCCTCTCAAAATTTCAGCTTACCTAGATGTATAACATTGTTTACTGATATGTATTGGTGTGCATTTTGTGTATTGTCCTATTAACCAGTGCCAAAGATGAATTAAGTCAATAAATGGACAACAAATTAATCTGAATCTTAATTTTATCTAGTAATTACATAATTATCAGATGTGTTATTCAGATCATATGCTTGAAAACTGGTCATTTACTAGTTTGGTTGATCCACCAGTGAAAACACTACACAGCTGTGAATTCCACAAGGTTTACAGTGACAACTATTGGCTGGTTTTGGCAATGCAGTATTTACCCTGTTGCATGTCAAACAAATACAACCAAATAATACCGGATCACAAGCTTAACACTGGATTCCTCCCAAAAACTCAACCCTTTTCCTGGCCTCTGATTCGGGAGACTCATCTGTTTATCCACACAGTAATTCAGTTTCATTCAAAAGCAACACAAGCTCTGAAAACTGAAAAAAATAGTAATTCATTCATGTGTTATAATGCAGAAACAGAGGTAGAAATAACATTGGGATGTAAATAAATAAATAAAAAATTTACTCTCTCCCACCTAGTACTTTCCTTATGGTTTATCTCCACCAGAGTACTTTTCTGAAAAGGTGTATTAATTTAGAGTTAATACACAAGTTTTTTTAAACTGTGTTTATTCCATCACGTCGCCATATTTTGTCTCTCTAGGTCCCTTTGATTCTTCTGGTTTAGACACTGAAAGACAACACAGAGACAGGTAGATATCAATACTTCATTATTTTTCAGTGTGACAGTGAGGAATGACGAGCAGGTCTGCAGCCACGTGCTGTACTCACCAGGCGGTGGTGATCTGTCCGGGACTTTGCCTGTTTCTAGCAACAACCAAAGGTCTGAGCATTTCTGTGTTTCCCAGCGAGTCACTGCGTAACTTCCCACTGATGAGACCACTTAGAGAGAAGACATAGCAAGGTTAGAGAGAACAGTAAAACAGCAGTAAGAAACATAAAATGAAAAGAAGTATGGGCAAATAATTGTTGGTGTCTCCTTTCATCTTATGTAGAGGCCATGTTTCAATTTGCACCTATTGAAATGAGAAGGTTCCACTGAAGAGGATAGGGAAGTTTCTTCTGAAGAATCTTCTGCATGCCAAATAAACTGGCAGCACCTGTAGACAAAACACATGATAAATCTCAAATCTCAGGCACATCTTAATGAAGTACAGACAATTATGATTCATCAATAGTCAGTTGATTGGTAGTCAGGAGCTGAACAAGTGCACATTGATCAGTCATTACATGTAGTCCAATATGCCTTAAATATGTCTGTGCCTCTGTATATGTATATGTTTTAAAGACAGGGCAATGCTGTAAGAAAATATGCAACATGTTGCTGTGAAAATATAGTTTTGAATAAGAAGAAATACACATTTAGTGTTGTTTGGAAAGCAAAATGTTTGGTTAAAAAATTATGCATTTCAAAACTTTCATTTTTAGAAAACTTTTATCATTATTAACTGTCAACATTGTGTTGAAATCAGTGTGCACCATGTCAAGAAAAACATCCAGCTTTGTTGATAACAGAAACGCTTGCATGCTATAGCGCCCTCCTGTGGAATTAATTAATAAAAGCGATGTTTCGTCTGTAGTGTTGTTGTTTTTTTTGTCTCACTTGGTGTTTGTCCACTGACAATATTGATTTTCTTTATTATTAATCGATATTTTGATCATAGAATTGTTTGATCAAGGACTAAGCAAGAAATACTGAAAGAAAGTTTGTTAAAAATAGAAAATGAACCAACGTAATGTCTCATTTTAAAATATGATAATTCAGTGATGATGATAATATTGGAAAATGACAACCCATAGTATTTTCTGGTGTTTTCAACGTCGCTGAGAATAACAGATCACTTACCAAGTACAAAGCTCCCAGTCCCCTTCATGAAGGCATGAGACTGACAAGCAGCATAACTTCCTAAACCCTGAAAGTGAGAAAACAAACCACACAGCTTTCACGACAAGATTCATCCAGTCACGGCATTTCAGTACGACCTCCTATGACATTACAAAGGGTACAATATGTGCACCAGCTTGTCAGTTCACTATCATTGTCCTCCAGACATCAACAGATTTCAGAGATGAGCACAAAAAAGGTAAAAGAAGTAAAAACTCACCGGGTGTTTGGCGGCGAGCGCATCGTCCACTTTAGTGAGACCAATATTAACCATTTTGTTGACTGTTTTGGAGATGGAAGTTAAATCTTAGATGAGGTATCACATTAGCTCATTCTGAGAGTGTATCCATAACCCAACTGTTATAAAACTTCCGTGCTGCAAACCAAGAGCAACACAGAGAAAGAGAAACAGCAGTTTGTTTAAAAAAAAAACACTAGTGACATCTGACGGTGAGGAGGTGGTACTGCAGATTCTCGCCAAATGAAAACTTATGGGTTTTATTTGTACAGGAAAAATAACATATAACCACCATACATAAATGTACAAAAAGAGGGATTAAGCTGGTGGAAGATATACAAATATTATTATAAATAGTTGGAGCATCTCAAAAAGAAATAACAAAACATTAACAAAGTTACCTTGCTCAATAATGAAATGGACTTTTCAGAGTTATGTTTATTATATTATTTTTTACCGATGCATTAATGTGTACATTGCAGTTGGCATAAGTTTGGCTAGCTATGAAACTTTTGTTTAATATTTCTGATTAGTAGAGTCTTTTCTAACAGTACAATGAAGACTATCAAAAGGCAAGTGTTAAAAGCAGTGTACTTGTCATCTTTGTGCACATGTTGCTTTGTTTCTCAACAGTAATGATGCTAAACAGACAGATTTTTTATCTTTTATAATTTTTTCCACAATTCATTCACAAGAATTACTAGTTATTAGAAAGATTGCAAAAATAAGTTTGGATCTCAAAAATATTTTAAAATACTCGTTCTCTTGCCAGTAACCTCAGGATAAGTCAGTACTAAATTTACCTCTGTAGATTCAGATTAACACAGGTTGGGACTTATGAGAAACACATCTGAAAATATTTACCAAAAATACCTATTATTAGTCATTAGTCATTCATTTTTTTTGTGTGTGTTTCTGTAATAACCTTCATCTTACTTTGGGCCTTTTAACATCATTTTCAATTACTATATTTGCAAAACAATGTAAACCGTCTTTATGGCCCAGTAAACAGATTAACTCAGGGATGAATTAAAGCTGGTGATTAAATAAAGTCATCTAACCTGTCTCTGTGTCTTACATGCCATTTGTGACCTCAGGCCTGACATAACAGCACAGCCTGCTGACCTCACTGACCCCTCTGTTGAACTTTGATACCACAGTGACCTCAATGAGGCAGAAGGTTCTGCTAAAGCCAGATATAGGCGGGAAAGAAGAAGTGGCAGATGGAGAAAATCCAACTACCGCTGAGATACAAGTTATAACACAGAGGCTTAGGTTACCACACAGATACAGCAGAGTGGCTAAACATCTGTTACTTGTTACACAGGATGAAGAAGAATGAATAGTTCAGATGTTTGAGTGATAAAGCCATAGAGTCAAAGAAAATCATAGTATTTAAAAAAGATGCAAGCTATGTTCATCAGAGTCCACATAAGATGGTCCAGTACCAAGGATCTAAGCAAGATTTCCACCAGGAACCATGACTGGGGACTTGTCATTGATTCCAACTTTAATATTAGTGAAGCACAAGTCCACAAGCTGGATGGTCTACCAGTGTTTAGTATAGAAATCACAGCATTCATATCTTTGGAGACAGCTTGCTACGAACCATCAAATCAGAGGGGGGCAGTGATAGAGGAAATGATCTGGCTGAGAAGATTGTTGAAAGCAGTTTGAGTGGGAGATCAAATATCATGACTCCCACAGCAGATATCACATAGATAACGTTTTTGGCTGTATCTTTCAGTCCAAACCACCATCTGTGCAAAGAAATAAGTTAAAGCTCTGTAAACCACTTATGCTCTAATAGGGGGACACGACAGGGCCTGCAGATCATGATTGATGATTATTTCATCACCTTTTTCTTTGGTGGTTTCTTTTATAAAAGAGGAAATGGCAAAAAAATGTGAAAAAATGTATTGTGGAAATTTAGATATTTAATTTTCAATAGTCTAAGATAGAGAGCCTTTAACATTCAAAGGTATGAACTAGCAAGTACTTATATGATAAGTGATATATTGCTTTAAAAACTATTTACTCATCATTTCTGCAACAAACTAGACATTTATGCAGCTACAATTATACATGAGAAAATAGAAGTTACTGCTGACACTGGACAATTTAAAAAACACTTAAATAACCTTAATGCTGAGTATGACTTTGTTATTCCATAGTGCTACAAACCATGTTTAAATGTTTACACAGTTCATATGAACACTTACCACTGGGGTTTAATTGTTACTATATAATAAATGTGGCTTTCTTTCAAATAAACACACAAAATAATCCTTTAACGAAAATGGAAATTTTGAAAATTTATAATACTCCATTCCTATAATATTGACAATTATAAGAAAGATAAGAAGACTGATGGCTCTCAAAATGTACACTGAATATGAAACTACAGCTTGCAGCTAGTTAGCATAGCAGAAAGCCTAAAAACAGCTAGCTTTGTCCAAAAAAAACTTGATCACCAACCAGCACCAAAGCAGTACCTTTTTAACAATCAAGGTATCTTACATAATATATATTTTATTCTACCTTTAATTTCTCTTTAACTAGGGTTGCATTTTCTTTCTGTTTCCAGTCTCTATGCTAAGCTAAGCTAATCAGCTCCTGACTGTAGCTCTATATTTAGCGTAGAGAAACTTGAGTGGTATCAATCTACCCAGCTAACTCATTGTCACATGTTAACAACTACACAACCAACTGCAACAAACGAGGTTCCTTTTATTTATTATCATTTTACATTGGAAAAGCAACTGTCAGTTATCCCCAACTGTACTTCCATTCACATATTGTAGCTCTTTATTTCTAGGTGATTAATGTTTTTATATTCTTACAAAACAAAAGAGATTTCTGACACAATCTGTACACTCCAAATCCAAATCACACCCCTCCCTTCAACCCATTTATGACAAATACGCTAACATGGGAGCCAAATTTTAGTGCAGTGTTGAAAACCTGTTCACACACACATACAAAAGAAACAATCAACGAGTCGCATGTACATCTGTGTATTACATGCTTACTAAGTGTCTGGACTCCTCACCTAAGACACAAGAGGACACAATAAGCAGGTGTGCATTGTAGGTAATACAAGGAAGGCAGGCGATCGGAGGAAAAAGTTGACACAGAATATATTCGCTTAGAATATTGTGTCGTAAAAAACAAAAGCAGGAAATGGTTCAGTTCCTGAAACCAAATCTCCATAGTAAAATTTACCAAAGGTGTCTAAAGGGGGGTGGGGGATTCAAGTTTTACACTCCCAGACATCTCTCTCTCACATGGAAGATTTTAGTGACAACGGTGCTGTGCAGTGTTTTCATGGAAAATCTGGAAGGGCAACACTTAGGAGAACTCTCATTCAGGAAAAGCAAAGTAAAGATCAAGTAGTGGGGTTAAAATGTTCAGTCCCCCTCCCTGTCCAAAAAGATGTGACATAAAAAGGTCCCATGTTTTCCTCTTTTTATAATGCTTGCCTTCAAATATCACCAGGACAGAAACATGCTTCACAATCAAATGTATTAAATAAATATAGCTCCGTTGATAGAATTTCTTCAAAAAAATAACCCTTAGAGCAAACTCTCACACAGAAAACTGAGCACTGCCCCCCCTCCCGTCCCCGTGCCAACACGCACACGCACACGCACACACACACGCACACACACACACACACACACAATAACCCTGCAAATGCAAAAATACAGATGAACAGACAGGCGTCTCATAAAAACATCAAACTACAACTGACTGGAGGGATTTAAACCATCTGATATAAGAGTGCCAGACTGCAGGTCATTGCAGACTTTGGTAGAGATCATTTCACACATTTTGTTCCCTTGTGATCATCAGAAACGTTTGACAGATACTTTGTTTTGAAAACATGAAATAATCGTTTTGTGATCACGACAAAAGCAGTTTCTTTATTTTGTGATCAATGGGACGAACTCTGTTCAGTGGGATCATAAAAAAAGCCTTTAAAAGTACCAATAACATCAGGATCGGCTTTCTTTAACAGCAACAGGACGAATCTGAAAAGGTGGAGTTTTTAAAATGCTGATTTAAACTGTGTACCCTGTCATAACAAAACAAAATGAGTCTGATCAAACTGATAGAAAACAAAATAATTAATGGGTCAAGGAAACTACTGGAACAAAAAATTAAAGCCTTTCTTTGGCAGCTACTTTATTAAAGAACAGTGAAAATATTTTAACCCACCAATTTGACTAAATATGAAATTTAAAACTGTGTACTATGGCCCCTTTACAAAGAACAGACACACATTAACCCTGCCCCATTACCCATGTCGACCATGTCAATGTCCTTCAGTACATATTGGCAGCACATAAACATACATAAACAAGCATACACACGCATACACACTCCCACACTCAATACTGGTAGTGTGATTCAATCAGTGAAATCTATCTGATGTGTCGTGGTTGGCTGCGTGGGGGAGTACGACAGACTGGGAGGCGGCTAAGGTGTCGGTGACCATGTAGACAGCAGCCATGTGCACCAGAGAGGTCAGAACAGGGAGCAATACAGTGAAGAGGTCCATATCCCATTGTACCAGCTGAACGATGGGTACTGCAGCCCCCCCTGGGTCTCCCGTTTGCACAGACGTCACCACACCCAGCGGCAGGGTGGAGGAACAAAAGTGGATGACGACAACTGTCCATATTGTGGTCCAAAGAAGCTTGTCCAGTTCATCAACAAGACAACTTTTTTCACCCCCTCACATACAAAACCATAGCAGCAGGTAGAGCTCGAGGGTCTCCCTCCTCGAGAAAAATAAAGAAACAAAAAAAACAAAAACAAAAACAAATAATACCTTTCCCCATCATCCACATGAAAAGCAAGCTATGGAGAATTACCAGTTCTGGGAAGTGGCAGATGTCTTTTTGCTTTATTCTCCTTCCCCTCCTCCATCTTCTTACCCCCTGAAGCCATTAAACAATCAAGCAACCAACATTGTCCTCTGTCTTTAGTCTCTTGTCAGCAATTTCCCCATGTTGCCCTTCATCTCCATTCCTTTCCCACAAGTCCAACCCTGTACCCCCCTCCCCCCATTTTCCCTTCTCCTCTCCCAGGCGAGGATGAGGGCAGATCATCGTTCGGGCTCCGACTCCAGGGCAAGCACCCGCTTGCGCTCACGACACTGCTTCTTGTGGGCGGGCCAGTCCCTCTGCTGGCACTGGGAGCCACAGTAGCGTGCCACCTGGCAGCGACCACATATGTTGAACTCTCGGAGCTGTGGAGAGACATGGAACGAGATCACCTTTGGCTCTGGGCCTGTCTGGCATATGCTTTAGTACTGTGATCAACAATTTTGCCGTGTGCATCAGCATGTAAATGGGTTCATTAGTACATACCCTCCTCTCAATGAGTGAACACGGTGGATAATGACACTCATAGTAGGTGCAGGAGCACTCCTCTTCCTCCACCAGCTCCCCGTTGGCATTGTAATAGCGTGTGCGGCTTAGCTCAAGGTACTGTTCCTCCACAGGGTCGGCAGGTACCTGCTGGATGGCCAGCCAGTAAAGAGACTGCTCTCTAGACAAGTACATAAATATGAAAGAAATATTAGGTATGTGTTACATGTACAACAACTGCCGCCTGTATATGAACTATAAAAGGACTGTACACAAGTCAGATTTTTGTCAGATAAATCAATACTGTTAAATAATTATATTGTTCAACACTCAGCCTGCATCTGTAATGAGAAAAGAGATTTCCACACAATGAGTGAAAGTCAAAGTGTGTGTCCTTATTTTTAAGCTATAAAATCCCAGCTCTTGGGGATTGTCTCACCTGCCAGGCTGCAGACAGAACTTAGTTAACACCACAGTATGTGGTCTTTTTCAGAATCAATTTGTTAAGTTTACAACCTGCTGTGATGTTCATCCTGCATTTTATGTATAACGATCCAAAAAAAAAAAAAACCAGCATGATGATTTGACTGACAAAACACAAACCTGACTTGAGGTCTTTGTGACTAATAATTCATATCATTTACTTTTAAAGGGGCAACCCGACCTGAATGAAACATAACATATTTGACAGTTAAACAAGGCATAAAACAAAGATTCAACCTTCCTATCCTGTTATCCAAGACCGCAAATGTCACTTTGTTCTTTTGTATTGTGAAGTGGTGCTAAACTTCTACTTATTCTTTAAGAAATACAAGGACAGTTCCAACTTTGATCAATTACTCTTAACAGTTTTAAAAGGTCACCTAACCAAAAATAATAAAATTAAAGAACTGTTTCTACTAAAACTTTAACTTTATAAAAAATAACCACTAAATGTGAGTAGAGCTCCATGTGATACTAATGCAGTGGTGGGTTTCGATGGCTGACAGCCAAAAATTCCAAATATTGGTTTTAAAATCTTAGGTTATGGGGACACAAATGTTTACATTTTTTATCTGAGCAAACACCCATATCTCTGGTGGTTTTCCTAAAAAGAAATTCTGAGTAGTCAGGCCCAGGTTGAGTTAGGGCCTCAACAAATCAAACTGGCTTTGTCTACAGACTAAACATCTAGCTCATGCAATAGCGTTTAGAACTTATATAGCTGCAGCTTTACCTCTGTTTGCTGGAAATCTCCTCTGGCTTAGGGCTCCAGCCCACTGGCACCAGTCGCAGGTTGTCTAGCCGGTTGTCCACTGTCACTGAGTTGATGTGGATGACTTGAAAACTGGGGGCAATGCCTCCTCTGTGCTTCTCCCTGGGTCAAGACACACATCAAGATCATACGTCAGTTGCCAGTAACAAAACAACAACAGTTCATTAAAATGAGGTCATTATTTACTGATGTGTAAGCAAGACCTGCATGGTGGCCAGTACTGGCTACTCCCTTGTTTATTTCAGTCTGGTGTGTAAAGAGCAGTAATTCTTAAGGCTGCTAACAGAGCTTTTTGGACAATCTCTTGTTCAGATTTAACTGCAGCACACAAATAATTACTGACTGACACCATTTCAAAGAAGCAGCACAAATCACAAGCCTCAAAAGACGGAAGAGCTGAGTGGATATTTTAATTATTTTTGATGGCAAAGTGTGTGAGTATTTATGTACACACTGCTTTCTCAATATGGCCCGGGGACAGTTCAAACTCAGTGATAGTTTGATACTGTCTGTCCTTGACCTGAATTCAAAATGTAAGGCTGTAGGTTTTGCCATGTTTTATGATGCTTTTCAGATTTATTAATGGGTAAGCCTGTTAAACTTGCTGCCAGCATGATGTGCTGCTTAATATAGTGATTTGAACTACTGTTTTAATATTGAAGGACAGTCAAGCAAAATTGTGAACTGTAAGCCTCACTTGAAGCCAACCACATGACAAATAGTAGGTAGTAATAGGACATTGTATTTTTGCATTTTGCTGAACTTAACTCTGGCCCAGCTAATGTTTGCTTTTCCATTTCACCGAAGCTCATCCTTAGTTCATTCTCTTTTTTCCCCTTACAAATCAATCAATCAATTATTAGAAGAATAGGTAGAATTTCAGTCAACCTTGACTCCCTTTAGTTGACTACAGCCCTAGTATAGATTTAGGTTTGCTACTTAGCAGGATGTACTGTAATGATACAAATGTTGTTTATTATGATTCTGAAGTACCAAGGTGGATACATCTGGTGTATCTTCAGTTGTTCACAGATTTACTGACTGCTGCACAGCGACCTCTACAGCATACATTGGCCCTGATGCTCCGACAAAATTAAGTGTTTGGTTCACAACTGATATATATTAAATAAATTACTTACCACAACAGTTCATGTAACGGCCGTCCCGCCCAGCGGCCTTTGCCAATATCAAAAGCGTAGGCAAAAATCTTTGCTCCATTACCATCTGCATCTACCTCCATGCGCGCCTGGAAATGGACAATGTCATCGTTTAGCATTATGTGAAAAGTGCGAACAGCAATGACAGTCAGAAACATATTTTGCAGTTACCTCAAACGCATAGTTTTCCACAAGCGGTATGTCCTGCTCATCAATCAGAGTGTATTTTGTCTGTAATGAGAAAATGGTTTTATGCTTACAACTTGTAACTGTCAAAACATTTCCTACAGGAGCAATAATTTAATGCCCTGCTACATCATCACTACAACTCATTAAAACCATGTTTTGGGAACCTTTATGAAGAATCCAAAGGTGAAAGGTGCTTTAAAAAAGCCTGTAAGACCTTAAAGATAACTGATTGCATTCATTAGCATTCATAAAGAGCTGTTTGATAAGAAATGTTAAAAACTATTCAGAAAAATAGAAACTTAAAACAACTATTAATGATAGGACTTTTTTTTTAATAATAATATAGAAAATAATTTCAATCCCAGACATGCATTTTCCAGTGTTTGGCAAATGCATGTCTGTTACAGAACCCCCTCCTGCTATTTGATAGCTGATACCCAAAACTTTGTGTAACTTATCGGGAGCAGGGAAATTTACCAACCACATCCCCCTGAAAATAATATAAAATTCAAATGTGGCAATAAATCATTTTCCAATGAGACCTGTCTACACAGACCTAAAAGGTCAAACAACACTACTAAGAAACAGCAGCATATTTGTGGGAGGCACAACAGTCAAAAATGATTAGTAGTTAGAAGGATGTTGAAACTCATTTTTTGGAATTTGCCTTCATGTGACAGCCTCAGCACGGACATAAACAAAGGTAATGCCTCTTTCTAGCATCATAAATATTGACAACATCAAACTTTCAGCTCAATTTTTTAATAAATTCACCACATTTGGGCTCGAGATGCAACACATACACGTGTTAAACTTGTTCGGGTTTCTTGAACCGTCCCTTAGTAGATGGGACTTTCAAACTGCACGTGACTGGATACTAACATAGTAGCCCCGCGCCAAACTGAGCATGGTTCAAAACAGCATGGGTGGTGGTGTCCTCATACCAAAAGGTCGGAAAAAAGCCATGTGACACTTTTCCTCGACTGCCAACGTATTGTGTGGATCTTAATAGGAGTGTCATCGAGTAAATAACTTGACTGACTGTTGACTAGTGCCCAGCAGCACTGTCACTCAGCAGGTGGTAGACTGACTCTTAACAGCTCCAATAAAACATTTTGCACCGTTAATCCCGAGTGTGACTGTCTTGTGAGACGAGCAGCCAGGGGGCATTTCTCCATCAACGATCAGCCATAGCTCCACATCACACGTAAATGTGTGCAGGGACACCAATGTAACTTAAACTCAAAGAAGATGCAAGATTTTCACCACAGCTGTTAAATTAGTGAGCTGTCCTGTCGGTGCTTTGTCACGTTGCACAAAAGAGTCAGTTGATGGAGCATGGCAATGGCTTCCTCATTAGCAGACACTTCACCGTGTAATCCAAATAACATAGCTAGCAGTGCATAGCTATCTAAACCAACGACCATTAAAATCATATGTCCCACATTCTATAAGAAAAATGTCCATCTTCTCTATAACAACACTATCAAACACCGGTAACAACTAAGTAAGCAACCCGTGTTTACATTTAAGACACTCTTTAACCGTTTAACGTTAGCCTTCAGCTATCGTAACCCGCTGTATGCTAGTTAGCATTAGCTTCATAGCGAGACAGTGTGGTGGCGGCGGAGACAGAAAACCAGACTGAGTCGACACGGCCGGCTTCTCTAATCCTTTCAAATGCGGCTAAAATCGGTAAAGCTGAACGACTCTCGCATTGGCAAAGACTCTATAAACATCAATGGGGTTGACTTGCGCCAACTCGTCACCGTAAAACCAATTTTTCCATCGCCTTTTGTGGTCCCAGAGGGCCCTTCCCCGGCCGCACATGGCAGCCCTGGGATCCAGCTCACCTTCCCGGCCACACGGCCGAGCCGTACGATCCCGAGCTTGAAATCCGACATCAGGAGGACGGGCGGTGGTGACAGAGAGAGGCGTAGGATCCAACTTAAGCACTATTCAGGTTGAAAACTCGCAGGGGCGACCCCACAGCCCCACTGCGATGCCAGTTTGGGTTAACTGGTTTGGTGTTTGCCCTGACTCTCCTGTTTCTCCGGCAGCAGACCAGCCTCGGTGACACACCGCTGCTGGCGCAGGAAAGCCGAGCGAGCTAATGGGGGCGGGGCAGGAAAAGCCATTAAAGAGACCCTCCAATCAAACAAAACGTCGCGGTTTTTAACACGAGGCGTCCGATCATGCTATCCAATAGAAAACCGCCGATTTTAGGGACTGCTTGTTTGAGTTATTACGTCATTACACTCTCGTGACCACTTCCAGCCATTTTCGCGCGAAATGTCAGATGGCTGGGTGGGATTATGGTGACCTAAAACATCAATTTTGAAATTTAGAATTCAAAGTAAGATGTCGCATTTCTAACAATTCATATGAAACACTGGCATTTGAAACATATGTATGGGAAAAAATTGTATTTCCACAAAAGCGAGTATTGGCACCAAAAAAGCAGGAGACTTCGATTTTGATGCATATCTTTACTATCAGTCGTGGTGCTTGAAGCTACCAAGAGGAAGGAAGACTCATATTTCATCCTTAATTTACCAAGTTTTATTAACTAGCTGAAATAACTACCTGATAGCTAAAGTAATCTAGCATTAGTGCTTGTTTTAGCTGAACTTTGCTGGACCAGCATGTTTTCAGTTCAACGGTAATTTAGCTTTGTCTTGTGCCATGTTAAAAAAACAAAAAAAACCCTTTGCTAATTGGCATTAGTGTGTAGATTAGAAAAAAATCACATCTCCATATCCCCTGTGAGTGATGCCAAATTAGAGACAAACAATTGAAACTGAAAATCACTGACACTGAACAAAAATGAAAATTTTGAAAAATAGACACATATAAAGAAAAAATCAAATTGTTTCTGGGACACCTTTGAATACATAAATTATACCGAAATGTCCTGTTTTGTTTTTTCTGAAATAGTGCTACTTGTTTTAGTGTTGTATCTTTGTGTATGTGTTTTAATGCTAGCGTTTCCTTTTTTAACAACAGGTTTTGTTTTCAATCACATTTTTTTTTCATTTTCAGAATTTAGAGTCACTTATGTCACTCCATAGATATTATCACTTTGACCTAGGATACACTAAGTGAGTTGGACATGACTTTGAATACATCAAAAGATGCATTGAAAAGCAGAGGTCTTGTTGGTCAAAGTAAACTTGCAAAAAAGGTAAATACTGTTCTTCCCCAGTACCCAAAATAAGAAACACTATAGTGTCTCTCTTGAATCTCAGCTGGTAGCAGTGGATGAAATGGGATGTCAGTCCAAATAACCTTCAGGGCCTGATACAGTGTCATCCACCTGATGAACCACCAGACGCTGTCCTGTGCAGTGATCACCAGCCTATTCAGTTCCCATCTCAACTCAGCTGTCTGCCTTAAGATCACCAGCTCAGTTAGTAAAGTGAGTGAGCGCCCTCTAGAGACCAGGACATGTATAACAGAGACTCATAAACTGAAAATTATATAGAAGAATCTCTAGAGAATAATTTAGAATTTTTAAGAAAAAGCAGTTATAGTATATCTTAAGTTATGATTAAAATGAAACTTTGTTGTAATACTGCTGCAGAGTTTCCTGATATTACGAATATGGTGTTAATGTTAGATCAAATCCCTGTTAAATCTTCTATTTTTGGTTTTCTGACTTTTTATAAAGGTGGTTGTCACACACAACAGTAATATTTTGTTGAATCAATTCTTATGATAGTCTGTGTTTCCCAAGAAATACTTTTTTTCCAAACTTATTTTGGAAACAATCATTTCATCTGATGTTTTCTTACTATTAATGAAGTCAATTAAGGATGAAATTAGCTGTTGGTTTATCCCTCAAAAAGAGTGTGAATTGTTTTTTAAAGAAATTCCTTTATTTTAAAAACAAGTTTGTTCTTCTTGCATTTCTTGCATTTCCTGACCAAAAAACATGCATTTTAAAATCTTTTTTTAAAATTACCTTTTACCCGTTCTCACAGAGGCATCAGACATAAAGAGATTGGCCATTTCTCTTTTCTTTTTTCTTTTTTTTTGCAGAACATGTGTTTAAAACTCAGGGTGTATACAGAGAGGAGACGTTCTCACATTATATAACATTGTTAATTTTTTTTTCTAATTTCACAGCAAAAGGATTTAGCTCTGCCTTGCACAACAAAGCTCATGAGCATCAAACCCTTGTTTGTTTCATGATGTGAACACCTGTATGTCTTGTGTTTACTAGTTTTACCCATTACAAAACAGCTTCTTATGTCGGAAACAATGGCAGCACTGTTGCTTCTGCTGCTCTCATTTCAAAGTTAAATGTGCAGAGACCCACCTTGTGTGACTCTCTTCTGTCAATCACTCCTATCCAGTTACTCACAGACATGGGAGGAGTGGGATGTGGGTCGTTCCTTATGCTGGTTTGAATTCCTTGAGATCCGATCTGTGTCCTCTCAAATGTACATAGCATTAGCCAACAAAAAGTCTTTCTTTCAAACTAAGCCTAAAAATTGAAAGGATAAAAAGAGATCAGTAGATGATACAAAGCATTTTACTCCTGTTTGTTTTATTCCTCTTGACTCAATTTTTTTACACTTAACAGACTTAACAAGACACTTTTTTATGTTTGCATTCAACGGTGAAAGGAGAGTGCATAAAGGAAACAAATATACTAAAAGCTACTAAAACTAACAGTAAAAAAACATACATACATGCACTCACATGAAATAATAAAGTTTGTCTTCAGACAACTTAGCAATACCATAACAATAACAATATCAGCAAAAAGACAAAAAAAATGAAAGAATATTCAATTAATTTTTTTTTCCCAGTTTCTCACTAGTGCCATTACAGCCTGCATAACATTAGATATCTCTTCCATTAATGAAGAGCAGTTGGTCTTCCCTGAGGTTATTCTCTGGAATCTCGAAGAACTTTTCCAGACTGTGGGCGTTACTCATTTACTAAACATAGCTGTCTCTGAGGTGTGGCTGCACTTCAAATCCCTGGGCACACTCATATGATGAAACTGTGTATCTATCACACCTATCCACCTGGAAAATTAAATAATTATACTCCTCCACAGTTTTCCCACAATGGTATTTCATGGGATTATTAAAATTCCAAATGAACATCCTACTGAAAGTATGTTTGTTAGGTAGACTATATCAACTACTATAATAAAAATTAAATTTAAAAAAGGGAGCTTTGAAATACAGGCCTTATTCAGGATAACAGTCCTATTATTTTTCCAGTTGAATCTAATCACAATATCAGGTTCAGTGGTTTTTCATATTAATCAAAAATATGTTGTTTATATTGTCTTTTTTGTGATTTTGTTACCACATAATAAAAGGCTATTAATATCAGCATTTAGCTATAATTTATGTGTTGTGTGTGATTCAAACCACATTACTCAGACTTTTTTAAGCCCAGTCATTCATATTTTAAATTTAAAAGAAATTCTGTTCCTTCTGACTAGGTTTAAATCATATCTTAAGGTCTGTTTCCCTTACTTTATTTTCAAACATTGTTGTTTTTTTAACATTGAACAATATAAAATTTTAATAAGATTTAAATTTAGTGTTATGTCAGCCTCTCAAATTAAGTAGCCAACCCTTTATTTATTGTGTTATTGTTGTTGTTGTTTTGACACGTTTGTGTATGCAGCATGGTAATATTACATGCATGATTGTAAGGCCAGGCAACCTTGTTTGTACTGTAAATCCCTACATTTAAAATATTGTGATGTGAAGTACCTCATGATGGACAATGAGTAAAAAACAAGCTACACGTCCCTCGAAATACATAACCTGATGCAGGCTTTACTCACCAGGAAAACTGAACGACTAAAAAAGTGACAAAAAAAACAAAAACGTTAGGAAAAATGGGTGATCAAGAGAGGCTAAAGATAAAAATGACATCATATCATTCAATTTAATAAATTAGCCTTTAACAAGACCTGAACAAGCATCCAGAATATTCCTGCTTGTGACTGAGACATGATTCAAAATTTCAAAGGCGGTTATCAGCTGACGCCCAAATCCAACAACTGAAACCAGCAGAGCAGAAAGCTTTTTTTTTCCTTCTTGCT
>JAPZDZ010000011.1:13211909-13241879 GCA_029783805.1 Acanthurus tennentii
GCTTAAAAATGTGCATGCATCTCATATGGGCTGCATAGATAAGGCACTTGGGAAGGCACGCCATTCGACCTTGTCTTTGTCGTTGCAGGCAGGCTCCATTGAAGCCTCCACAGTTTTACATCTATTAAAATATCATGCAAAACCATACTGATATAACAAACAATTGTATGTTATTTCAAAATGCCTACAAAAGAAATGCAAAACATTGAGATTAATGTACTTTCTGTTTCTTTTGCACAAGCGCTGTACTTTTTGCTTGTACAAGGTCTTGTTGAGTTGTTGACAGCTGTTATGTATGGTATTTATTCACAGAATATTGCACCAGATTGATGGAGAAAAATGGCCAGAATTTCGTTGGACTCTCCGAACTCTTTACCAGGGATCCCCCTCAGTGTGCTGTCAGTGCCAATGGAGAATAAATACAAATGTCAGCAGTGTCTCCAGGTCCTGAGGAAGCCTGTTCAGGCACAGTGCGGCCACCGCTTTTGTGTCCACTGCTTCAAGCAGCTCACCAGGTAGACTGGAGGTCCTCAGACCACCTACAACCGTGTGACATGCAAACCCCTTCACCCCCCTAATGCTTACCCTCTTACTGGACATGCTTCAGCACATCCTGTGTTCTTATCTCAGCTCGCCTTTGGGAATTATTTTGCTTCCAACATCAATTATTTGTGCAAACTCATCCCTCACATGACTGGACTCTTATACTGAAGTCAGTGATTCACAAGGATGAGACATGCTGACTCACTCTAAAGGTGTCAATTGTTTTCTATTCTGCTTCTTTGTCCTGTCACTGATTCACTGGTTTTTCTTTTTTTCATTAATGTACAGTGAATACATTGGTATATGGTCTTATATCTAATGATATTTTGACACTATCATTAAATATAAGATGACGATATAGGTGATTAGACCTTTTAACAGCTTTACAACCAGATATATTAATTTATTTTTTTTTTATTTTGCATGTATGTACTGGAGTCTCATTTTTACTATTTTTCTGCTATTCACACAACAGCAAAAGTACCTCTGGAGTTTGGTCTGAAAACCACACTTTCCTAAATTAGTTTCAGTACATGTGAAACATATTTTCACAGTTGTACCTTTGAATGAAACCACATGTGAAATTGATGTTCACATGACCTGTTTGAAAACCACTACTTCTTACACATGTGAGTTCATCATGTGATACTGATGTATCTCACATGGACTTTTTGTTTGTGTGTTTGTTATTCATTAATTTGTTATTCAT
Organism: Acanthurus tennentii; assembly: GCA_029783805.1. Lineage (NCBI taxonomy): Eukaryota > Metazoa > Chordata > Actinopteri > Acanthuriformes > Acanthuridae > Acanthurus > Acanthurus tennentii. The sequence continues at coordinate 13,213,162 of JAPZDZ010000011.1, forward strand.
TAACAATCGTGCATAAAGCTAATACATGACATATGTCTTATTATTCACATTTTAACAAGGTTGCGTATTGCAGCATTTGTAAAGTGCTTCAAGGTTCTTTCACTGTTGTATTGATTAATGAGTCATTAATTTGTTGAGCTATGGTCCATGTAGGTCAGCAGGAAATTGTTGCTTACCATCAGTACCAACAAGCTGTTTTGTTTGTTTGTTTGTTTGTTTGTCTTTTGTTGTTGTTTTTTTTTAGTTTAGTTTAGTTTTTTTTTCTTTCCTGAAGTAAAAGCCTGTTTTGTTTGTCAGTTCTGGGCCAAAGCCATGTGAAGCCTGCCGCCAAGAGGAGATATATGAGGAGCCTATTTCCATTCTAAATAGTAATGAGGTGAGTATTGAAGTTTGTGGCAATCTATGTGTGAGTTTCAGCCAACATTGGAATTTTATGAGACATCTTCCCCGTAATCTGTATGGCATTCCTCTCCCCCGCTCTGTTTCAAGAAAAATATGACTTCAGACTGACTGGAGTTCCCTTTAAAGCATGTGTCATACAACGCAACCTATTATTACTCCATCCTTTTATACTTTGTGGCTTTCTGAGTTCAACGAACATCTGTGTTTTTTCACCAGGTGTTTCCAGACAATGCTGCAGGCAGAGAAATAGCAAGTCTGCCTGCGAGGTGTTTAAACCAGGGGTGCAGTTGGACTGGCTCGATAAAAGAGTATGAGGTGAGATACACAGTTCAGCTTGTGGGTGTGCTTTCTGTTTTCAACTTGAGTGTTAGTCTCTGTGCCTGGCTTATATGAATCTGCATGTCAGTTTACACACCTAAAACCCCAACCATCGCTGTTTTTTTAATCATTCAAAATCCTCACAGCCCACACAGTGTCTACCACCACAGGCGCGTCGCATTTTTTTCTGGCCCTGCCTTCAGTTCCTATTATGGTTAAACAATGTGGGCCACATATGCTCTGCAGCAACAGAGGCAAAGCAGGAAGTGAAACTTAGCATGCCTGGAAAGTCCCTGTGTTACCAAGCTCAACAACAAATGAGTGGGAAAGTACCAGGATATAAAAGGCCAAAGCTAATCTGTCTTTTATCTTAAGATGGATTAGCTTGACTGCTGGTAAAGGGTTACTAGACCATAAAATGAAAATGAATGTGCTTTTTTTGATTCAGGTTTCACCAGTTCTCGGGAGAACTGCTGAATTTACACTGGTATAAAAAAGGAACCGGTTAAGACAGTAAAGTAAAGCTTTCAGACAGACTGTGGTTTGTATGATCACAGAAAAGCCCCATCATACAAGCTGTGTTTGTCCTTGTCTTTGAGCAAGCGTCATCTGTCTACTGGTTTTGTTTCCACTATAAATATCAGTGTGTGCGAAGAGTTTATTAATTAAACACAATGCCTGAAGCTAACACTATGCAAAGGATGTTTATTGTGCTTATTGTTTGTTCGGGTTTTTACCCAGCTGTAACCACATGTAGATCAGATAAACAGGAAATGTTTGAAGGATGTGATGACAGGAAATATAATGAAAACGCTCGATCGGAGATTATTTAGCAACCTGTGCAAAAGTAGCTGAGGCTCATTAGCTTGTGGCCAAAGCTTGCTGCTCTTAAGAAACATGTGCCTGCTTTCAGCGATTATGGAATTTAAGTATGTGAAAATCTTTTTGCGGAACTCAAGAAATGATCACAATGCTGCATGATCCACCCACATGTTTGTATGAACACTTGTGGGTTGCTATCTTAGTCACTGTTGTCAGTGGAAAAGCGCACGCTGTCGATAGCGAGCGACACACACCCAAAACTAGATCTTATGAAGCTGGAAAAATAGACTAAATGTGGTTTCTGAGTGGACTGGGAAGGACAGGGATTTGTCTTTCAAGATGATTCATATTTAGGTTCGGTTCTCAGTTCGCAAATTGCCGGTGAAGCATGTCTGAAAAGCGAGCAGTCAAAACGAAAAACAGGCTAACCTACCTGTTGTTCCGGCTCTGTGGCTCCATGCATGCCCTCGGTTGCCATTGTGGTAGGGACTGACTTTCAATTTGCTTGACTCCGCCTTGTTATCGCGCCCCGCCCTTACGTTTTCCCGCGATTTTCCGAAAAATACCGGGAAAATGGAACTTTATGTTTTTTAAAATATATTTTTAAACATATTTGAATAGAACGGCGTTTTCCCAGTAATGTTTTTTTTTTACTTTTACTTCTTTTATTTCTGTGCTTCTGCTTTTTGCAGTTTTATATCCTCATCTAATGACTTCCTTTCTTCTTTTTTTTGTCTGAATATTTTTTTGTTTAGTTGTTTTTTTTTTTTTAAGGTATATCACAAAGCCCTCTTCGTAACTTGTCTTTTATTTGTTTTGAAGGCTCTATATGCAGTTACAGCATATATTTAAGTCAAATAAGTATTGTGTACTGCGCGACTTAGAATTAAACCTTGCTATGGAAGTATGAAAGTGCATAGCACTGTAATGAATTTTGAATTTTGTCTGTTTGAATATGGGAGCTTTATCTGGGATGCTTGGATGGAAACTAGGAATCCGAACTGGAATTGTAACTGGTCCTAAATTGTTACATATGGCATTGTTTCATAAATCATAAAGTGCAAGTAATTAAATTTTAAGTCTCAAAACATTTCCCTCAGTTAGTTTATAGGCAAATAAAATTTTAATAACATCCGTAATTAGATGATTGCAGAATCATAATAACTTAATTTCACATATAGTTATATAAGTGTACTTTATTGTCACCTTTTTTAACCTGTTTTTTTGGCACAGGAGATAAATCTGTTGAACGGTTACGTAAAAAAGAACAGCTTGTATTTCCACATTTCAACTGCGGGTACAAACTGTACCACGCCTGCTTACATGTACAGGTACAAACAGGACATGTGTTTTGCAATCAATAGGGGTGTTTCTTATATTGATGTAAAAAAGCACCAAAGGGTCAAAAGCTTTTATATGACCCATTTGATTTGATTATCTAGTAAACAAATGTGATGTAACACCATAGATCCCAATGTATGTCCTTTACATTATCTAAGAAACAGTGAACACCAGACACACCAGCTCTGAATGTGTGAATGTAGCAATAATAAAAAAATCTGTCCTCCATATTTAGGCTCAGCATGAAGGTCGCTGTGAATTTGAGCGGATACAATGCGAGGCCTGCCAAAACTTTATCCTTCGTACAGAGAAAGACAGACATAATGAGAGAGAATGTGAAGCAAGGACACTTAACTGTAAATACTGCAAAATGACCTTCAACTTCAAAGACATCAAGGTAAGAGATGGAGATTATCATGTGTAAAGTTGTCACTGAGGACTATCTGCATAAATGGACCAAAATTAAATATTTTCACACTTTTCAATTTTGTATTTTAGGCCCATGATGAGATCTGCCTGAAGTTTCCCTTACAATGTAAAGACTGTGGCAAGAAGAAGATCCCAAGAGAAAAGGTTTGAGCTGTTCCTCAAATGACCCTTTAATTTTCCAAATTATATATCCATGTGGGGTTAAGTGGTTTTAAATTACTCTGAATGATAAAGCTTGATACTATACTCTCCAAACAAAGGCTCTTAGATGTTTTGCTCTCAAAATAAAGCAATCTTCATACTATACTTTCTGCAAGCATAGAATATTCACAAAATTGGCTAATGCTATGTTTAGCATTTATAGCCTTAGAAAACATGCAGCACACATAAATTAATATTTTATATATGTTTTGTAATTAATGTACCATTAAAATAGATGCATGTCAATTCCAAATATTGATCCTCTAAACATCCTCTGGCTTCTTTCTAATTGAGGTTGTGAGAAATGATGCCATAGAATTCCTTTCATGACAACTTAGTTTCTGTCTTACTGAGTTTCTTTCTGACTGATAATCCTGTCAATAATTTCTTAACTTTCACTTCTCAGTTTGCAGTATTTTGGAGCTGGTCCAACAACTCTTAACGTCTCTTTTGTCCTTTTTACTTTCAGTTCAGTGACCACATCAGGTCCTGTGCTAAGTCAAAGAGTGCCTGTCCATTCAGTGAAGTGGGCTGTAAGTCTGTGGTATGTATGATTTTTTCATTAGGTTGTTTTGTATTGAAGCAAGCCAACAAAATATTGATGCAAAGTTTTGTTTGTTTGTTTGTTTTTTAAATACTGGGATTTTACATAAATACATAGTTTATTAAAATTGCTTTTAAAAAAGAAATAAGCTGTTTCTTTCTGATCTCTACTCTCTTGTTTTAATTGGGTGGGGCCCAGTTAGAAAATACAGTCATGCCACGTCTTTTATGTGCACCAATAAGGGTTAAGCAACATTTGAATTTTTAAAATGCTATGACAGTTTTAGGTGGGTTCGCTTATCTTGCCAGAACACCCACACAGTTCAGATGAAGCAGATTGGTTTTGCATATCCCTGTTTCGCTTTTGATAGATTTTACTTAGGGGTGTGTCTTAGTGCTTGTTCGTACTTGTTTAGTATTGAAAGTGTAATGATATAAATGTTTATATTAATGTAATCTCTAATATTTTAAACCAGATTTCAGAGGAACTTTATCAAAAGGGTTTGTTTCTGGATTAACATCAAAAACTGATACTCTGTTTGCATTTCATTAATGATTTAAACAGTATATAAATTCTTATAGCATTTTGCTCACTGGATCAGAAAGTCACAACTTAACAACCCTCAAATTTACCCTATCAAGCAATCCTGCTGGGAAAATGTTGACCCCTGATAGAATCTGGCAGAAACATTTATATTTATTTGCAGTTTGTTTTCAGTTCAGCCTTAAATACGTCTAGGGTTAGCAGTGGATAAATAAGCTCTTTTGTGATTTGCAGATAGAGAACGGGAAGCTCAGTGAACATGAGCACAGCAGCACCATGGAGCACTTGCGCCTGCTGCTGCCCATGGTGCTGTCCGTGTCTCGGACACGTGCCGATGCTTCTGGTCCTGGAGAGTGGCAAGAGGACTCTGGTCTAGGCCTGTACAGGGCTCCTGAGGAGGGAGCCAGTATGGGTGCTGCAGCTGCAGCCTCTGTGCAGTCTGTGGACTTGGAAAAAAAGGTGAGACATTAATGGCTTAAATGCTCTTTGTTTGGGCACATGGTCAGTAAAGCAGTCCTTCCATGTACAGAGGCTATTTGTCCTTGTTGTTGTCCAGGTTAGATTCTCCCCTGGTGGCCCTCTGCTGCATATTTTTCCCCCTCTCTCTCTCTCTCTCTCTCTCTCTCTCTTTCTCGCTCTCCTCCATTTCCTGTCTCTCTTCAGCTGTCCTATCATAAATAAAGGCCAAAATGCCCCTCCTCCCAAGAAAAAAATGAATGCTCTTTGTTAATGTTTATTAAGTATCGGATGAGAGTCTGATTGTGTTTGTCACTGTTTTTGCTCAGGTAAACGCTTTAGAAAACATCGTATGTGTCTTAAACCGAGAGGTGGAGCGCAGTTCATTAACATTGGAGGCTTTTGCACATCAACATCGTTTAGACCAAGAAAAAATCGAAAACCTCTCCAACAAAGTGCATCAACTGGAGCGGACAGTCATGATGAGAGACCTGCAGCTGTCTGAGTCTGAACAGCTGGTGCGAGAACTCTCACAATGTACCTATGATGGAATATTCATCTGGAAAATCACAGACTTCTCTCGTCGCAGACAGGATGCTGTGGCCGGTCGGGCACCTGCAATGTTCTCTCCAGGTGAGATGAAAAATATAGTTGTTACCCATCATGCATTTTAAAAGTCTTATGTATCTTATGTGTGTAAAGTTTGGGTAAAAACATGAGCCATGGCCATGTGATCTTAATAACCTTAACTCCTGGCATGTGGTTGAGGGTAATTCCACTTCACTACACCCATATTGTCCTTCAGGGAGTGAACAAGTCACTTTTATTCTCACATGACAAAGTTTAGTAGGGCTAAACCAAATATTTAGCTGGAACGAGCATCTGTGTCAATATTCATACTCATATGATGAAGGGAAATGTTCACAGGGTGGTGTCCACATCATCCCATGACACACACACACATTCACACTGCAAAAAACTGCTTGTTACTTTGTGTGGAAATAAAAAAAACGTTTCCCCTTTAACAATATGTATAAAAACATACCCTGTAATAACACACTGTAATTATTGTGATTCATTATTGTAATCACAATAATTGATGTAATGTTAACATCAAGCTGTTAACATTTAATTTTTCCAAAATGAAAGTTATGTTGACTTTGAAAAAATCTAACTCATGCATTTTGTTCATACTTCTTTATACCGAAAGAGTTGTGTTTATTGTGTTAATTTAATAAAGTTGATTTGCTCTGTTAATAGTCTCTTACTTTTGTAATCAAAATCATTGATCTGAAGCTAAATTCTGAGGCAGTTCTGTAAATTGTTATTTATTAAAAAAAAGTAATTCATCTCTGATCAACCCATCTCAATTTCAGGCCTGAATTAAAAACTTTGTAATAGTTTCCCCATTTCCTGTTCAAGCACAACCCACTTCAGGTTTAAGCCCCACCCATTCTAAGTACAGATACAGATAGTTTGTGAAAGGGATCCAGATAATGGTGTATTTGCTCATCCCTGGTTCTTCTTTCTCTTCCTCGCAGCGTTTTACTCCAGCAAATACGGATACAAAATGTGTCTTAGACTGTATTTGAATGGCGACGGGACGGGGCGAGGAACACATCTTTCACTGTTCTTTGTCGTCATGAGGGGAAAGTGTGATGCGCTGCTCAAATGGCCATTCAGTCAGAAGGTAGGAAGGCTTATGAAGCATCTTTTTTCCCATTTTAAACCACAACAACAATGATAAAGGCATAAAAATGACACGTGTTCCCCTCTCTTCTTCTCTTTTCTCAGGTGACCCTGATGCTTTTGGATCAGAACAACAGGGAGCACATTATTGATGCTTTCCGCCCTGATGTCACCTCCACCTCCTTTCAGCAGCCTATCAGTGAGATGAACATCGCCAGTGGCTGCCCACTCTTTTGTCCACTGGCTAAACTAGCTGGCAAAAGCCCGTATCTTAGAGATGATACAATTTTCATCAAGGCGATTGTAGACCTCACTGGCTTGTAGGGTGTGGACTGTGGAAGTAAACACCAAAGCTAAAATCACATATAAATGAAAACTTAACTTACTCAAGAGTTTGACTATTAATGATGAGAAATATATAACTTATGATTATTATAATAAATCCATAATATATATAATAATATATCTTCACTATACATGAGGAATGTCATCAGATTTTGTCACATTATGAATGATGTAAACAGGTGTGTAAAATAACAAGCATGGCGGTGCCTCCTGAGTTGTTCCACAGAAGCATCTTTAGTGAATAAAAGAATTAGAAGAGCTCCTGGATGGAGGCACTGCCATGTCATACCCGTGCATTTATGCGAAAATGCTTATCGTCCTGCAGGCTGTTAGCTTAGCACTAATACTTTTTTTTTAATGTTTGCTGTAATGGACACAAACTGCTATTTAAGTATAAACTCATGCCATCAAAGAAAAGCTTAGGTTCTTGTGATCTGATTGATTGGAACCAATCCAACATAAAATCAGTCCCTCTGTCAGGCCACAAACAAATGATGAAAGACACAGTCACGTCTTACTTGGTTCAAGAACAGCTTTCAGTTTTCGGCGGGTATGCCTTGGACAAGCGTTTTTAGCATATTTTTGCAAAAGGAGCTCTGGAGTTTAACATTAAAAGCTTCTGAGTAAAATATCATGAGAAAAGTTATGCAAACATCTGTTATCCTAATGTGACTCTTTTGGCATTTCAGTGAAATCTTATAACTTATAACTAAATCTTAGAACAAGTATTTAAATGAAATACCTTGTTCATATGCTATATACTATAATAATTACAATACTCCAGACTCAGCTTTGAATATATAGTCATTTTTTGCTTACTGAGTATTAACAGCTGTGATTCTGTGAACCCAAACTAACTGAGCAAGTTAGGTTGAAGACTTTTGCAAAAACTGGCCTTAAATTTACCACCAATACAAAACTAACAAGACTGGAGTTTAGTTTATAGCAAAAAAATAGCAACTTACCATTATTAAAAAAACAAAACAAAACAAAACAAAGCAAAACATAACATAGTTATACCTTGTGATGAACTCAATCCCACTAGTACCTAAAAATCTCATAACTAAAATCTACTATGTATAATCCTACTTTTCTATATCATCTATAATATCCATTATTTCCAATAATATTTTTCTTTTTACTTAAAAATACTTTGGTGTACTTTTAATAATATAGTCATAAATGTATAACATCTATCCATCATAATCATACCTACATTTTTTAATATCATTTAGGAGGTTTAATGATTGAAATATCGAAGAAAAAACTGCACTGATAAATGTCTTTAAAGCCTTTAAATTTTTATTTGGGATAATCTGGGGATATTGGACTACATAATTACTATTGACTTGAATATTACAGTTTGATTTAAGTGCTTAACAATTATATGTTACTTTATTGGGTTACTTGTAATTTAATTTAGTCATTTAGCATGTTTTCTCCATTTGAATGAACTACAACGTCAAAATAATAATACATTAACACCTTTACCTTTTGTTGAAATAAATTGTACTTCAAGTGAAAATTTTTCTGCATTTATGTTTTATTATAGTAAAGAATTGCATTTTACAAGTACTTAATAAATTTACACTTACTGTTACTCAAGTGAGATTTTATGGAAAAAATTCTGCGGTGCCATATTCAGTGCTATGTAATGACATAAAATATGCCCATGTGCAAAAATACATATACCACTGCATAGGTTTTCATATTGTTGTTGCATGTTCTCATGAGAGTAGAGTGGAATAGATGATAAATCTTTTAATCTATCAACAGTTGTGAGGATTTGCTGTTTCCATTTGATTAATTTAATAGTAAACACAACATGTTCTGAGTTTTTAATTTCTTGTGTACAAAACAAGACATTTGAAGAACTTATCTTAAAGGCTATTGTTCAGATGAGTTTAATTGTAAACAAATATTATGTGATGTCATATCTACACTGCCCATTGATTACATCAGCAGGTGGGCAAAAAATCCCCCAAAAATTCGGGTATCCTTTTATCACTGTTCACTCTGCTGATATTTATCATGTGATGTTCTTAAATATTAACATGTGATTTTGACAACTTTCCCCTCGTGGGCCACTTTAGGTGAATTCATCTTTTTTGAGATCTGGGTTAGGGTTAGGGGTCAACCTAGTTAAGTTAACAGATTCAACAGAAGAATTGAAATGAAATGTAACAAGTTCAACTAACGTGACATATCAAACAAGTTCATCGCCTGCCTTCTGCAACGGAAACTTTTGCAACTTTTGCAAAAAATAGAACCACCAACCAGCCACCACATCTCCAAGAATGCTTTGTCAGGTGGTTTGTAACCAGGTTGTTGTTATGCTGTTAACTCCCATCTAGGTGCAGTCCCTTTCCTTTGTGTTGTTACAGAAAGTGTCTAAACTTTTTTTTAAAAGAAATGACAGGGAACTCCTCCGGTTGTACACTTAAAGGTCAGTCTAGTTCTCAGAAATAATTTAACAAACGTGAAAACAGTTGTGGGATGACTTCTGATGTTCTGGGGGGACTTTTATCAATTTAAAGAAAATCCTGCAAAATAAACTGGAACATTGTGGGCACTGTCAGGCAAGGTGGATCTAAAGAAAGGACCCTTATGGGAAATGTGGGATCCACTGTTTTTGAAATGTGACTCAAAAGTCATGATGTTTTGAGCCAGTGTTGACCACTGTTTTTTAAAATAGGTCTCTTGCAAGTCCTCAAATCTTATGGACAGCAAAGATTTAATTGCTATCGCAAAGTTCAGACAATAAAAGTCAAAGTGATAGTTCAGAGCTCTTTATATAAGGGTGGCAGGGGAAATAAGAATGATCTGTTTCATTATTACATATCCTTTCACCCATAAACTTGACTACATGACTCAGAATATGGTATAAAGGTTCAAGCCAAATGTTCAAATGTTCAAGCAAGTGATAGTGCTGAATGACTAGTCATTACATACCAAGCTCTCAGTATAAGCCTATTAAACAAAAAACTAAGTATACAGGCATTCTAGCAGCTCTGTGAAGCCGTTCTTGTTAACATGATCAAGGGACAAATGCACCATGTTCATCCTGATAAAGTTGACACGTTAGCATGGTAACATTTACTAATTAGCACAAAAGTGAGGTAGAGTGTCATTCAAACCTAATTTGATTAAAGGTTAACCTTTGTTTCATTATGTCATGTGTGTCTTAGTTTAGCAATCATAGAGGAGGGAGAGTCAAGTTAGTCAAGACTAATTACATTAAACAAATACTTGGTTGGTGCCTTAAATTTTCTGGAAATCCATGCTAGCATGTTATTAGGTACAATTAAATGTATGATTTATTAAAATGTCTGAAACTTACATCTGAAATGGAAAGTATGTGAGGTGTACACTATTTCCACAGAAAATGAAGGTGAAATGTCATTTTAGAAGTCGAAACTTTAGAATTTAACCATAGCATTACAATAATGTTCAGCTTCAAATTTATTTTGCAGAATGTTACCACCAGTTTATCATCACATATATATCTATTCCAAGAAAATGAAATGCAACACCTTTGAGACGGAAATCCTGAACTGACTCATCATCAAACCGTTTCAGAGAAGTGTTCTAGTTCTAACTGAAGTGGTAACCACACATAGTCATGACCTTATTTTGATCACAAGTGAACGGGTGCACACACACATGATAACAGACAGTATTAGTATATGGGGGACATCATTACAACTGTCTCTGTTCAAGAATGGTCTTTGCCTCAGGAGGGCCTTAAGAAAGCTACAGAAAAAAGTTGGAAAATGGACCCTGAGCTATATTCCTCTTAGCTATACTCGCAAAACATGGCTGGATCAGAGGGTCCATCTGTTGGTTTGCCATATGGTCCAGACTTAAATATCTCAACAACTTCTGCTGTTTTCATAAATTTGAATACAATTACTAAAATTTCTGGCTTCAAGGGGATAAATCATGCTTATGCCTGCAAACAACAGCATGTTAGCTTTTCCATTTTGAGTTTGTTAGCATAATGGTGTTATCATTTAGCCCAAAGTACCACTGCACCTTAATACAGAGCATTAGCACCACTGTTGACGAAAATGGCACAAGCAAACAAAAAGTGAAGACAAAGCTTTTGCAAGTAGCCCGTTTTTTAACAAGTGTTTTGGACCGTTTATTAGTAGAAAAGAGTGTTAACCTGACACTTTTGCAGACATCTGGCCTTTCAGGGCATGCTTTTATTTCAGGGGACTATGAAAACAACAGTAGAGGACAGAGGACATCATGAAAAAGATGGAGCTACAGTAAAAACAGTAATAGTTGTCAAAGGGAACCAAGCAGAAAGTTCACGACTTATTACACACATTTCAAAACATGGAAAATACTGTTTAATGGGTTGCAAAAGTCAGATGATGAACTGACCATTTCACACAAGTTTCCGTGAAAATGACATGCACAAACAACCAGACAATTAATGAAATGAGACAACCAAAAAAATTAAAACTGTAGAGTTTTATAATCAGTCACAACCTCTATGATCTCCAACAGGGAATCTCCAAGGACACATAAACATCAACAAGGTAAAGTACCTGAAGCTTGTGTTGGTACAACAGCAACCACATGCAAAAAGTAATGGCTCATTTCTTGTGTATTACTTTTTGTTTTATTTTGTTTTGATTTGTTACTTGGTTTTTGACAACCGTCCAGGAGAGAAAAAACTGAAGGACCTGTAAGAGGGCTAGAGGCATGATGGGAATTATAGAGGTAACCCGTTTACACAAAAACCTCTACAGTGTTGGGGCCTAAAACAAAAGTGCAGATGTGTTGATCCTTTTTTCTTCTTAAGACTTGATACTGGTCTGCATGAAAATGACAAAGAATTGTGCAGTGTTGGTTGGTTCTTTCAAAATAATCAAATTACAACAAAGATACTGTGCTTTACTTTAAAGGTGTACTATACATATATATTATATTGATGTTCTGTGACTTGAAATATCCATGTAATTGAAATTTTGCTTAATTGTTCTTGCTCAAATTACATAATGCTTAAGAAAGTGGCCACTAATAACTTCATCAACTTCATCAGTATATACCCGGAAGGGGATATAACGATAATAAAGTAATGTAACATTGCTTGTTCTACAGTGTTTCGTGCACACTATCTAATAGGAAATAATATGTCTCAGAACAAATTCTGGACGATGATGGGGTGGTTTTTCTGTTTTAACAGACAGAAACAACTGGATAATAGTGCACTAACATTACCAAAAATAATTAATACAGTCGGCCTTGTACTGTTTTCCAAAGGGCTATTAAAAAGTATTCCAAATTGTCGATATGTTTGAGTTTCAACTTAAGGTGGGGATGTTCTGCATTGAGACTTCTACAATTCATTCTGATGTCAAAAATCTTTTTCACGAAAATAAAAGGCGCAGCTGCGTGCCTCAAGTGACTCATAGTGTTCCAATACAATTCCACATAATATTGGCCAAAATAACAATTAGCTACACAAACATTTTTTGCTCACAGTCATGCTTCACACTAATAATTCCTCATCAACTTTTTTTTAGATTAAATTACTCAATGACGTTACTTTAACTAGAATAGCGATTGATCATTTCTGGGGCAAAAACAATAGGCTTGGATCAAATCAAAAACCAAGACAGCCTGCAATGCATGCAGCTAAAAGCTGTCTTTCTTCGTGGTTTCAAATGAAGTTAGAAATCTCTGAAAACAGGGTTTATGAGGTGTTCATTCTCATGAAATCAACTCGATGTTTACATTTATAAGAAAACATAATGTCTGTATAATTCCCATTTACAGCATTTTGCCTCTAACAAGCAGAACATCACAGCTGCTATAATTTACACACATGTACACACTAGGTCCAGGAGCTCTGTGTCAGACCTGTGTGAACTTCACAGATAAAAAAAGACCAAAAACTTCTCTGGATGTCTGTATTGTGCATTTCTTTTTGTGATAACTCTTCATATCACTTCTTTCAACAGCACAACAGAGTTTGTAGTGTTTTCTGTCATTTGCTGGTGTTACGGCGCTCTCTTGTGTCTAGCCCTGAGTCACATAACGTCTTTTCCCCCGTCAGCTGAAGACAACAAGCAGTGCTATGTATCACAACACTGGGAGCTCAAGTAAAACCACTTAGTTTCACCACATTGAATATTTACAAGGAGTGTCTATGTAGATATATATATATATATATATATATATATATTCAGTCACAGAGAAAAAGATCAAACTCTTCTGTCCCCGATCCCTCGCATTGAAGTGTTTTCAAACCTTATTCATGGTTTTCCATTGACACTGCTGGCAGATGTTGAGTTCTTGTTGCGACTCAGCCAGGACGGCAGGAGGCTGCGGGGCCTCGGCAGCCTGGCAGGGGCCTGTGCCAGGCGGACCATGCGTGGTGAACGCCACACCTTAATGGTAGAGTCATCGCTGGCTGACAGCAGCAGCTCCTGGTCAGCAGGGCTGAACGCCACTGAGTTCACCACGTCGTCGTGTGCCAGACGGGCCACACAGATGTTGTAGTGACGGTCCCAGATGTAACCGTGCTTGTCCTCTGCTCCACTACAGGTTAGGAGAGTGGAAAGGTAAATTAGTGAAATGTTCACAACGACATGATTCAGTATTGTTGTCAGAACATTTGCTTCATTGTGTTATGAACAAGGTAGCAATAAACAATAACTTAAAATAATAATAAGTTGACAAGCTCCAAGAAGCCAAAGCAGACATCTTCAAATTGCTTGTTTTGCCTGACCAATAGTACAAAATCCAAAAACATTGCTTTAGTCATTTTTGTTTTGACTCAACAGCTTTGGAAATCCCCAAACACTTCCAAATAGAGGTATAGCAAATCACCAAACTTACCGTGCAGATCACATCATGGTTTGAAGTCTCAGATTGAATCATCGAAATGAAAGGTCAAGGTTTAATTAATGAATAGAAAAAAACTATGGCTGTGATATAGTTTCCTCTCTCTTTCCGCAGTCACCACCCTGTAGTCATGCTTCAAGTCCACAGCACCATTTGATTAGTTACACATTACAAGTACAAGCCTATCAACAGTGTTGACTTCCGTGCTTAAGACAGGCAGACTGCCGCAGGTCCGTATTTTGTTGATGACGAGTCTTTTTTCCAATCATTCAGAACTCAGCTGCATCACTCCTTTGTCTGTCTGAAAGTAGCACTTAATTTCTATGTCCTTGTTTTTGTTCTGCTCCTGAATAAAACCATATATTTAATTTTTTACTGTTTCTCTAACATCTAAAGAGAGCAGGTGACACAGTACATCAACATGGAAGTAGAGATATTATTAAAACACCAGCGGTCACATTGCGGTATTTAATACTTCACCATCCCAGTGTCACTTCCTTCTTCATCTGTAACCACCGAAGGCCAGCATAAACAGATTTTCGGTGAGGGCTGCAAGTGTTTAAGTTGCATCTATTCTTGAAAAGCAGAAGATCTTTGGACACCAACCTGGCAACAAAATCCCTGCTGACATCGAGGAAGATAAAGAAGCACTCGTCGTTAGGTGTGAAGGCTCTGTGAGCACGGAGACTCCTTCTCTCCTCCCTCAAACTCTTTAGGTCGATGACGTGCAGGTCTATCTCTTCGGCAATGGGAGGAGGAGACATGGGGTCAGAGATCACACAGCCTGCTGGCCAAGCCCGGCTATTCACATAAAGGTACCTTAACAATAAAAGGAAGGAAGGAAATTTTGAGCCATGAAAGCATATGCAAACTGAAAGACTGATTCATGTGTTGCACTGGCACACAAACATGGATATATGCTGGGGTCTTTTTTTGTTTTTTTGTTTTGTTTTGTTTTTTTTACCAAAACAGGGTCAAGACCTTCTTACCGGGCTTTATAAGTACTGAAAATACAGTTACAACATACTGTGATGCTACAATACAATCAGAAAGGTCTCTATGTTGCCAAAAACTTAAAAGCACACGACTACCTTAAATATAATTGAATATTAGAGCATCAAATTTTCCATTAATTGGAACTGAGGACCATTAAAACAGCCTCTGACAACAAGTACACAAAATTATGTGGACAGAGTTGTGCATGTGAGGCTACACAATGTTTTTTCTACATTAAAGCATACTGAACATTTACATCATTTACTTACCTGTGGTCTGGAGAAAGGCCCATACCAATGATGTGTCCATGGATATCGATGACATGGTCGAGGGAATCAAAAAACTCCTCTGAACTCCGCTCTTCCCCCAGAACAGGACCACAAGTGGTCATCTGGTCAGGCTTGATCCGCTTTATACCTGGAAAGGGACAAAGACTACCACATTAGAGGACATGTCTGACATCATGGTGTGTACTTTTGCTTATCTTTCTTGCATTATATTTGGATTACATCTGCATGCTTTAAAAGCAGTCTTACCTATCTGATGAGGTGAGTATGTAAGGCTACCGGTGGTGAAGAGTAAGTAGGTTTTGTCTTCTCCTTCACCAGGCTCAGAGGGCTCAAACAGGCTCGGGTCAGGGGGTTTTGTGTGGGCTCTGCCCATCATCTGAGCCACCTGGGTCTCAATTTCCAGCTCCCTGGGCCCCACATTTTTTCGGCTCTAACAGGGAGGATGAAGCACAAAAAAGAGCCAGATTGAAGAATAATATTAAATTAAAAATGGATAAAAATAGCATAGTTTGACACATAGCTTACCTGTAAAACATGCTCAAGGCCTGATATGGTAGGCTGAGGAAGGCGACTAGTGGGAAGGCCGAGATATTTTGTTTCCCTCTGGCATTCCTGGCGCTCCTCCTCCTCCTCTTCTTCCTCGCTGCCAGAGGTTCCCAGGTCAAAGAGGAGAGGCTGGTGGTGGTGGTGTTGCTGCCCTTTCTGCCTTCGAGCCTGAGACTGAGCCTCATAGTCCAGCAGCAAGTCCGGGTTGTCATGACGTCGGCAGTGGGCCACCATCACTGTGCGGATGGTGCTGGCATTAATGTTCTGGATCTTGAAGAGGCGCTTGACTACATTGACGTTCTCTGATTCAACATCCTGTTAGGGAAAAATAAGGGAATAATAGCAAAATTTGAAAGATGTTCCATGTTTTGTATCACAAAAATATTCCATCACACAATACAAGCCCAAAAGATTGTTACTGTGAGGACTTAATCCTCCCTTGAAAAAGAACGATTTTGACTGACATGCACTCAGTCTCACCTGGAAAGCTTTATTGAGCCAGAGCACAGAGCAGGACGTCATGTTGCCTATCCAGTGCAAGTTCCCAGAAATCAGGTGGGTCTCATTCAGCCAGCAACCAAACACATCATAAGGCTTGTTCCTCACACGCGACAACAGCGTGTAATTGTCTGTAGTGTGTTAAGACATGAGAACAGGTTAGAAGCACGCACGACAACAAAGAGTAAAGCACAAACAAACTCTTATCAAGACATTTTGATTTAAATATCTTATAGATTAAAAGTTGCTGTGAAAGTGAAACAGCAGCTTCCAAAATTATCAGTCAGTTTTATCAAAGCAGGGCATTGTACTTTTGATATAAAAAGATTAGATTTTGCTGGGTATACCTAATAAGCTTGCAATTAAGTGTAAAAAGGCTGGGATGACATGACTTTAATCATATAGACTGTTTAGGGGTTTTTTTTCAGAATTAAAAGTGAGAAAGTGGTCATTTAACAAAGATGATTATTTTGGAACTTATTGCATAATCACTGAGGCTACCTATATGCCATCCATATCAACCTACATCAACCCCCTTCACACTAACTGTTATTTGTGCTTTTTGATCTCAGAGGGAGATCACACATACTGCTGACACCTTACTTTGTGGGAGAAAAGACTCCCACATGATATTATTATGAAAATCAAAAACAACTTCTTAAAAAAAACATCAGGAAATGATGACACATGTCTGTAGTGGGATTTTTATGTTCTTTTTTTAGCTCCTACCCAGACTGATGACAGCAATTTCCCCAGATGAGGAGTGGTGTGGGCCCAGGTAGACACCAGATACAAGCAGCAGGGTGTCGTCAGCATTGAACTGGGAGAATTGTGTGTAGCCCCAGTTGAACTGCCGCATGCTGGAGCTGTGCACCAGCGAAATATTTCCATCTGGCCGCTCTGTATCCCATAGCTGCACACAAAGAGTTAAAAGACAGGTATTTGGAAAGAAGTGAGTGGAATAAGAAGGAAAACAGATACTTCTGGTAGTTACATATTTAGATAATCAGAAGAGAAAATGATCTGAACACTATTCAATAACATGGAAATATAATAACTGAAAAGGAGAGCATCAGAGGCACCATCCTGATAACTAAACTGTTAGACACATATCCTCTTACAACTGGTTCTGGCTGGAACCATTCACTTGTACATGTAACTGCAATGTCAATGGTACTGTGCTAAAAGGACATTGCTAATTTATCTTTGAGATTCATCTGTTAAAGCTTGCACTTGGGTATAAAACCAAATGCTGGATACAATCAATTGACACACTGGTAGAAAATTAGGAAAAAAAAAAGTTTGAGGATAAAAATAACCTCAATGTTTCTTTTCATCCCTACCTTAACAGTGCAGTCTTTGGAGCAGGAGGAGAACCGGTGACCCCTGTGAGAAAAAGCCAGGTGGAGCACTTGATCACTGTGCTCTCTCAGTGTCTGAACCTCCTCACAGGGGATACAGTCAAACAGACGTCTGAACTCTCTGTACCATGACACAGCCGCTGCACAAACATAGATCAGGAGTTATTCCAAGCTGCAGTTGGACTAAAAAACTATAAACAAATCTGTGTCTGTGTGCTGCAATGCAATGAAATACTGTAATAAGATACTTTAACTTCTTATGTTAACAAACAAATATAATTATTTACCTGGGTGTCTGGGTACAGAGCGTGGTATGCGGTAGTAGCTGTAGAACAACTCCCTCCAAAGGAACTCATCTCTGGAGACAGCCAGCCACTGTCGGCAGGTCAAACCAGCTCTCAGCACGGCATCATGGGGCAGACGCAGAAAGATTTCCAACACCAGGCTATCTGGCAGAACTGGGCCACACTCCATCCTAACATCCTGTTACCACACCCACATCACAGGTGCAAGGGCGTTAAGTTATCTGAAAGCAACTTCAACTCTGTAACAAATACCGTACAGTCTACCCCCTTACTTTACCTTAAGTATCTTTAAAGTTGTTTAAATTATCTTATCCTGTATTGTTCTGTATCAGTTTGTCACAACTTTTTCATGTAAGTTAAAAAACATCATTAGGACTACATGTTTATGGTCACATTAAAAGTTGCACACTTGGTCACACATTTGTCAAATGAGGTAAATGCAAGAGTATTTCAGGCAAGACAATGATGATAGCAATGATAAAGACTAAATTTCAGCTGGAGTATTTAATATTTTGGCTGAAAAATTACTGAAACTGCAAAAGGATTATCGGAACATCCAGTGATACATTTTCTATGACTATTTGAATTCAATAAATGTTGAATAAGAATATTATAAATGTTTATCAAAATTAAATTATGAAGTTTACATGAGAGTTCCCTAAAATCAGCCATCTTATTTTGCCCTGTGTACCCATAAATAACTTTGGGCCCCACCTTTACTGGGACTAATTTGAGACTGACAGCTGTGAACTGTTATACTGGTGAGTGTTTCAGTGCACAGATAGCACTGATCTGTCATAAGCCATTCAGATCTCCTGCTGTCGGAGCAGCTCATCAAAAACATCTTCAATATGTTTGACATGACAGTGCATCCAAAGTACTCCATTATGGACACTGTACCTTAAGGCTCGACATTTTTTCTGAGATGTCAAAGAAAAAAGTGTGAGGGAGGGATTTATGACAAATGTACAAAAGCAAAGAGCTCTGCTGGAACAGAGCCATGTTAGCGTGGCATTTCCTCATTTACATTGAAAACAAAACCGTTGACCATTAAGAATTCGTATTAACTTAACCTTATAAAAATCAATCAACACCCTTGTCGACTCTTGAACAAATGTAAGCAGCTCTTCTTAGCAGAGCGAAGTCGCCGTGTGAAGATGACCTAAAATGGAAATTTTTGTCACTGTACGTGAAACTCAAAACAAGTTACAGTGCACACTGAAACCAAACTGTCAAGCCCTTATAATAATAACATAAGAAACATTGACTGGCTAAACATCTGATAACCGACGGACATTTCTGTATGTTCGCAGGCCAAAATCAGTTAACAGCTTAATTTACAGCTTTGCTAGCCAGATATGTCTTTCAAGCTATCGTTGAGCTAGCTAACTTGTTAACAAGCCAGCTAGCTCAACGTTAGCTGACATTTGTTTTCAACTTTTAGCTACATCTGACGACATTTTTTTCTGCCAAGAAGCGGTTGCTTTCATAGACCAATGCTTTCATTACATCACTTTATCCGCTTGGCTTCGTGCAAAGTTGTTGACATAAACTGTGACCCACCTGCTGGATCAAAGTATGTTGGAGAGAAAATCAAGCGGCTAGCTAGCGCTAACGGCTAGGCACAGAAAATTGACAACAATCCTCCATCAGCGGTGAATCTATCAGACTCGACTAGCAGAGAAAAGCATCACCTGCAAGACCAACTCAATCGATTTCATATTTACAACTACTGTAAGAAGAGTTTTCCTGTTTTCTGAATTAATTCGACTTTTTTTTAGGAGCTCTTAAATTTTGTCTCATCACTATTTCGTTTTTTCTTGAAAAAAATATCCTTATTTTTTAAGATCTTAAAATGATCGAAAGCAACATTGTCAAGTACCCCATTTTGATGCTGCAATGACAAACCTTTTCAATTTAAACATGCCCATATAAAATAATTGATTACGTTTAATTTCATAACACTGACAAAAAAATGCTATACATCTCTGTCTTCACAAATTGTAATTTATTTATTTCTTCTTTTTAAATTAAATTATATGTTCTTATACATACTTATAAGAACATATAAGAACATACTTATACTGTTCCTTTCTCATTTATTTTCAACGAGAATATCTCATTTTATTCACCATTTTCATATTAAAGAAGTAAAAACACATTTATACAAGAACGTAAAAATACAAAATAGTGTTGTTTTGCCTCTCCAGGTGTGTGGTTAGTCTCACCATTCACTGACATCATAGCATCGGTGAGTGGAGGACAGTCTGTACGGTCTCCGTAACAGAGAATTGCTGTGTCATTGGCTGGTTTTGTCACAGTACACATCAATACACTAACCACATGAAAACAGAAGAGCTTGACTGTAAGTTTAATCCAGAGAGAAAAGACTGAAGTGGAAAAATGCTGTGACTACTATTCTCTGGTAAGTATAAAAAATCTTTGAGACACATTTGAGACACATTTATAGCTTGGTTTAAATTAGACAACTTTGTAGCGACCAGGTTTTAGAAATAGAAAATAATTACATATTTTTCCCTTAGACCGCCTTATTTGTGTCACTGTGTCATGAACCAAACTTTGTTGAAGTTAAGACTTAAAACATGCCTGGCAGGATCTTCAGCAGGATTGTGTGTATAGAAAGGAACAAATGAAACCTGATGGGGGTGGGATCAGGTTACCTGTCTCAACATTATCTCAGCAAGCAAGACTTGCGGCTGATACTACAAACAGATAAACTCCTGTCTGTTTCATGTTTTCCTCCTCTAGCACTGCGTAATGTCGCTGAGTGGATAGTTTCTTGCTGTTGCTCCTCAAAGAAGGACAGGACAGCACCAGGATGACTATACCAGTGTAAAGGTGCTGTGGGTGATATGGCACCATTTTGAAATAATGATATGCATTGTTGTGACAGTTTAACTGTCTTGTTTTTATCCTCCTGCAGGGCAGAAAGTGTGGACAGTCTCTTGTGATGAAGCAACATCCAGTTCAAATCCACCCTAAGTGGACAGAAGAGATGCCTACAATTCATTTTAATCATCTCTGAGCCATCTTTTTAAATGCAGCACATCATTCTGTAGGTGCTCTGTAACTGTTATAATGATGACTTGTCTGAAAACTCCTTGTTGGGAAGCTGGATAAAGTCTGACAGCTGACAAGTACAGCAGTGGCTCAGAAGTTACTGACATAATATTGTATGTACCAACCATTTTTATAAGGTAGAAACGCAATGTTGTCAGCAAATAAATGGTTGCTAAGATTATGTCATGGTCTGTCATTAAAGTGCACTTACAATGTTTGTCCAGTAGAGGCCCACTTTTCACTTAAGAGATTTTCTTTTTCTAAGTGTTTGGCGCCATTGTGTGGATGAAAGAAGAATTGCAGGATACAATTACTTTCTAACTGAGGACAGAGAATTGCTTCATTAATTACTAAGATAATGAATAACCAATGATAACAGATTTTCTTGAAAAGAGAGTTCATCTAATAGATGGTCAACTATTAACAACCTAGAGCACAGACAAATTAGAATAACCAATGATAACAGATTTTCTTTAAAAGAGAGTTCATCTAATAGATGGTCAACTATTAACCTAGAGCACATACAATTTATGAGATGTAAGCACATTCTTCCTCTTTGCATAAAATGCACTTTTGGATCCACAGAGAGAAACTGTCTTAGGGCTATCCAGCTGTTAATTAAAATATCAAAACATACACCCTCACATACACCACATTGCAAAGAGCTTCAATACACTAAATTTAAAAAAATGAAACTGAAAAAAAAGTTTTAAAAGGAAAGAGTCAAACTGAATCTCTGTATTTAAACTTCTTATACACAGGAGCAGAGTACACAGAGGACAAATTGCCTCTTTATGTCTCAATAATAGACACAAACAGGAAAATGCACTCACGCTTACAACACAGACAGCTCTGAATGAACTTATTGCACATTTACAGAGCACCTGCTGTCTGTAGACTTTGATGGGAAACCAGAGCAACCAGAGGAAATCACTGCAGACACCAAAAGATTAAGCTAACTCCTCACAGACCTTTAAAAGGCCAGCAGGTTCAAACCTTGCATGTGAGGCACCAGACCACTGAGACAATGTAGCTTGAAATGTGTACTGATATATCAGGTCTCTGGTCCCTGTCATGCTTAACAGGAGAGGCACATACTTTCTCTCAGCACTGAGAATTTGATATGACATATCTATCTTGAATGATTATCAAAATGGCTGGTTGATTAAATACACAAAATCTCTGTTGCTCAGCTAAAGCTTACAATACATTTTAGTGTTTGTCTCCTTTTTCTTGTCAAAAAAAGTAGTCTACACTTACCTGTTTTGCATTTTAGCCCTTCTGCCACCTGCCTAATGTGTACTGGGATAGATAAAACCCAGAGGACCAGCAGCTTAGAAAGTGTATGGAAGTTTTATTTATCAAATCACCTAAAATTGGTCATCAGTATAACTTTTTTTCAATGATTTCACTTCTTAAAACTGACAGTCTGACTGATGACCAACAATAACGAGCTGTGAAGTTTTTGGCAAAGTGTATATTTATTTTTTCAGTGACAGAAGTGTATGAGTAATTGATTCTTAGTCAGGTGTCCTATTTTAAATGAAATCTTTAAAAAAAGTAATTCTTAATTCTGTTTAATGCTCAGTAAATTAGATAAGATTTTGAAATTAAAATAGCTTATAGAAGTTACAAATTTCTGACTCAGTTGTCCGTTTTTGTCTAGATTTTACTCTTCAAAGAAAAGGTTTCAAAATCAACCACTTGACAGCACATAAAACGACTTAATTTTCTTTTGCATTTGATAGATCAACTCACACATTGAAACACTATCACTTTCAGCCACAATACACAAAAAAACTATTTGTTAAGGTTTTAATGTGCCAACTGAGCAGCAAGTTTCCTGACACAAGAATGACCCCCCCAGTGTAATTTCATATCATATTTATTTAGAATAAAAGAAAGCACAAATGTATTTACATTCACATGTACAGTAGCATACAATACAACTTTACAGTTACACAATATTATAGTACACAGTCTGTGCAAGGTTAAAGTGACAATTTCAGGTGACAGCGTGGAATGATGCAGCTGAAACAACGTACACTCGCAGCCACGTCCTTTAATTTCTACTTACTGGATACAAATCTCTGACAGTTGTTTGAAGGTACTTTTCCCCTGAGCTGGTGAGGATGTGATGCAAAATAAATGTGATGGGAAAATGTAGAAAAAATAGTCTCACATTTGTAGTGATGTATGACACTTATTCATGTCTGAACGTTATATAGAGAAGCATTAATAACAAACTATTTTTGAATTCTTAAGTTGTTTCTTAGCATGTTTCAACTTTCCGAAATACAATCAAGACATCTTTCTGCTGGAATTTTGATCACATTTTTAACCAAAGAAATGAGCGATACAAATAAGGCAACATTTTTTAATGTCTTTGTGAGATGCTTTATTATCACATCAACTCTTTTATTTCCTCACAGAGGGCCTGTCTCATCAGGGTCTCCTGTCTATACAGCTATAATCTAAAGTGCAACGTTGCTCTGCGTGACTGTCCCGTCTTGTTTCTGTCATCATAGCACCATGGTGGGAATGTGATGCACCAGGGGCATCTGATGCTGGTGGGGTATGGCCGTCATCTGTGGAGGAGGAGGGGATACTTGAGACGGTGCTTCGGCGGCGTGCGTCACCGGTTTGTGCCGTGCGCTCTTCTGGTGCGCCCTGAGGCCCGCCAGCTGCGAGTAGGCGCTCTGACAGACGTGACACTTGTAGGGCCGCTCCCCGGTGTGCAGGCGGACGTGGTTTCGCAGCGTGGACGATTGGCTGAAGCGGCGGTTGCAGAAGCGGCAGACGAAGGGCTTGTCCAGAGTGTGGATGCGCATGTGGGAGCGCAGGTTGCTGCGGGAGTTGAAGCCGCGGTGGCAAATGACGCAGCGCATCCGACCGGCGGTGATAGACGCGGGGGGAGAGCAAGAGGAAGGGCCGTCACAGGGGTGGGTGTCCTCTGTTAGAGGAAAAAAAAAGAGTGGGGAGGTTAGTTCAAAGCTTTTAAAGTTTTAACTAAGATTTTCAGTTTAATAAGATTGAAGGTGTTGCCCAGAATTTTTATCTGTAGGCTTTTTTTCACCCCAACACAATGCCATGTCATGTAAAGCATTACATTCATATAAGCATATTGAAACAGACCAGATATTGATCCTGTAAAATACTCACCATTCCTACTTTTCTTCTGCTGTTCTTCATCTGTTCCCGGAACTCCAGGGATTCCCAGGAATGTGTTGTGAGTGTTTCCATACCAGACTAGAAGCTCCTGGTCAGGCGGAATGGTCTGAAGAAGGAAGGGGCAAAGATGAACTAATCAATACATGAACACATATACAACTCTCATTTTGACCAGCAGGTGGTGCTGTTTTAAAGGAGTCATACATTATAGGTTGTCTTCAAAGTCCCATAAAAATAGAGAGACCAGTCCACGTTTACAGTCGAACAGTTTTGCAAGCTGTATAGAAATAAACTCGATTTAATTCTCACCTCCACCGCCTTGTAGAAGATGCTGCTGCCGATCTGCACCACCTCCAGATTTTGCTCCTGTTCATTCCGGGCGCACTTTATGTAAGTCATCCAGCTGCGCTGATCCTCCTGGCTGGCATCAATGAAGTAGCGCACCGTGCCGTCTTCATTAAACACCTGAGCATACACAAAGGCAATATTGTGAATATTGTAAATTATAGGAAGGAAGGAAGTTAAAAAAAACTGACACAGGGAGTCAGGTCTCTGGATAAACGGGGCCACGTGGGTTGCACATCATGACATAATCAGCTAAATTAAATTCCCCAAAGATTATTTTCTCCCCTGCAGACTGTAAAAATGAAATAAAGTGTCAACTCACCTCCCACATGAGGTTGTTATTCTTGAGCAGGTCCACGTGCTCAGGAGACAGGACTCTCCCGGTGAAAGGGCCCATCTCGGTTCCTGCTTTGATCCAAGTTTTTGAGAAGATGCCCAGACCTTCCCCAGGGATTGAGCTCTGGGCGATGATCACCTCACTGGGCAACACCAGGCTGGACAGCTTTTGCACCTCTGCAAATGTGAGAGAGAGGAAATGTCAGCGCATAAAAAAAATACTTACTGTAGCTGAGTAATATTGAGACTGAGCATCGGTGTCTTCAGAAAGACTTCTAAAAATGTTTGTAAAATTGCACAAATATTATTTTAAATAAAAAAGCATAAATCTTGTGGTCAAAGAGTTGTTGCCAAAGCGCCTCATGAAGCCGGATTGTTGGAAAGGTCCTGAGAGCGGCAAATGGACTGGATCTCATTTTAGTCACGAAATATTAAGCTACACCTTATCCTCCGTTTAATTCGATTATCTGCTTGAATTGAAAGTTTTTGTTGTGCAGAGAAACCCCTTCGGAAAGCATTTTCATCCGCATCAAAAAGAGAAAAAAGAAAAAAAAATCTTGCGCTTCTTTAATGTCAGAATCAAAGATTTTTTTTTATTTGAGGCTACGATAAAAAGCCCGGCCGAATAGAGGTTAAATGGTCGTCTTTTGCCCAGGGTCCAGCAATTTGTCATGCTTCAGATGTGATATTCATTAAAGTTTACTGGAAAAGAAACGGCTAATTCCAAATTCATTATCCTTTTAAGAACTTTGTAGCAATAAATTTGTGCTGAATGAAACGAGGACTTGTTTAAAAGACTCAGGAATTTCTGCAACAAAAAAATGGAAAGGCGATTAGATGGTTGACATGCAATGAATAGCATTAGATTTAGCCTTCACGGTGCATTATGCGAGGAACAGCAAATCTTTTAAGGAGAGAGAAAGAGAAAAGCTCCGGAGCCCCATAGCTGCCAAGAGAGGAAAAGAGACTGTCCGGAGATTGATGAATGCGGGATAAAAACCCGGGACATCTCAAAGAAAGGGAACCTTTCTCTCCTCGAGGTTTAAGTGGAAACTTTCCCAGGTCAAGCACAAAGTTAACCAAATGAATTTAATGCCCTGCGTCTTTCAATCAGCGGCAGTTACACGCCTAACAAGCCTCTAAACGCGAGGTCTCAAAGCTCTGAAGGGTTAATGCGTTAAATGGGTCGAAATAAAAGCAGCAAAACGAGGAAAAATGTAGAAAACAGCAACACCTTAGTCACAGAAACTTTGTGAAATAAATGTTTAAGAAGAACAGAGAAGGTTCGTTTGGGGTTTTTATTGGGCACAATGTGGGATCTTGTAGAAATTAGCTGTATGAACTGCATAATATTTGGACAAAATAGCCAACCCAGTAATAATCTACACATCTACACAAATAGGAATATGATCAGAAACACATTCCTCATAAAAATTTTAATTTAACCGAAACTATAATCAAATCATGATTTTCACTTCAATTGTTTTGTTAAACTAAAATTAAATGTTTAATTTTTTATTAAAAACACACAACAAAACACAAATAAAAAGTTATAACATGCGGAACACACACAACGTAATGATACAACAGCAGGGTTTGAATGAAATGAAATATTCCAGTAATAAATCAGCATGTCAGCTTACCTCCAGCGAAGGACTGAGCCAGCACCTCGGCGGTGAACGCGGTCTTGGGGCTGCCGCTCTGCCGCTCCTCCGCCAGGTGTTCGCCCAGCACGTTTCTCCACCTGCCGTACAAGAAGCTGTGCAGGATGTCCGAGGTGATCACGTCTGACAGCGAGCGGCTCGGACACTTAAATCCAGACTTGAGAGCCAAGGCGTCGGCAGGTAGCACGGAGCCCATGTTGCAAGATGCCAAAAAAAACAACAACAACAAAAAAAAAAAAATCAAAAAAAGAGAAAACCTTGAAATGAAATCTGCGCTACAGCTGCAAGCGAAGCGATAAAAAGCAAAAGAAGGAGAGGAAATGGACACCAAGAGCTGCTCCTCGGTCCGTCCTTCTGCTCCAAGCTGCCTGTGCGTATAAGCAGAAGCTGCCCTGCCTGGCTGTGAGGGTCTCTTTATATAAGTGGCTGGTATGACCCCTGTCTAATTACTTATTAATGACACACCCCTCACCGCGTGGACCTGCCTGCTGCACCGTAACCAGCCAGAAGAGCCATTAAAACACACTGTGCACTGAGAGAGAAAGAAAGAAAGAGTTGGTGAAACTTTATTTTAGTTGCCTAATTATCTGCACGTGAAGCTGGACATTAGATACGTTTTTGAGTACAGCTGAACACGAGCGCCGATCGACAACAAACACATTTTAAAAGGTTTTTAGGAACGAAAATTTTCAAATTAAAAGTCTGAGGCGCTTAAAATGGGGTTGCAAAAGCAATTTTTTGCGCAAATAGTCTAATCAATAGGCTGCATTCTGAAGTACACAGGCCTGGGCCTATATATAATTAAAATCGTGCATAATTAAAATAATGCAGAACACATTTAAATAATACAAGAAAAAAAAATTATGTGAGTTTAAGTGACAAATTGAGTATTTCCGTGCACAGAAGTGGGTCAGTGAGTCTGGGAGTTGTTCGCAGATTTTTTTCTCAGGCATTTCGTATTCATGCCGCGCTAATATTATTTTTTTGTGCGCAGTTTAGCGCGGGAATAACAAGAATGGAAACAAGCTCGACGTGGCTGTCTTTTTTTACAGCATTGTTCGCATGCAAAAAATGCAAAGCTGCTTTGACGTGGTTCACTTTTTCAAGCCCTTGTTGAGGTAAGCGGTTTAATATTCATGGATGTTCGGAGCCCCCTCGGTATTGTGACAACGTTTAGATGAGTATATACGAGCCTTTTCTTCTCTATAGTCACAGTCCTCTGTGTTTTTTCCTCTCTTGCCTATTTTTCGGGCTTGATGGACTGGGGCTAAATGGGCAGTTTTCCTTCTTTTCCAGCAGAGAGGACATCTTTATTCCATCCCCGGCTCACAGGTTTCCTATTCAGCTCCCCTCCAAGTAATGTCAGGGCCCTGAAAAGTGCTGCAAATCAATCTTTCATGGTGTTTTGAGGGCAATTTGACATCCATGCACTCCTCTTTTCACTCCAACAACTACAAGGGGATTGTCCGAAAAAATGGGCAAGTTGTGCTCTCTCTCTCTCTCTCTCTCTCCCTCTCTCTCTCTTTCTGGACGAATATGGCAATGTAATGAGAAAAGAAGATATGGCAACTAAATACAATAGCGGAGTTTTTTTGAGCTGCAGAGATAGTGAAAAGGCAAGGTGAGTGACAGGGCACGAAAAAAGATTACTGTGAAACAGCTGCTTTTTATGAGCGGGCCCCTCCTACATTTGTCTCCTTTTTCCCAGATGAAATTTCTCTGCTCTTTCAATGGGATTCTTTCTCATCTAGATTGATTTACATTTATAGCATTCATCACACAAATCCGAGGTAAATGGCGGGGACAGGGGGGTGGGGCCGCTTCTTTATTAAAGAGGAATTAAATGAATTGAATTGGGGTAACGCATGGATTTGATTTGCTTATTTATGCATTAACCTATGGCATTATCTGGAGCTGGTAAAGCCGCGGGCATGTCAGCAATAGCAAATCATCCTGCTTAGCTGTTCCATTGTAAAACAATTTAAGCTATTATTCTGTCCATTTAAAGCTTATCAATTTAATGTGGATGATTGACAATTATTGCACAAAGAATGCGGTAAGTGTTTTATTTCAAAGAGCTGGTGGGAAACCTATCAAAGAAAAGCATTTGTTTGTGGATAAATAGCTGAGTTTACGCTTATCAGAGGAGAAACCACCAGCCTGAAAAAAAA
>JAPZDZ010000011.1:13300961-13312796 GCA_029783805.1 Acanthurus tennentii
CTGTTGAAAGTGGTACTAGTTAATTTAACTCTATGCTTGCAACTCTTTTGGGTTCAGCTGCACCTCTTTCAACCAAATTAGATTGTAAAGAAAGTCTACGACTTAGTTTACAAATAAAATGCTTTTCTTGGCTTGCAGGAAATTGGAGCGTAAATATCATCAAGCTAGGAAATGCCAACTGGAACTTTTTAACCGTGTGACATGACAGTTTACTGAACTTTATGAATGTTGACCTGCAGCAAAAAACAGCTTACTTCCCCTGTTTAATCAATAACAATAAACACAAACTGAGATTGCTTTTTAATGGTATAGCTTAACTGACTCAAAATCAGCCATCTGTCTGCTGCTCATCTTTTCACAGATTTTTTTTGTTGTAAAATGAACCAAATAAGACAAAGAATTTAATTTCTCTTCTCAAGCTACGTCTAGAGAGTTGGTCCCACAACATTCATATATGTCAGCTAATCTCAGTTCTTATGCTCTTTGAGAATGTCACTTATGGGATACTGTCTAAACCGTTTTTAGCTTTGAAATGAACTAACTATCAGCTGCAACCCTGTCCTGCTGAACTTTCTAATCTCTGATCATCTTGGTAACTACAGTGGTTATTATTCATTTATCACCTACAACTACCACTGTCCTCATTTACCTTAAGGTTGCTGTGGTTAAACATCTACTTGTCACCGTGACTTAAAGTAGCAATTGTAGACCAATAAATGGATACAGATCTTTCAGAAAATACATCCAACTGTAATCTTTTTAGGAAGTTTTGTGGTTGAGGTTGTCAAATTTTGTATGGAATCTGGCCTAATATTCAACATTTTCAGACATTACTCATCCATGCAAATCATGAAAGCCTCTTGTGGGGCCTCCAATATGTATTTGCATATTCCTTTGAACTGCAGTGACTCATTTAATTTGGCTCATGATTCAGAGCGGTGTGAGGAAGAGAGCGGCCAATAGAGATGATAAGATGTTTTAGATTAGCAGGAAACGCCTATTTCCTGTCAATGAATGAATTACCAAAAAAAAAAAGGAAAATTACAGTAACTGAATGGAGGGAGCAGAAATGGCTTTGAGCTAGGTAGATTTCTGATTTAAAGTTGCTGTTTGAAAAAAAAATTGATAAAAAGTTAATGTTCAACCCTGTAAAAGCATGACCTTAACTATGGACATTGACCATATTAACTTGAGTGTGTTTAGAAAAGACTGACTGAGGCATCTTTGTGTACACTGTCCAGGGTAAAATTCCAATATATGAAGCTGATCTTTAGCACCATATCATTCCTGTGATTAACTTTTCTTCTGATTTCTGGTTTACCTTTCCTGTGGCACCATGGGAGACAAATTGGGCACCTTCCCTTCGTGCAATCTCCACCTGCCGGCGGGCAATGCAGGGTCGTGCTACTGCTGTGCCCAGCAGGTATCGGTCCTCGTAGATGGCATTGGCCTGAACTGCAGGCCAGATGAATTCCTCCACAAACTCTGAACGCAGGTCTTCAATAAAAACCTGAACAGGAATGGAAGACGAGAGTCAGGCAAAGATCAAGGCTTTGCGTTAAATTTTTATTTATTTTCATTTTTGAGCCATTTTTATGTGGCCTATTTATGTCTACAATGCAACATCAAATATTATTCTTTTATTATTAGTCTGTTACCTTTGTTGCACCAAGGCTTTCTGCCTTTTTTCGCGCAGCTTCAAAATCCTCATCTTGCCCAATGTTGGCCTACAAAAACAAACATTTGATTGCACATCATGGTGGCACAAATTCACAAATTTTGAAAAAAACTCTTAGCTACATAAACATACTTTAACTGTGCAGTCAATAAAGGAGGCCTGTAGAATAACACGCAAGCCCTGCATGTATAAACAGGCATGACTGCAAGTGCTAATTCTGACATGTCCTCACATTGTAAATCAGGTCATGCATAAACAAAGCATTAAGCTGTCTAATATTCTGAGCTTAACACTAGTGAAGAAAATGTGATCCAACAAAATAGAGGCTGCACCTTGTGTGTCACAGCAATGAACTATAGAATACCATCCCCCCGCACCAAACCAGAACAACTGATTGAAAAGTACAAGAAAATCTGCCTGCTGTGCAGTTCAAAACTGCCACAGGGCAAAAAGTAAATCCAGCTAGCTCTGCAAAGGCATTATGAAGCCAAATCCACCGGTTGCCAGTTAACTGTGAACCGTAGCTTTTATAGAGTTTTAGGGACAGCCAATAGAAAAACTCCAACATGTAGGATAAATTGCATCACCTGCTTAAAAAACAGCAAATTGCAGAAGTACATGACATGCAAAAGCAGGCGGTTGGAAAAAACAAACAAAGACACTTGATGCACATGCCCTGGTCTAAAACCTTACCAAGTATGTGATAACATCATAGCCCTGTTCCTTCAGCCAAACCAGAATACAGGATGTGTCCAGTCCACCACTGTAGGCAAGAACTACTGTATCTTTAGACATGATGAGGTCCGATCAGTCCAACAGGAAAAGAAGCTGTGAAGTGATAGCAGAGATGAGTCCGTTAATATCAGACACCAGTCTGGCTGAGATTGAAATGTCAATATATAACCAAGTTTATTGGTAAAATTAAACAATCTGTAATGTAAAATCGACGACATATGCAGCACAGATTGGCACAGGTTACAAAAGCTTTATCACTTTCACTTCTGATAGTTTTTTAAGAATTAATGATAAGAAAAGAGGAAGTTTCCAAAGTCACTTCATACATGAATGGCTTCATTGGTCAAACTACAGTCCAGTCTCAGCACTGAAGCCATGATAAGAAATTCTATCCCTGTGCCACTATCTCCAGCTAAAACCAACTATGATGCAGGAAACAGATGGATTCTTGCTGTTAAACTTGCTTTTAGGGACTGGAGGCATTGTTTGGAAGGGAGCAGAACATTTGTGCAATGAAGAGCTTATAGAAACCTAATCTAGATTCAAACAGCCAAAAGTCCAAATCAACCCTAAACCTGCAGGGAAGCTTTCTTTGTATTACCAACACCCTGTTTCCCTACCAGCAGAGTGAAGTTGTCGTCCACATGGTCCAAATGCACCTTTGCCACTGCCATGGGATTTGAAGGGACACCAATTCCACCCTCCTGTTATTTTTAAGCACCATGCAAACCAACAGTGAATCTCGGCTCCAGAACACAAAACAGTCTTTATGTTTGTCTTTCTTTAAAAAAATTAATTAATAACCCTGGATTGAATAATAAACCCATCCGCTGTCTGACTTCAGTTATCAAATACCACTAGAGTACACTCAACTCTCCAAGTATCACAGTTCAAACCAGATCTTTCCAGCCCCTTCTGTCAATCTCTGTCCACCTGCCCAGATCAGTGATGATGGTTTGATTTCACAGTTGGATGTGTGCCCCTGTGGCATCTTGGATCTAGTGGTTTCCATTACTTCGGAGAATGGAAGGGATACAGTCTGGAAAGAAGGTTCTGTTTCTGTTAAGAATTCATTACGAATGCCAGGCTCATCAGGAATTTTCATCAGGCTCTTACATACAAGTCTGGCTGGTTGCCCGGGCACTTTTTTTTGGAGGGGGGCTACTTTCAGGGATCTCTCTCTCTCTCTCTCTCTCTTTCCTTACGTTCTTTGCTGTTTGTCCCTTTCTTATGTCACAGGTTGATCTCTTGTTTGTTCTCTTTCTCTCTCTTAATGAGTGTAAGCGTATGTGTGCTATTCTGTCCTCCAGCCGGCACTCTCCTTCAGCCTTGTTTCATCTTACACCCTGGATAGGGTCTCTTATCATCCCCTCATCGTCTATCATAACATCTAAATAGAACTGCTGAAAACTATCTCTGTCTTACTCCTGATTTGAGTCAAATTCTTAATTTGTCATTACAGTATGAGCAACAGGAGATTACTGATGTGTTAGTTAATTTTGGTGACACTCTACAACAGGAAATTACTGACTATGTTTCCAAATCAAAATTTTCAGAAATCATGCAAAAGAATATTTTTTTCCAAACTAAGATCTGTAGTTTGACCAAAAGGTGAACATTGATGTATGAAGAGATTTTTTTGACAAACATCTCATAGCAAAGAATTTGTACATTTTTCCAAATAAATTTCCCTTAAATTTAGACTAACTTTTAAAAAACGAATTGTTGTGAGATATCTGCTCTTTATGTGCGATAAGTGATTGAATATTTTTCACGATAAATAGAGGCAAAAGTAAAATTTTTCCATTGCAAATTATTAAATGTAACAAAATTGTTTTACAAAATTAAATCAAATCAAAGCACATTTTCCCAATCTAACGGTTAAAATAGGACAATCACAAACACGAGATTATGTGTGGGATGATTTTGCGGACACTAAAATGCATATGAATAAATGAATATATGAATGAATGAATATGGATCTCTTTTTGGACAACTCTTAACAGATGGTCTATGCATACTCGTTCCTAGCAAGCTAAAAGCAAAACGGAGAATGACGAGCTTCGAAAAAAATCAGGTTGCAATTAGTTGTCTTAGTCAATATGCTACGTTTGGAAACAGGCTTCATTCATGTGGTAACGTTTCGTTAACGAGGTATCTAGAAAGACTGAATCTGTGAATGTCATTCACCGTCCAAACCCCGTGTTGGTGCTTTTCTGTAAGTTGTCCAACAGGTTGCTCGTACGGTTGCATAGATGTAACGTTATATTGCGCTAAACTTGAGATATATACAAAATTATATTTATCTCTGGGTTAGCTGGCTAAATATTTTATCAGGATACATACACATTTTCCCACAGCAGCACCGTGTGAAAACCCCAATGACAAAACGTCTACGTCGCGTTACTATAAACGTTAACCAGATAACGCTGGGCTGCACTCCAGCTGAAATCAAAGTAGTCGCAATAGACAAACAAATTTTACCTTGAATTTAAAGTCAAGAACAACATTGATTTTTACTTACGAAAAAGTGGATTGTGCACAATAGCTAAACGTTACTGTTAACAAGACGTTTTTGCCGTGTCGGTCGGCGGAAGGAGGCTTTAGCCGTGTGCTCCGGTTAGCGGCTGTTTGACCCTCTCCCACTGAAGCCTGATTGGTGCAGATTCACATTGCATCATTCACAACATTCGCATCGTGTTCGTGTATGATACTGTTTTGCATATTTAAGAGTGATGAAATGGGCTCTTGAGCTACAGTGAAAGAAATGCAAGATAAAACGTCCATGGAGCTCAACCCAAACTATTCCAGGAACTAAACTTGGAACTGCTTTGTATTTATAATTATGCTGTCTCTAGCCTTCAATCAGTGCTGGCGGAAGATTTGGGTGTTCAGAATTGTTCATTCTAAAATAAGATTAGCAATGTAAATTCAACTGTTTGACTGTATGCTACTGTTATCTTTGCTCTAGATTTCCCACATTTGTTTTATCTGTTTGGTTCAGCTGTCAGTCAACTGGTCCCTTATAATGAGGCATCCATTTTTCAGACAGGGGCCATATACTTATCTGCGTATTATAAGGAGGGCAGCTTGAACTTAGGAACGTGGAAGTATTCTCTTTACAAGGGTACAAGGAAGTTTATTGGTCATTATACAACAACTTGTATAATGAAATTAAAATGCAGTTCCCTCTTGATTGATTAATTGATTGTATAAAAAAAAAAAAAAATTATTAAACATGGAGGAGTGCAGATGTTGCATTAAGTAGTCTCACAGCCTGAGGGAAGAAGCTGCTCTGTAGTCTGGTGGTACGGCAGCGGATACTTTTGTACCTTTTGCCTGACAGTAGCAGGGTGAACAGGCTGTGACTGGGGTTTGTTTGTGAGGAAGTCCAGTATCCAGTTGCAGAGAGTGGTACTGATGCCCAGAGTGTTCAGTTTTCCAATCATCTTCATGGGGGAGATTGTGTTGAAAGCTGAGCTGAAAACAACAAACGGCATTCTGATGTAAGTGTTGCTTTTCTCAAGGTGAGTGAGGACTGAGTGGAGAGCAGTGAAGATGGCATCCTCTGTGGATCTGTTGGTTTTGAATGCAAACTGGAGAGGGTCCGTACTGTCAGGGATGTTGTTCTTTAAGTGCTGGAGAACCAGTTTCTCAAAGCACTTCATCAGGATGGGGGTGAGTGCCACAGAGCAGTAGTCATTTAGATTAGACACTGCAGACTTTTTAGGCACAGGGATGATGGTGGCTGTGATCATCTGTGATTATGATGTGATGGTGGATGTGATTATCTTTGATGTGATTATCTGTGATGGTGAATGTGATTATGTGATTATCTGTATACCAACTGTCCATAAATATTCAACTGAAACTTCCTTCCTTGTCAGTCAGTTGCAAAATTCTGCATACTCTGAACTGATCCCTTTGCAAAGGCTTATTAAAATACACAAAGACATGTCTGTGTTCAAACCTTATTTTCAGATATCCACCACAGACTACAGAAGAAATCATCCGCAGATTTA
This sequence comes from Acanthurus tennentii, assembly GCA_029783805.1. Classification (NCBI taxonomy): domain Eukaryota; kingdom Metazoa; phylum Chordata; class Actinopteri; order Acanthuriformes; family Acanthuridae; genus Acanthurus; species Acanthurus tennentii. The sequence goes on from JAPZDZ010000011.1 coordinate 13,307,397, forward strand.
AATTAAGGCATCAAAAGCAGAATGACTCATTCTGAAGAAAATGTTTCCTGGTGTACAGAATGTTATTAAGTACATCAATTTAAGTAGGTTACTATAAATAATGCAATTTGAGGTAATAGTGCTTAAGTTTTCCATATGTTGCTATTTGCTACTAATGACATAATTCAGGGGCAATTATTACCTTTTACTTCACTATATTTATGCAAAAACTTATGTTACTTTTTACTTTGAAGATTCAAATAAACAATGCAAAACATTATCACATAACACATTATTAAGTAGAATTGTGGATTAAACTATCCAGCAGTATATAAAGTAACTGAAATTAGCTCAAACTTTACCAGCTGCAACATTAAAGTGATAAACACATTAATGTACCAATAAATATACTCCAGTGAAATTATTACTTATTATTCTTATTATTTAAAGTATTGGTACTAGTTTGGTATTATGTGTATTTTGATGCTGAAATATATATAAATTTACTCAGAGAGAAGATGTTAGTATTCTTTTGCCACTGTTAACGAATTGACGTATAGTTCATTATTAGATAGCAACTGAGCTACATTAAACTAATTACATAAAACTGGAATTTTCTTTACTATTTGATCATATCTGATATATTAGACAGTTTCACCTATGTGGGTAAATCAGCATTTAAATGAAGCCCTGTAAGAGGGGTGAATGTCAGAGCTGCAGGCTTTGGTAGAACTGCAAGGTAATTCATGCTTGTTTATGTTACGATAAGAGTCTCAGCTTCAAACTGATTTTAATAATGTCCACTTACCTTTGGTCTAATCTTTTAACAATGTATTGTACTTTTAAGGTTATCATATTTGACCACACATGGTAGCTTAATTATTTACCAAAACACAAAACAGGATTAAAGTCATAAGATCCAGTACAAGGTTGTCTCTGAGTTAGTTAGCCTCTGTTTAGTTGGTTGGACACAACCTTATTCCGCATGTCAACACATGTAAACATGCTTTAAAGGGCAGTATGAAAATTATAATGTAAGAAAACAAAGTTTTGTTGTGTATGTTTTTTAAAGAGTGAGAGCAAGGCATTCTTTCTTTCAATACTATCTCTAGGGTATTGTTTGCATCAATAGACAACTTAATGTCAAGAAACTGACAGGAGACCAAAGGAGAGAGAGGCATATGGCATGCAACAGAGGTCATGGTCTGAAAACCATCCAACAACTTGCAGCCATGCAGCATGCAACTAAACCAGTGCTTCTCAAATAGTGGGGCGTGTGAACATGCATGGCGAAACTACCGTTTGCTTTTTCATTGCCGTACCAGAATAAAGTGTAATTGCACATCTGCTACAGTAGGTAGCAGTGGAGCTTTCACGCTGCTGTGTCTTTGGTGATCACCATTTAGCCCGACATTCTCTGCTGTTGCTGCACTGAAGACAAAGTACAGATCCCAGCTAAACATTGAGCAGGAGCTCAATGTTTAATATCATGCTTCAAACCCATTTTCGAAAAGTTGTGCAGTGTAAAGCGTGCCCATTGTAGCCATTAATCCTGACTTCATCATTTTGACAAAAAAACATCAGCACAATTTGTTTTATTCAGTTTTTTTTTTTGTAGGTTAAAGTGTTAAAGTTATTCCTTCTTGTAAGTGGATCTATATTCCTTTCTTTTTTTTTTGGTTTTCCTTAACGTTAATAAGGTTACAATGTTATAAAGAGGTGTACTTGTTACAATTTTATAGACATTTTATAGACATACTATTTATAGTCGTGGCCGAGGGTGGGGGGCACAAAATGGTTTCTTCTTCCTCGGGGTGCTTAACAGAAAACAATTTAGAAGCACTGAATTAAACTAACAAAGGAGTTTTGGGGGATGTAGTTTCCATTTGTTCACATCTTGAATCAGCTTTCACTTGTATGGTTAACTGTATAAAAGCCAACAAACAATGTATTAAAACTCTTCATACTGGAAACGTCTCATATATCTTTATATACCATTAAATGTAAACAGTTATGTCAAATATTAGTACTTATTTATCTGATGGAAATTTGGGAAGTCCTGAACCTTTACATCTTCACACGAATACAAAATGGAATCTTGAAATTTGAAATAAAACAGGAGTCCAGTTCCAGGCTAAAGGGTCAGTTCAATTTAATTGATTCAATTAATGGAGGTATGCATACTGCTTTATTGTAATCATTTTCCGTGTCAAGATAAAGCTTTAAAGAATATTATTAATAAGGCTGATGAGGGCATAGTGTTTTTATAAAATAATATGAGGGATTAACTCTCTTCTTTAAATAAAATGAAGTCTTAACTAGATTGTACCATTTGGCCCCTCTACAAGAGAGAGCTATACAAGAAGTAAAGATGCAGTATCTACTTTGGCTGACTTTGTACTTAGTATTGTGAGTTCTCAGTAAGCACACAGTAAACCTGGGGATCTGGGGCGGTTGCCCATTTTGCCTGGTTGTTAAACCAGTCTTGTTTAAACAATTCAGGGCAAATTCTGCAAGATTGTAATTATCTAGTTCTTCTGTTAAGATATTATCCTGTTTTGATAGCTGTAACCTAAAATGGTAGCTGCTATGAAAATATATAAAGATAAAACCATTCTAAATAACATTTAGTGTTAACCCATTTGGATAGTGGAAACCGCTTGCTAAAGGTGTATGTCCACTTTGAACATATCAATCAATGATGAATCTTTATTGTCATAGAATCTGACTAGACACATTTTTTAAAACACCTTTTTCCTTTTGATATTAAGTCTTTGTCAAATTTTGTATCATATTACAAGCCATTTAAAAATAAAATATAAGCCATTAACATTGACTTCCTCTTAATTGTTCATTTCATGATTTGCAGATGAGTATTAAAACTACACATGATAAATTATGTAGGAAGACCTGAGTTTTTAGGGTGTCTACAATATATAGGTAACATATATTTCACACATGTACATATATGCAAGCATGTATGTATCCGTTATGACATTATATGTACACATAGACATAAGCTTAAAAGAAAAGCATATTATTTTCCATAAGTTTTATTAAACTTCTTTTACTGGAGTTTGGCATCTTTTGCCAGCTCTGAAGCAAGCCGTGTCCATTTCCTCATCTGGCTCAGGTTGATTGAAACATTTCTCGTCTCTTTGGGCTACATCAAGTTTAGCATCAGGTTGTATCTGGTCTACATCAGGTTAAATAGTCGTTTCTGAGTATCTTTTTCAGCAGGTTCAACTGTAAACAACACACACACAAAATGATTTTTTCCATCATGATGGCAATCACAAGCCAACTGAAACATGGCACAAACAATCATCCTCAGGTGCTGCATATATGTAGTCATCACTCTTTCTCCCATACTCTATTTCAACCAATGTGAGTGAAAGTTCCATTGTAGAAGATTTTTACCACAGTAGTCCATTAGAGGTCAGTACTTGATCAGTCTCACCGGCCTGGTCTTCTTTCAGCCTCTGACAACATCACAAGTGCTAAAAACCTTTACCAAGACAGTGACTTTGTATTTTGAATTTTTATTTCTTCGCCATGAACTTCCAAAATCAAAAAACAAATGATCAAAAATACAATATAAACTTCTGAAAATCAATACACTGAATATTTTTTTAAGTTTCTTTCACAAGGCAAAAAACACTGAGCAAAGACAAAGTCCAGGTGGCTAGTGACTCTGCTTAGTCCTCTTTGCTTTTCTAGATCGCAGAATATGGTGTTTCACAAACGTAGAGCCCCCCCATCCCCATTATCCCCGTTCATGTACAATTCACTAGTTAGGCATTTGCCAAAGACATACAGTACAAAGTGCCCAATAACAAGTCCTGGAGCTAACACCTGTGTTGAAAATTTCAATCAAGCACGACTGCAATCCACCACTTTGTATACAACGTTCACATCCCCCGAGATTAGACTCCTGATGGACAAGAGTCCGCTGAAATTGAGGGCATAAAGATGTATCGAAAGACTAGGGTGTAAGAAAAAAACAGGGGGGAACAAACCTGAAGAGTCATGCCTAGTTGATGTCAAATCAGTGTCCAAGCTCTCTTGATTGATATGCAAGTATCAGACATGGCTAGCTCCAATGGCAGAAAAAAATGAGCATCCGCCGGAGAAGGCCAAACCGCTGCTCTCAATCCAACTTGCCACTCTTACTCAGGAAACATGAACATTAATCTATTTTAACTTCTGGCATAACACCTAAAAAATATGGTAAATTCTTTTCATTTCTGCTGCACACAGAACAATTTATCTTATCTTCCACTTATTCTATACTTATTTACCTTGCATTTTTGAAATACATAGTTGTTGTTTTTTTTATTCTTGTTGTCATGGAAAAAGGGGACATACAAGAAGTATTCAGAAGAATGAGGCCATTTAGATGTTCAACTAAAAAACAAAAACAGCAGTTTGGAAGAAAACAAAAAAAAATGTCCATAGACGTTCAAGGTTGTGTCTGTATATCTGGCAAAATAAAGTATGAACTAGAAATAAAAACAAACAAACAAACAAAAAAAATTAAACAGTGTACCCTGTGAGGGGGAGCTGGAGGAGAGGGAGGGCCTTTGTGTCCCGGTTTGTGGGGGAAGTTAGTGGTGCTGTGCAATCCTCCTATCTTACCCCCCTTTGCCTACCACTCTTTCTTTTTCTCATCCATGGACACTCCACCAGGTCCAAGTGCCACCACCAACAGCAGACCGCCAATGACCGAGGTGGTCTGGAAGAAGTCGTACTTGAGGAAGTCGTGCATGGGTTTGTAAGCAGGGATGGTCCAGAAAGCATTGAAGTAGACATTTATGGCCAAGAGCCACAAAACAAGGGTCAGCGCTGCTAGCTTGGTTTTGAAGCCGATGGCCACCAGGATGATGAGAGCAGTCCCAACCATGTTCTGCAGGACCTGTTGGAGAATGCACATGGCTCTAACTTTATGTTTTGTGTACACATACAAAGAGGCATCAAACTTCTCATCTAACTCTTGGCAAGACAATGAAAAATTGTTTTCCCTAGATGTTGATCTATTCCTTTAAGCCGAAATGGAAGCCTTAGATCTTGTCGGTCTGTAAGCATTAGGAGAAGAAGCATTGGTGTATACTTAATGTGTTAAATAAGGGGTTTTTGTTCAGTACTCACCGAGAAGAAGCTGGAGTCAAAGTGCAGCAGAGTCATGAACATGAGCACTAGCAGTACTCGACCACCTAGCTGCATGTACTGCTTTGGTGAACTCTCTCCCATTGAAGGGACTCCAGCAAACATGCTCTTTCCTTCTGAACGGGACTCAGCCAACAGCAGGAGCAGACCGCCTCCGAGGGCGAGGTTTCTGGGTGAGGAGAGAGGATGGTTATTTTTGGATGGTGCCTGTCAGACCTGCAGTCAGTCAAGTAGAATAATGTCTAGAGTGTCGGG
>JAPZDZ010000011.1:13312896-13322902 GCA_029783805.1 Acanthurus tennentii
GAGAGAGGATGGTTATTTTTGGATGGTGCCTGTCAGACCTGCAGTCAGTCAAGTAGAATAATGTCTAGAGTGTCGGGCGCAGGTCAATCATGCTTGCAGTGGCTGATTTATTTTGCCAAATCAGCTGACTATAATCTATTTCAGACTAAAATGAGGCTGTTTCTGGATGCAACTAGATACACTTTGTTAATATCAAATATTTACTGTTTTTTCACAAACACCTCTACTAAGCGACATAGAATGTCAAACGGTGATCATAACTTTGTTTTTGAAATTGGACAAATTACTTAAGAATTCATTAGTGATAATCAAAATTACCCTCCTTTCTCCTCTGGCAATTAACTTGCATTAACTTTTTTTTTAGCACTACAATTTACCCTGACTTTTTTACATATGACATACTTCATGTATCAAACTGCACTTAACAGATTTCACTAATGGCCAATGACTCATCTGGCTTGTTTATATTTGAATTAATCACAGGTTTTGTCCTCAGTTATTACAGTAATTGTTGGTGTTTACTTGACATTTGAAATGCTTTCTCATCTGATATTGCCGCTTATTGGCAGTAAAATTCAGGATTGCACAACACACATCTCTGCACATTTGATACTTGAATCAGGCAATTACAGACTGACTGATACTGGATTTTTGGGCTAAATGCAAATAATATTGAATGGAAAAGAAATAAAGATATTTTTCATATACTGAAACATTTAACTCCATTTTGAATTCATGTTCCTTATTATCTTGTTTGTAAAAAAACAAAACAATACAAAAAACAGAGAAAATCGATCATATTTTGCATGTTATAGAATATATATGCCCATACTAATTTATCGGTCAGGTTCTAAAATTGAACAATAATTTAGTTATAACTGATATTCACCATTATGTTTCAATGTTGATAAGCTCGTGCAACTAGACACAAGAATTCTAACAGAAAATAGAATAGCTTCAAATCTGCTTACTGAGGTTATTTACTTAAAGTTTTCTTTTCAGCAGTGACTTAGAAGGTACAGATAAAAGATAGAAAGATAAAAAGTGGTACTTACCTCATCAAAAATTTAAGGTCCCATAAAATGCTGTATGCAACAGTCTGGTAGAGAAAAAAAGACACTCCGTATCAGATAAAAAGACATATTGCTTGATGACAATACAAATGTAATGATAATGTAATTGTTCTAACCTGTAGTGCTATGATGCCAAACAGTCCAAAGCAGGCATACTGTACAAAATTTCTACTTAGGATGAGGACACAACCACCTGTAACGACATATACAACAAGGCAAAGACATTAACAGACAAATTACAGCCATTTCTTCTTTACAATGACAAATCAGACTTAATCATAATAATAATGATTATTATTTTCTTTATTTTGGTTGACAGGAGGCAAAACATGTGAGAGGACAAGTAGGTGGCTTTATACTGTTGACGTCAAAGTAACTACTAGCTTCAGTCCATCTCAGCGTAATCACTCCTAGGACAAATTTTCCAGCTGTCAGGTCATGCTTTGGCGATTACAATCATGTGCTTATCGTAGCTTCATATTGTGGTTCTTCACATCTACTTGACAAGTTTTCTGTCTGCTTCAACATTTGAGTTGGCCTTTATCAGTGTGCAGACTTCCTACTCTTACAGCCCATGTGTACTGATGTTCCAAGAGCTCAGTAATGCATTTTTGCATCCACTGCAATAATCAGCTGATTTGTGAATGAGTGTCTCTTGCCTTCCTTCAACAAGTCCTGTCAATCTCAAATGACTCAACCAGAAACAGGATTTAAAACCCATTTGCTGTGTTTGTAAAATGCACTTAGCACACTTCCAATCTTTTATACGCTGACACCATTTGACCTGGATTGAGAATCAATTTCAGGTGGATGCAAATTAATTTCAGTACCGACACTCAGGTCTGACTAAGGAGTAATCTTTTTGCTTCAAAATTTGACACACTCTTAGTATCATTACCAGAACGTGTGTCACACAAAAACCACTGGTTGACACATTTAACATGTAACTCATGTAACTTCTGACATCATTTATATCTGTGCCGACTCTTCTGGTGTATTTAATTGAACTTAAAACAGGCAGTGCCCCCTGTTCACTTACCAAGCTGTCCTATGAGGTTAAGCAGCACAAAGCATGTAGCCAGGAAGTAGCCACAGCTCCAGGTAGCCTCGATGTAGTCTCTCTGTTCATTCCACTGGAACCACATGCGAATGCCATCTTCAAGGAAGGTGCTGATGAGACACAGACGCGCCAGGTGGGGCAGGTACTGTTTGGTTACCCGCAGGAACTGGGAGACAAAAGGAAAAAAGAGGGTAAATCATTAACTATAAGAAAAGATGACTCGAATTATGCAGAACAAAAATCAAAGGATGTGGTTTCTGAGGTGTTTCTGATCTTGCTTAGAACAGCAAAACTGAGGAACAACAAAGCTGGTTCACAAAGCACATTTTAAAACTGAATTTCAAGATAAGTTTCGTGCAGGTTTTTTTTTTTTTTTTTAAACTAAGCAACATTTTGACCTGCTACAGCTCAGACTAATCTCACAGTCTAAACAATAAAAGGAGTCATCAGGACTTCTGCAAATTATTATTTACATTGTCAATTATAGGGATAGGAACAGACCCACTAGTCATTTGAATGTAATTGTTAAGCTAAGTAAATACTGAAACTGTTTTCACTTAAAGGAGAAATGCTGCCTTGCATAGACTTTGCTCAAAGAAAAACTATGCCAGCACCTGGAGCTATGGCAGTTCTAACTTTGTCTAGGTAAATGCAATGAATGAAGAAAGTACAAAATGGTGATCAGTATTGGTTTCTTCTTGGTCTTTTTCCCCCTTTCATATTTTAATCATTTTAGTCTAGTTGTCTCTTAGAATGTTGTTGAAAAATCACTGCTGATTGTTCATATTGCACAACAACTACAGTAACTTTTCTCTGTAACATATTTTAAAACTAATAGTTCATACTGCAAATGGTCTTGTTTCTCACATTCAATACTGAAAAAAGAAAATGAAAAACTACAAAGGTATAATAGGTCAACTGTACATAATAGATTTTAACTGATTATAAAAATGCAAAACATGTGCAGGATGGATGTGCTGCTGTGGTTAAGAAATCAAGACAAGAACATGGTTGTGTCTTCCTGTTAGAGCGCTAAATGGCCTGTTGTACTACTTAGAGTTGAAATCTACTGAATTTTTGAACAAAAAAGAAACTACAAGCTTACTTTCTTTGCTCAAACAGAATTCATGAAAAGAACCTCAGATACTACAGTGACACCATAGAGAAGCAATGATCTGCCTCCAGCCCCGCCCACTTAGCAGTCCACATCAGCACTGTCAGACCTCAGCAGCCTATCAGCACACACCAACTACAACTACAACTGCTATGTGAGACATGAATGGACAGACTGGGAGCCAATCTGAACAAGCCTGAGGTTACTGCAACAGCATAGAAATAGACCATTTTGTGGAGTAACATGCAAGCAACATGTTAGGTCAATACCTATTAAGTAAGAGTTGTTCACTTAAATTGGGCTTCACAAAGTATTTCAAGACAGTTTAGATTCCCTTTTCATAATGTTTTTCCTAATGTTAAGCCCTAGTGATAAATCAATCAGCTGTAATTCCATTAGGGAAGTTGTGCAGCTTTAGCATGTGGAGGTTAAGTTCAATCAACACAGCTGCCATAAACATACACAGAACTGAATCTATGACTTGATGTTTGAACTGACAGTAGACCTTCAAGGAGATAAGTTAACATTGAAAGTCTGGCTTGTCCTGCAGAGACACAAGGCCATGGATCCTACACACAACACTGCAGCACATATGGCTTATAAGAGGCAAACCATAGTACTAACTTTTCAGAGTACAGAACGTACAACACACAAACTCCAAATCTCTGTGCCTTTTCCCCTGCTATTCAACAGAGCAAAATGGGTCACTGGCTGACCTGAAATCTGATCTTGACACTTCAGCTCAGCTCCAATAGATCAGTGCATTCCCTCTAATCACAGCAGAACAGTGAAAATCCCTCCTACAGAAATATATAACTGCAGAAAGGCAGTTGAGGCATGTGTAATGAAGTGGTGCTTCATATCCAGTGTTTAGGAGAGTAGTGTGGTGGGCAAAAACTTATTTCAGGCAATATGCAGTTAAGGGAAACCAATTGCCTCTCCAACTTAGGGACAGTCTGTAATTCTAAGCCAAAGGTAATGTCAAGCTATTAAGTTGTTAAAACATAGTATGACTAATATGTGTTAGCCAATTACTTTGAGGCTAAGCTTAGTGATTTCACAACGCTGACTGGCAATGTCTGGCTTGCCTGACACTGACTCGCCTATTATATCGTTTTATACCCTGTTAAAAAAACAAGTGGCGACGGACGACAAGCTAACTAGTTGTCATATTAAGGTAGTAACTCAAGTTTATATCTGTAGTCGTTGATTAAGTTGGTCGTTATCAAACAGATGTCATTGTGAAATAATAATGCTAATCCATCTGGAGACACATGACAGGACCAGGCACCTTAACCGTCATACAAAATGAAAACACGAGTAAGTTGGATAACTAAACGTGTTAATCCAAGGCCATTTTAGTGAAGTAAGCTAACTACCGCATGATTGTAGAAACAGTTATTAAATGCGTCTCAATAACGGAGGAAAACAATCATGAGCCCAACGTTACTTCAGTCTCAGAGAAACTAGTTAGCAGCTAACATGCTAACAGCAGCTAACAGACAACTGTCGAGCTAAAAAAATTAAGTTACCTGGTCTGCCACGTCTTCGGCTGTGTTCATGAGATCCTCCTGCCCCATATTTATGTTATATAACAATATTTAATAATTAAGGCTAAGCGCAACACAGTTTTTGTGTGTTGGATTTTTTCGCAAGCTGCGCTTGTACGGTTCCTCCCCCCGTTAACGTTATTTACTTGAAGATTTCGCGATCGCCTGGACGCAGAGAAAGGCCGCCTCCGCCCCACAATGCCCCGCGTTTTGACGAGAGGCACAGAGCCCCCCTAGATGGTACTGCAACCGCTGTATGCCACGTATACTGATCTGTGCAGGGGTTTTACGCCGTTTAAACTGGTTGTTTAGGGTAATTGAGTATTTAAACAAGCTCAAATTTGCATCCTCTACCCCATGTGAATTTATTTCATACAATAAACTGCAAAGTAGTTTCATGTCTAGCCCTACAAACGCTCTACATTCTGGTGTAACCTATGCATCTTAAACAGATGGTTACAGATGTGCAATTTTCGTGTTCATTATTATGAGCCATTGCTCTAACAATCTTTTGTAAAAGGATTATAAAAAATAAATAAAATAAAAAATAATTTAAAAATTAATTTGTGGACTTCAACATTCTACCTAAAGTGCATTCAACTTATAAATGTGCCAAGCGTTTTAATGCACTTCATTTGATTAAAAGCTTAAAAGCATTAATATGGCACAAAATTCAGCCTGCAAAACACGACAATTTTGTTTTTTTGTTGTACAACTTAATCATTATACTTCAATTCAATTCCTGCAACTAAAACATCTTTATAAACTCCTATAGACAAGCAAAATACTTCACATGAACTGCCTTAAAAACATCCAGCACAAAGTGTCTTTATTAGGTGTTTAGGCATCACAAGTCTCCAAAAAAGTGTCGGTTTTCCTTGTAATTAATTTTACAGGGCTCTAAAACTCTACTGGAGGAATGAACAAAAAGATACTCCCTCAAATGCCTTAAAACTAGTGAATGTGAGGGCCACAGCATGTATTTCACATCATTTTCATACTCATTAAAGCTGTCACAGACAGCTTGTGCCACACAGGGGCACAAGATTGTCCCTTTAGAGACAACTTTTTTTTGTTAAACATGTCTAAAAGTATTAAATCACTTTATTGTATTCCACTTTTTTTGCCCACAGCAAACCATTGATACTGACTCTAACTTAGACACACTTCTTGAGCATGGTTAATTCTGTATGACAGATTAGAAGCAGGAGGTCAGCCACAGCTTCTTTAAAAAGGCACTCCAGATCATTTTGGCTGAAGAAGCACACAAGACCCCTTCTGTTGGCTTTCTTAAGCTTTTTCAACATCATCTTACTGACTCAGCTGCCTGAGTCCTCATCAGGACTAGGCCATCTCCTAACACTACTACAGGTGCTATGTTTAGGATTCCATGTAATGGTAGTGTTTGTGGCAGCTTGTTATCATATGTGAGTAGCTCATATTGGTGTGGCTGTGCAGAGATGAGAGGCTGAACATACTTTCCATGAGAGGGCAGAGCTACACGAAGGGAAATAGGATAGAGTTGTAAAAGGGGCCATAGCTTGCAAACGCCTTGTTAACTGTCAAGACCAAAGACTCTGAAACATGTCTGCTTCTTGTTAGCCATGCAGAAAAAAACATGGAATTTGACAAGCAGTGGTGTGGTGTACACCAGGAAAATTTGACGTTATTCAAATGCAGAGCAGTGTTTAAGACTGTGTGCTGCAAAGTAAGCTTTCAACTAAAGGGAAGCAAAGGGAGAGAAGCAGATGATACTGATAGCACACATGAATGTCGACACTAAGTTGAAGTTACTCAGGATGTTTCAGAGGTGTAAATTACAAATTAAACAACAAATAAATTGTCTATAACTTTTTATGTTCTTGACTCAATTTTTTTTTGCAGACACTGAAAATGTTTATCCAGGCATAGGAAGAGACTTTATTTACTGCATCAAAGCTTCTTCCTTCTATAATCTGTGAGAAAGGTCTGCACCCTCTCTGCTTATTTAGTAAAAACTGTGTCTTAAAAAATATTAAATACAGGGGAAATGTGTGTTAGGCTGCTACTATTTCTTTTTGGTACAGGCCCCTCTTTTTTGCATCTGCTCTGTAGGTACTGATTGGTGAAAATGCACCAGAAAACAAACAAACAACAACAACAACAACAAAAAGCACAGACAATGTTTGTAAATCCACAGTGTGTTGTATTTCCTTTATCACCCTTGGTTACAAACCAGAACATACAATTTATGCAGTCAAAATTATGTGTTTACTGTCACTAACAGTAATGTCATGTAAATCTGTTGTTGGAGCATCACACTTGGAAAGCAGAATTTTTCATATGCAGAAAATATGAGAAATTTAACAGATGTTTACTTGAGGTCGGGCTGGCTCAGACAGCAATACCACTCCAAACTGGAAATGCAGTGTTGCTGCCTTACAAATTTACAGTATTAAAAAAATACTATACATATATGCTTTTGCAATTTATTTCCCACTTAGTGCTTTTCCACGTTTTTTACGCCCTGATTTCCAGTGGTTATTTCTGAATTTCTTCTGAAAACCACCACCCTGGATCTGAAATACATAAATAAAAAAAGTATTAATATTAGAAAAAAAAACCTCAGTTTACAAAACAAAATGTCCTCAGTGTCAGCTATTAACATCAATACACTGGATTTCTCACAAACATTCATAAAAAAGAAAAGAAAAAAATCTTACAGACCTTCTTGCGTTTTGGCTGCACCTGCTTATCAACTTCCATTTCCTCATCTTCATCTGTTTGGAAGTCATCTTCCTCCTCATCCCCATCAGCCTGCATACTTTCTCCTGCTGGGTTTTTTAGAGTGAACAATATAGCTGTGGAAACAAATGATTAAGTGTTACAACAAAGTAAAGCTGCAATCTTACGAGCCACTCTTCTGTTAAAAAACAAGTTTGTTCTGCTTCAGACTGGAATGAAATCCTGCAGACTCTTGGCCCTCTATTACGCTCTGTTGGACATAAGAAACAATCATAAACAAGTGAACACTGAGGTCTACACAGTGTGTACTGACGAGGGTAGAGGTCACTCATGCTGTCTTCTGAGTCACTGTGATCCTCGTCACTGGATGTGGGTTCCCACATGTTATTCTCGTGTTTTGAGGCCCTTCCCCGATTGACCTCCTCTCTTGTGTCTTTGGGCCTTTTCTGCTTGAGTCTGGCAGGAGTGAACTCTATCCCTTGCTTCACACATTCTTCATCTAGAAAATGAAGGAAACAGTCATATTTGGAATCAATTTGAACTGTCCAACAACTCCAACAACAAATTGGCTGTGTAAACAATACACATCTAATTTTAAATTAAAGATTAACAACACTTAACATACTGATCTGGCAGATGTCAATTCCTGGTTGCTTAAAACTTTTAAACTTTTAAAACTGACTTTTAAGACTGAATTTTTTAATGTGTTGCTTTGCTGACATAAATCTTCAGGAAGAAAGATGTGATAAATAAATAGTATTTGTATTTGTTAAGTATTTGTATTAGTATTTGTAAGAAGTTTTGAAGGATCAAGGTACAGAAGCAGTGATAAGAACTGGAGCAATACTACAGTGTAAATCTGAAATACATGTTAAAGTTCATCCAAGTGAAATCAAAACACTGTTTCTCTTGTGATTATGTAATTGCCGTGATGTTGTTGGGATGGTGGCATTGAGTAATGGCCTGTTTGCCTTCTGTACATTTGTGAACACAACTCAAAACAAAATAAGAAAATATGTTGCTTACTAAACTGCATTACTCAAACTGATTTTGAATGATTAAATTATGCAGAAAAGTGTTGCCACAGATAGACATTTGCAGCAAGATAGACCAGATAACTTCAGTTTCCTTCCTGATTGATTGACAATCACATCATAGTTCTATGTAAATTGGGCCTTAGGCTTTACAGCGACCCACTGTTTAAAGAGCATACTTGTTAATAATCCGTAAAAAAGGAAGCACCATGCATTTAGATAAGTAATGCACTAACATTTAGAGAGGGCTTTCTTGAAGCGTTTCCCGTTAACGTGTCTTAGGACATGATGTGGCTGCCGGTTCAGATGTCTTAGGGTTAGCTTACAAAAGAGCTGATTTCTAGAAACAAACAGAAAAAACACGTCAAAGTGCAAATTAATTTTGAACATCCAAACATGCGTAACAAATCGAGTTATTTGCTGGACGAATATTGCCAGTACTGCAAGTATGATATGGACAGTATTGCTAATTTTTTCCTGCAAAAATCACAAAATGGCAAAGAAGAGTCTCCTTACGGTTGTTTTGTGCTTGGCACAATATGTGGTTCATACTGGCTGTAATTGAACTCTGCTGTAGCACTCAGTTTCTCATATTTCTTCCCTTGGGTGAACTTCTGCAGCTCCGTCAGGTTGCATGGAAACTCATGGCCATTCAGTGTGCATTTGATCTGAAGACACATTATTGGATACATGGTTCATTAAGTGGTGCTGTTCACGTAATTTAGCGTAGTGCAGCAATATACCTGGCAATCATTGACAGAATATCCAGCCTTGGTCAACACATCTAGCAATCACAACACTTCACAGTATATAGCTCATGACAGAAACTAGCAAAGTGGCTAGCATCACAATAAACGGACAGTGCGTTTCGCGTACTGTGGTGTAATTTGCTCGCTGACCTTTTTACCATCTGTAAGCTGAAGAAACGGGTGATTGAGTAGAAAAGCTTTGAGGTCCGAAGGTAATTCATCCATAGCTTAAAAACTTATGCAAACAGGACTTTTAAGTGTGTCTGTTTGGCTGTCTCCTCTACAGGAAATGACTGCACGTGGGTTAACTGCACCGACAATGTGCATGATATCTTGGCGCCACCCATTGGTTAAAGGAAGGAAGGGCAGCTCAGTCGAAATAAAGTATTCCATTCAACTACCAGCGTGATAATTATCAACACGAACATTTGATGAAATCGGTATGAATAAACTAAGAAAATGTTAAGGTTTTCATTCATGGTATCAGAAAAATTGACCCAAAATTAGGTGCAAAGAAGACAATATGAAAATTGGTTCTACAGTAAATACTCCGATAAAACAAAGATTTGCCATTGTTTTCTGTTTCTGTATCAAGTTTAAATGACATTTTTTCAGATACAGTACTAGAAACACACTTTAATTGGCTTAAGTCAGGTGCTAGCAGCGCATTCAGTCCAGTCAGCTGACTAACAACATCTGACA
>JAPZDZ010000011.1:13323002-13333048 GCA_029783805.1 Acanthurus tennentii
AGAAACACACTTTAATTGGCTTAAGTCAGGTGCTAGCAGCGCATTCAGTCCAGTCAGCTGACTAACAACATCTGACAGTTCAGAGAGCAGAAGAATGAAAGAGAGTCACTCTGTTCGTATTTTCAGAAACCACTAGAGTAGGGGATAAATAAGCAGCGAGGGGAACTTTAGATGAAAAAGCCGGGCCTTGCTCAAACAGGGCACTCGTGAGAGTAAAGTGAAATGTTTACTAGCTCCAATTTTCTGTGATGTAAGATATTATGGGAGACATTCACCCAACTCTCCACCAAGTTATCGAGACAGAAAGAGTGTCACTTTTGTTACATAAACAATCTTTGCGGAAAAAGTACAAATCCCGCCTACATTTCTCCCATAATGCATCGGTTCCGTAAACAAATATTTGACGTCTGTTAATGACAGCTATGTCAAGCTAGCTAACTAGTCCTGTCGGAGATATTTACTCAGACTTAAATTTAAACTGTCTAAAAAAACGTCAGTGTAGATATTTAATTGTGTACTTGTTAATTTAGCAGAATTTTATTGTCTCTCAACGGTTTGCCAATACTAATTGGTTGACAAACCTAGCCTCACAGTACAAAGGCAGCGGTAGCTATCGAAACTCATTTCGTAATTAACGTTAAGTAATAAACCTAAATATTAAAACAATGTCTGGACCAAATGGAGATCCAAACATCTCAATTGACGATGGTATTATCACCGACGAAGATGATTTCGGCGATGAAGAAGGTAACGTCAATGACTTCGTGTTCGTTCATTATAACCTTTACTAGGTACTGGAGTAAAAGTGGGAATTTCATACTAAATTCGAAATTCTTTTCGCTTTTATCGCGATTTTTTTCCGATTTTGGTTATCCAAGCTAAATCCACAAACTCAAAAAATACAAACTAAGCAGTCCCGACAAATAAGAGAACTAAACACATGCCTTGATGTCAGGTGACAGACTAAATTTGGATAAGCCTAGCTAATTCATGGGACATCCAGTGACATGAGATAGACTCCTCGCTTGATAGCAGTTGTGTTCTTCGCTGTTCATGCATATTTTTTGAAATGTATCTCCACATAGTATCGGTACTGACTTTATGCTTTTCAGCTTGAGATTTGTTAAAATCCTCAACTTTCCTTGATCTGTAATAGCTGTGGAGAGTAGATGAAACTTTTACCTAGAAATGCAATGAATTATCGGAAAACCCGGTATATGCTGTTAACTTCTTCAGAAAACCGTGTTAGTCCACGTTTGCTGTTTATTTTCAGTGATATCAAATGTTTTACAGTTGTCGAATTGATTGTATTGATTACTGAATTGCATTAGAAACATAACATCAGTAGTGTCCAAACAAGGATATGAAGATAGTACATTATTATCTTCTTGAATCCTAAACGCCATCGTTATGTTATAGGCTAAAAACACCTTATTCTACGATAGCAGCTCTTTTTGCTCTTTGCCTATTAGAAAAGATTGATCTCTCTGCTGCTTATCCACAGAGTTCGCAGCAATCAACTCCATGCTAGACCAGATCAACTCCTATCTTGATGACTTGGAAGAACGGAATGATTTACTTAATGGAAAATTGCACGAACTTATGGAGTCCAACAGGCAAGCCCGGCTGGAGTTCAGGGCCCAGCTGACCGGCTCCCCGACCAAGCAGGAGAATTGTCCTGCGGACGGAGACTCCTCCTCACCCACTGAGGAAGACGTGAACAAGGAAAGTGAGGCTGGCAAATGAGTGACTAAAGCAAGTGTTTCTGCAGCGACAGAAATATTTATGAAAGTTGACCCAACTCCACCTTTCGTTTGTTGGACCAGTGACCTTCAATCGGCATCATCCATGCCTGTTTGATTCCTCTGTGACTTAACATCCCCATCAGCAGTAATATTACAGCAGTAATATTTGGTTTTGATGTTTGGATCCTGTGCAGAGTGGCATTTACTGGCGTTAAGCAGCTTCTTATAACAGCATAATTATGGTGAAATCTAAGTCACATTCTGTATATTGATGTTAATAAGTGTGTGTCCCTCTGTGCAGAGTGTTTTCAGGTCCGAGTTTGACGTAATGGGAACGATTTTAAGGGCTTATAGTCCTTGGATTTTCTCAGTGTCAGGTGCTGATATCCGTCGTGACTCCTGATAAACACATCAGTCCAAAACATTTTATGATTCCTGCATTTTTACTCATGACTGAACAAGAGTACCAGTCAAACTTCAGTGTGGTATGTTGATCCTTTTCACATTAAGTAAAAGCTGTTTAGTCTCTGTTGCTGTATGTCTTATCACATAAAGCTGCATCACTCCAGACATCTGTGTTTTATGATGTCTGATCTGCTGCATGACTATAAATTTAGATTACGCTGCTGTCCTGTCCATTTTCATTAATGTGTTTTAGGATAAGCTGTGCAGATAAAAAAATGTCTGTAAATGTGAAGTGTGTAAAAAAACAACAAAAAAGTTGACAAATTGTGGGAATTGTCAGACATTTTAATATAATTTAAAATGACCCCCAAACAGAAAACAAACATCCAAAAATACATTAAACTCCCAGCAGTTAGAAAACATCAACTGTTTGTTCATCTCAATTTATCAGTAGCTGAATAAAAATACAATAAGAAACATACAGTTTTTGTTTGAAATCATACTGTACATGTCCTTTTCTCTCTTTCTCACCATTCTGTTTCGGAACAAGTAGTTTTTTCGGCTTGTTCCTTCAGACAGAACATGATGTGATACTCATATTGTGACTCATGCCACTGTGACTATGAGAGTAGCTACATGTGTCGGTCAGTCTTCTGTGGTTTAAAATATCCTTCTCTAGCACAGAGAATAAAATATGAAACGTTTCCAGAGCAGCACACTACTAATGAATAACAAAAGTAATCCATCCCTATTTAGGCCTTTTGATGGCTGAAATGTTGGACCAAAAGCTATACATTTGTATAATCAGTACCTGGGGTAATTTCCTGGACATAAGTGATGTTTAAAATCAGTTTAAAAGTTTGCAGAGATAGTTTGCTACATTATATACCTTCTAACACTTTTTTTTCCCTCTTTTCGTCAACTCATCCATGTCATCAGTCCAGTGTGTCACTGTCGTGATATTATTTTCCATTCAAACAGATGTTTTTATCTTGTAGACATTTTGTTGACATGTTGACTTCTACATTCAGCTCCTCATCAGCTCTTCATTATACCAAAAAACAAAATCAATAATCAGACAAACAAGCAAACAGAAAGATAATGGTGAGAAGGCCACAGCTGACAACTTTTACCCAAAACATGACATCCACCCAAAATGTCAAAAAATAAAATGCCCTAAACAAAGCTATTTCAAGATCGGTTTCAAGATTCAGCATTTCTCAATAATCAAGCCAAAGTACCATTTTAACACTTTTTTAAACAAAAGTTGTCACCTGCTCAAACATTTAATTTGGTTACATTCTACATTTCAGGTTGCTAAAAGCGTGTGCTACGTGGTTAGCAATGTTGAACATGTCTCCAGCTTGTAGGTTATATTAAGTTAACAATCATTTATCACAGCTAGCTAGAGAATTAGCAAAGGTTGATAAATCAGCCCTAATAACCTCTCTGATCCTTGCAGACAGCAGGGTGGGAAATTAACTTTATGGTGTGCTGTCCTCAGAGACAAAAAATATCTATAAGCCTCCTCCTCTCTTAAACTCAGCCAATGATTCTTTTAGTTGCCAGAAACAATTATAGTAATTGTAATATGTAGGAATATAAGGTTGGAGGGAAAAAAATAAATAATAAATAAAGGTTTTGAACTGTGGATGGGGTAACCTATGAGATCAAAATAATACATAGATTTCTCATCTTTTAAATACTGTAAATATTTACATTTAGTTTCTATAAATTTAAATATTTGTCCCAGTCTATCCTACATGTATGCAGTGTGACTGACACAGAATAGTTTTCACAATTTATACAGACACGGCAATAATGCAATGATGTTTTCCATGTCCTCATAATAGTATGTTAGCATGCTAACAATTTTAGCTGTAAAGAAAAAGTACAGCTAAGATCGAAGGTTGGTTATTTATTTTATTTGATAACAAACCAAAGTGCTTCACAAATTTATACCTTGACCTGATAATGGCGCTAGATTGAGAGTTAAGAGATTCTCAAAATTATTACAATTAATTTTTAGTGGATAATTGATAAGATTTCACTCAAATCACAAAAGTCAGAGTCATCCTCTTGGGACTGCTTGTTTTTATCCAAATTAGTCTTAACATTTTGTGGCCATGAGAAGCTCTTCCATTTCCTTTATACATTTTTGGAAAATCTTTTTAACAACTTTTTTGAGCAACTTTTTACACAGAAACTTATTTTTTATTTTAATATGTAGAATAGAATTGGGACACACTGGGTAACTAATATAAGGAAAGACATATTTTTCATTAGGGTTCATTTGTGAATACGGAGGCTGTATGCAAACACTAAATAAAGATTTCATTTTGATTGCTTTAATCTAATGCTGAGACTAGAGATCAGTTTACTCGAGAACATCACTGTACTAATGGGAGCCATTAAGATACTTACCCACCCATTACTGATTCAACCTGTATATGACAGCTGTCACGTGTTAATTTACCACCCTGAGAGAACAATTCTCATAAGACATCTTGTTCCACCAAGATTTATCATAATTTAGTCTTCCTATTGTTGGTGTGTATTTAATATAGACTTTCCAATGAGGAGAGAGGCAGGGCTGGTCACTTCTTGGTCTCTGTTTGAAAGCACCTTTGCGCGTACTGACATATCCTGTCCTGAGGTTTCTTCACTTTCAACATCTTTTCTTAAACTCAGTATCTATTTGCAGCCCTACCAGACCTGCGCTTAGGTGTAGTTTCTGCCTTCCCTGTGTTACTCTTTTTCCCTGGGCCAGCAGGAGCTTCCCTCTGCTCCCTCTCTTCATTCGCATCCTCAGCAGCAGCTTCTGCTTTTGAGTCTGGCTCCTCTCTGCTGCCAGCAGGCAGAACTGTGGAGGCTTGGGATGTGTCCTCTCCCTCTTTTCTTTGGAGGTCTCGGTCAGAGCTGCAAGTGCTGCCAGTGCTGGTCACTGAAGTGGTGGTGAAGTGCTGTGAGGTTGGTTTGGGTTCTCCTTGCCCCTCATGTTGCTGGTTCTCTCTCTGCATGTTCAGTCGGGTTAGTGTAATGATAGGCTGCATGGAGTTTACTTTAGTCACCAAACCAGTGTCATCAGAGTGGGAATTTTCATCCGAACAGTCTGTGGTGGTTCCTCCTACAGGTCTGAGGCTCGCTGCAGCTTGAAGAGGTTCTCTGGAAGATGCAGCTTCACCCTTTTGACTCAGTAACTCTCTGTGCCTCTGAGAAGAGAAAGCACACAAATAATGCAAATGTGTGCAAATTCTCATCAGGTAATGACTCTTGCTTGAACTGAGGCCAGGGTTATACAAAACAAAATATGTTAATCTTTGAAATGCTGAACACCAAATGACAGCAAATAATAACAATATAGCAACATTGTCAGCTAACTGCTCATCTATCTGATAGTAGACACAAGGTTATTAAAGTCATCAAAGACCGACCTTAAGTTTCTCGAAGTGCTTCAGTGATTTGCAGTGGGTGTGTAGGGTAGAAGATTCTAAGTAGTAAAACTTGTTACAGAGTCTGCAGATAAAACCTGCTACTGGAACAAAAAAACTGGACCCTGCAGTAAAAAAAAGTCCAAGATTAAACTTCACTTAAATGTGATCTTGAATTTTATCACTAAATACAAATAAAAAGAACATGCAGGAAAAAAACAAAATGAATGACACAGTCATCGCTCACCATACACAGTGTCAGGATCATACTGCTCATCATCTGTCATGTCCTTCAGAGTCACTTCTTTAAAGGAGGACCAGCCATCCTGTACCAGGTCAACAGAAACACAGTGAACAAATGAAGTATAACAAGTGCACTTTATGTGAAGTACTTATTGCGTTTTTTCAGAGTGTATCTCAAAATGTTAGACTTTAGTTAAATGTTAAGTAAACCTGAAAGGATGTTTAGATGCAAAAACTCTCAATTCTCCCATTGGAGTAATCAACAAACAAGAACAAATTAAATGCAAATCACCTGTTTTTCTGAGCAGTCTTTGTCTCCTTCACATCTCTGTCTTTCCTCTCCCTCCTCAACCTCACTGCCCTCTATCTCCTCTAACAACAAGCCATCAGAATCCATGGTAGTGAGCTCACAGCCCTCCTTTTCTTGAAGCTGGTCAGCAGAAGCAAGCACAAATACATCTTAACTTACAGGGAACTGCTTGTTGTTTAATGGTCCTAAATCAGAAATATAAACACAGATACCTTCTCCACTTCCTGTCTGTGCTCCTGAGACTGCAAGTGCTCCACAAAAACCTGGGAGTTCTTGAAGTGTTTCTTGCAGACTGTGCAGGAGGATATGGCTGTTTTACTGGCAAGCTAGAAAGAGACGGGGGGGACACCAGAAAATCATTGACTAATCTCGTTAAAAGTAAACCAAAAAAAGGTTTCAAATCGTTTTTAAACATTTAAAACTTTATAACTCTTCAACTCTATCAACATCAAGCACGTGTTAATCTCTGAAGTAAGCAGTGAATTACTTTGTGCTCCTCTGTGTGACGATGATCTGCGATGCTGCTGGTGAAGTGGGTGTGACAGGTTGCACACCAGTGCTTTCTTTCTTCTTTCTTCTCTCTGCAGAGAACACACAGGAATATTAGCGAAAACTTACAATGATCGTTTTCTCTTTTTAGAAAAAGTCATCTGTGTTAAACTCAAGTAGCTGGCCAGAAGATAAGAACTTAAATTTGAGATTCCAATAAACAGTAATTTGCATGTTTGTGTGTTTTAAACTGACCCATCTTTGTTTGCTCCCTGTAGAGACTCCTGCACCCGTGGCAACAGGGTGACAAGGCAAGCATTGCTCATATGTTGGATTTCCATCATCCTTTGCTGGTGGGAAGCACTGTTCATATGACTCCTGAAGTTCTGCAAACAAACAAATAAGCAAACAAACAAAACACAGAGGAGCGATATTAAAAAGACAAAGGAAAATAGCTAAACAAAATCCTTACATTCCCCACTATGACTTGTATATACTGATGTGTGTGTACATTCAGCCTACTTGCTGGTTGTGGCAGGTAATGCTGCAGAGGTAGCAGTAAAACTTGTTGGTGCCCTCTGTTACTCCCTCCTCTCCTTCTTCCTGGTTGTCTGGTGAAGCCAAAGGGGCATCTTTGCCTTGCTGCATCTCCTCTAAAGGAACATCAGCTTGCTGGTCATCTTCACTCAGTCTGCCTGATGGTGATGGGGCTGACGAACACCTGTGCACCTGCTGAGAGGTTGCAAACCAGATAAAAATCCTGTGTCACACATTTATCATACATTTTAGAGATACACTAAGAGGCTGAAAAATGCCAAAAAGCAGCATTAAATCTGGTTAGTTCACATTACTTTAAATTATTTATTATTAATGTTACTTTACATTACATTTTGTGCTGATGCTCTCAAATAAAGGCTCCACTTACCTCAGCAGCTCTGCTCTCCTCCATTACCTCAGCGACATCTGATCCCTCTGTGGAGCCTCCTTCCTCAAGAATAATGCATTCTGGGAAAAGATTGATGGCCAAAAAAACAAACAAAAAACCCCCCCCAAAAAAACCAAACAGTTAATTTTCATCTCAGTTAACCTAAACTGGACTACATTTAGATCAATGTAGTTTGATAGACCAATTTCCACACGTTTTAGTGCTGTACCAGCACTGGAGAGAAAATGACCCATAATCAAATATGGGGGAAAAATCTCTCTGGCTTGTTTGTATTTCCATAAACCAATCACAAAAAATATCGTGAGCTGCACCAAGCTAACAATGCAGCCATGGCACCCTTGCAAATTAATGTTGCAAGGGCATCATTTGTTTTGGTGACAAATTTGTATGTTGGGAGGCAAGTCCTGGTAGTCAAATGGCTAAACCCCTGCAAAAAAAACAAAACAAAAACAACAAAAAAACAGCAGACCTATCTCAATGCACAATTCAAATCTGTATCATCTGCATCTTGCAATTTTCAGTAGATCACTAGCTTGGAGGTTGCTGTTGTTGTTTCAAGCAGGGCCACACAAATAGTAAGAGGGGAGGAGAGAAAAAGGGGGAGAATGCTGACTGACACAGTCGATCAGTGGCAGGCTTTTACCAACTGAGTCAGACAAAAATGAATTTAGTGCTTTGTGTGCAGTAGTTGAAACCATCTACCTCAGGTTTTGGTGAGTTTTACCTTCAGGTTGGCTGTTTTCCGTGTTGTTGTTACATCCTGAAGAGAGAACTTCCCCATCTGTATCTGTATTAACGACAGCCTCAACAACACAATGTTCTGTAGGCTCCTCTGACCTAATAGAAAAAAAAGGGTAAAACAAAGAAAAAAAGCACAATTTTTGAAGGTTAGTAATTAAGGAGAGCACATTTCTGTTTTGCATGGTTCTCATTCTTTCACTCTCCTAAGTTTTAAAATGAATGAATGAATGAATGAAAATGTTTTTTTTTTTACCCCTCTGTCTTCTTTTTCTTAAATACAGGTTCTTCAAATTGCTCCTCATCTACTCCTCCTACCGTACCATATGGAGGCAGAAAAGGTAAAAACAAAGTTGTAAACAAACAAATGCTCACCACTGATCTTGTCAAAGTATTCTTAATAACTTCTCTACACAAGCTCGAAGTCACATCAGACATTCATCAAATGCTTTGTCTTGTATCAAACTACCACAAAACAATTAGCATGTCTCAGTGCTGGTTGAAAGGCAGTTTTACCTGTTTCAGTCTTGTCAGTGACTTCATTGGTACTGCTAGCTGCTGATTGGTCACCTGTGTTCTCTGCTGACATCTGCTCACTGTCCCTCTTCCTATCTTGCTGGCGAGCAGCAGCATCCTATAAAAAAAAAAAACCTTCCACATCAAAGTCTAATTCTGTCAAATCTTGATGTATTTGTCATTTGTTGGGGAACATTAGTATAGTGTGTTTGCTGTACTTAAAAACTACGCTGTGTATATAGTCCCTATAATGTATGCAGATGTTGTAATTACAGTAGTAGAAGAAAGGGCAGGGGGAGAGGCTGTGGTGGTGGCGGCAGGGTTGTTGTAGTAGCGGGCATGCGGGTGGAATGGTCGAGCAGCTGGGAAACCCATCATGTGGGACTTGATGGCCATGCCCATGGGAACTGGCCCAAGCAGAGACGACCTAGTTGAGCCTGCGAAGAACTGACGGAACTGCTGTGCACCCATCCCGAAGCCCCGCATGTTACCTGGATGAAAGCAAACCATCATGGTCACACAAGTACAAGTGTAAGGGGGTAAGAAAAAAGAGCAAATATTGAAAATTATAATGCTCTCTGTGCTCTTTGTGGCTTCTGTCCAGACGCAGCTGTATTTACACTGTAATCCAAACTGTACCCTGCATTTGCTGCATTAGTAGGGCCCCCTGCAGCATGGGATTGGGGGCAATGATTGTAGTCTGGGTTGCCTGGCATAGGTTGACCATCCTGGGAGGAGGGGCTGTTTGGGGTGCAACAGGAATGGCCCTAAGAAAAAACAATTAACATAAAAAAATTAACATTTTGCTCTGTTTCAAAAGAAATAGCCTGACTGAAATTTGTAGGTAAAAATACTGTGGTTTGTTCAATTGCTCTGTTAGTCAAAATAAAGTAATGTCCTCTTTTACAAATCTAGCAATTTAATGTATGCAAATTTGTAATATTTCTAAATAGCCAAAATACTGATGTGAAACATACTGAGGAAAGCAAAATAATTTAACAAGATCGCCTGCACACAAAAACTTTCTTATAATGAAAACTCAAGCTATTTGTGTATTTTCCTTGATAGTGACAATTTTTTTTTGCAGAAAATTACCAAACATCAAGGGCGGCTGATGAAATGATAGCATGGACTACTCAAAGAAACCACATATATATGGGCTGCTGCTTTTGCTCATCCTCAGAATAAAAGAAAAGATGTATTTCCTGAGTTTGTAAAGGGAC
>JAPZDZ010000011.1:13363457-13378734 GCA_029783805.1 Acanthurus tennentii
ACACACACACACAAGCTGCTTCTAATAATCTTCATTTCAAAGAAGGGGCATAAAGCAGGAGAGGGACTGGATTGTAAGGGAGGAGAAGGGAGGAGGCAGGGGTGTCTCTTGTTAGCTGGTTAGCAGGAGTAACAAAGACCATGTGAAGGGAGAGAAAGTGGGGAGGAGGGGTGAGGTGAGGGTGGGGGTATGGAGAGGGGAGACAGATCAGACAAGGAGAAAGGGAGGGGCTAAAGTTTTGCTTTTATATTTTCTTTTTCTACCTTTTCCCTCCCCTCATTTCCCTTTGCTCCCTTATACATCCTTGGAGTTTTATTTTCAAACCGGAGGAAACTCTTTCTCACTCTCTCCTCCCCCTCACCCATCTCTACATTTGTTTTCTGTGTCAATCTTTCCCTGTCACCCTTGCCTTCTCTCCTGCCTCCTCCCTCCGTCTCCTCCCTCACTGCTCGTACTGTATATTTATTTGAACATGAGGCAGCGGGGTGCAGGGAGACCCAAAACCAACACTCGGTGCTGGTGTTAAAACTCGGCGCCAAGGCCAAAGGGTGCTGTAGCGCTGCAAATTGATTAAAAAGAAAAAAAGAAAATGAGAGAAAAGACAAAAAAAAGGAGAAAGTTTCCATTTTGTTTTCTGTCCAAGCTTAACATTTAACATAGTCCAGTCACACAAGTACACACACTCACACTAGAAGTTAGAGTACCCCTGAGGGCTTATACTCACATGTGCACCTGGGTGGATACTTGCCAAAGTACACACATTTGATAAAAGTTGGAAACAGTTTTACATTTAGATTTTAAAAAGTATAACTGCCTGCAGAGAAAAACTGGTTTTTGAACATTTTTGTCTTTTGTTTTTGCATTTTACATACAGACACATTCGAATGTTTCTTTACACCAAATCGCAAAACGGTGCGGCACCGTTTTATTGACTGCCTCTCGTCATGGGGAAAACCCTTGCCGCAGCCTGCTAACACACACACACACACACACACGCTCACAGAAACACACATGCACACACCACCCCCAGACACTAATAATAACTTTCAACCCAGCTAGCGGTGCCAGGATGTTTTGGTTAGTGTGCATGTGTGTGTAAATGTGTGTGTCTGTGTGTATGTGCGCCTAGAAGACTTCTGGTCTGTATTACCACAGGACATGCCAATTCTTTGAATCAGGCTGCTCTGTAGCTTAAAGCTACCCGAAGCAAGAAGGAAAGGGAGGTAGAAAGAGAGAGGTGAATGGAGAAAAAGTGGTTAAAAAAGAAAACAAAAATGAACATAAAAAGACCCACATGACTGTGAATTTATGGACTGCCAGCACATATAATAATTACGTTTCCTCCTAATAATTAAATACATGTATTTACAGAGACACTTTGTCACTCAGAGACGTATTTTCTTAGGGTGCTACTTTTAGTTCATTATATGAGTGTATACGAGTGTGTGCGTTTGTGTGTGTGTGCGCGCGCGTCTGCCCGGGTTTCCCTGCTCCTGCTGTAAAGCTGCCAGAAAGCCAGATTTGCCTGGTGATCCCAGCTGTAAACATCCTGGGGGGAAACAACAGACAGCCGCTTTCAGCGCACTCACCAGAAGCATGTCTGCCGTACTGTTTGTGCGTGCGTACGTGCGCGACTCATGTGCGCTCGTGTGCTCGCTCCTGAGGCTGCGACATGGTGGCAGGGCTCTAAATGGAAACAGGTCGGTTTGCGGCTTTCATTCCAGCAGACGATGCTCTGTGATGGGACACCGTGTGAATGTTTCTGCCCTCTACTTTGCTTTTGTGTACTTGAGTGGGAGAGGGAGTTCAAAATGGCACTCTGTGGCTTCGTTTTATCAAAGACAGGCGGGCTGGAAGACAAACTGCGGCCCCAGCGAAGGTAGAAAAGAAAACATAATGGAAAAACGAATCAGGGGGTCTAGCTAAACTTAAAATGTTTCACATGACGTAACCTACAAACACTAAAGCCACAAACAAATTTCTGTCTTATTTTGGGGGGGGAGCTATACAAAGACTTGTAAAAATGGCAAATAGACAATGACAGACTGGCTGTTCTTTCAGCGTTTTTGTAAAGTGGCTTCCTGCCTCTCAGCACATTACGTGGTCATTTGAGGTAAAGCAGCCACAAGTTGATGCATGGATGGTAGTAATTGTACATTTTGGTCAGGAGTGCAGCGCGACGTTGAGGGGGTTTCTGAGTGTTTTAGTTATCTTTTTAAGTAAGTGTTCATTTTTTTTCTGTGTGGTTGAACTTTTTCTGGCTGCAGCTCTTAGATCTTTCTCAGTTTTGCAGAAAAAGTAAACAAGTTAAGAATGCCAGGCACACAGCACTTATATTTATATGAGTGTAATTCTGTAAGTCAACATGGGATTTCCCAGTTTGTGAAGAAATAGTTTGTTTAATTTGCATGACTGTTTAATGTGTGTGTAACTTGCTTGAGAAAAGACACATAGAAACAGCATCAAATAGGTACCCAATAGGTCTTTATTGCAGTTATTTTAAACTTTTATTTACAATTTTACCCACATCAGATTTCACTCTTTGTTCAGTGTGAAAAATATTAAACAATGCAAATACTTATACAGAAACAAAAAAATTGGTACTTAGGCATCTGTCACTCTTAAATCCAGTGTAGGCGAGGGCCACGGCTCTGTGGTGGAGCCTTTGGGTGCTTTATTTAGGCTTGTGCCTTGGCTTGTCCAGATGGATGAGTGGTGGTGCTGTGTGTTCCCACAACTTGATGTGCTTGTGCCTGCTGGTTGCCCCTCTGGAGCGTTCTTACTCCCTTTCTTGGACATCGTAAGTGGACGCGTGCTTCCCCGGCCAGCCTAACCAATGTGCAGACTACTGTACAACCACTACTTCCTGAACAGGTAGTCTGAACACTGGGCAGGCGGGCTGGGCGGCTGAAGGATGCTTTTGGAGAATGTTTGACTGACGCCACCACAAAGAGGCTCAGTATAAGAGTCACTCACACACACTGTTTAAACTCTACTTACTGTGTATCCAGTGTCAGACTCTTGAGTCCAGGTCTTCCTGCTCTCACAGTCTCGCTGCTACAAAGTGCTGATCAGGCTAATTGTCCGGGCTGCAGGAGAAACAGTGTGTGAGGGACGGATGAAGGGGCCGGCAGGGAGCTGAAGGAGGAGGTGAAGGGGGAGGAGGAGAAGAGGTTAGACAGATGTGATGGCCACTGATTGGCAGATTCAACATTCAACATTCCCTCCTGTTTCCCACTGCAAGAAGCAGAGCAGAGTAGACTAAATGTCTCTGAACAACGCAGAGAGATGTTGAAGAATATCAAATCCATTTAATAAATGGTGAAGATTTATGTATTAAATAATAAATATTGTTTGGGAGATCATAGGCCCAATTTTTATTTGTCCATTCATTTTTTTAAATCTGAGATTTTTTTAATTGAAAAACACATAAAAAAACAAAGTGCCATGTCCTTTCTCGGACTGTTTGCTGAAAATGAATTAAAGCGCACAAATTCAGAAAGTTGAGCACAAATATGTAAACACACATAAGGGTCATACCCCTGTTAGTAGAGATTAGTCAAACCTAAACTTGGTTTGCCCTTGTTGACCCCTAGGCCAAGAATAAACAAATAAAAATTAGGATATTTCATGAGATTTTAAACAGTTGAACAAAACTTGTGAGAGAAAGCTGTTCTAAAAAGATAAAAACACTCAAATGTTAGCTCATTGGTTTGCTCATAATCTCTCTCGGTTAGAAACTAATCAGTAAATAGTTGTGGTCAGCTGAGATCATACAAAGTTGTAGCATACACCTCCCACTAAACACAGGAAAACGTAACCTTTCACCTCCTTTATACATGCCAAGCAGAAAAGAAATACCTCGTTGTGGAGAAAATACCTGCGACATGACAGTCTCCCTTCTTTTCTACGCATCTTGCTCTCTTCACTGATGTCTCTTCTTCTTGGCTGATGTTTGTTTTGTCTCCTTCTTCACTAGTTAGCCCCAATTCATCTCCCGTCATCCCCTCATTCAAGACTGCCGTAATGTTTAGGCAAAACCAGGCCGTCCAAACTCAGATGAAACTTCTGCGTAGTTTGGAATTACCTACTGAAGCTTTTCCGGAGCTAAAAAGCTGCTAGTAGCGAGCAAGGTGGACCGGCTGGAGGCTCTACGTGGCAAAGGACTGGCCATCAAGTTTACCCTTCGAGAGACAGAAGGAGAAAAAGGAAGGAGAGAGAGAGAGGAGATATGGAGAGAGAAGGAGGAGGAGCTCGCCGGCCCCCCATTTTTCCTCTCCTCTCTTCTTCCTCTCTTCCCCTCCCTCTGTCTGGCTCCCCCCCTCTCCTCCCTTTCTTTCTTTCCTTCTTTCTTTCTTCTCTGGCTCTTCAGGAGAAAGTGGAAGGTCAAAGGTGAACAGGAAGTGAGACGCGCTCATTTGGCGTGTGTGTTGTAAAAGTTTGGGAAGGGAGTGAAGGATTGGCTGCAGAGGGAGGAAACTTTTTAGTGGAAGCGTATGTGGGCAGATGGGAGGACGTCTGCGTTTGTGCGCTCACGTTGAGGCGTATATGTGTTCTGCATGTTCTTCTATTCCCCCCCAGTGTATGTGCACATCTCTACTTATGGTACATGTGAGTGTATATGTGGTTTTTGAGTGATGGGTGTGTGTGTAGGAGTGGGTCTGGATGAGAGTAGAGGCTCCATGGTCTTTGTAGCGAGGGCAGGAATGTCGGCGTTTTCTTGGCAAGCAGGAGGAAGCCTTGTAATAACTCCAGATGTGCAGCCCTGTGGTCTCCATCTCTCTCTTGCTCCCTCTGTTTTTACTTCTAAAGCTGATTTCCTCTCCCTGTCCGACTCGAATAAAGAGCCCTTTATGCAGCTCTGCAGCCTTCCCAACACACACACAGAGGGGGGGTGCTGGTGAAGGGTGACATACTACTGGTAAATCAGAACCAGAGCGAAAGAGGTCTGGTTTGTGTGTGTGTGTGTGTGTGTGTGTGTGTGTGTGTGTGTATAGACGAGGAGGAAAAGCCTGTGTGATTCACAGTTGAGACATAAGTAGTCAAAGTTTGCCTTCTTCACCTCCTTCACTCACACACACGCACGCACACTTAAATTTTTGTTTCTTACCTTTGGCAGACAGAAGTAATCAATGCTAGTGTTTCCAGGTGTGTATATATGTATATATGAATATATGTGTGTGTGTGTGTGTGTGTGTGTGTGTGTGTGTGCAGGGGTGACCAAGGCCGTGTGTTTGTTTTAGCTATGGTTTCTGAGCTCCGAGCTGAGCTCCAAATCAAAGCAGGCACGATCCCAGGAGAGACGAGTCAGCAGTACTGGGAGAGATGGAGGGAAAGTGAGAGAAAGGGAGAGGAAAGCGGTGATGAAAGAAGGAAGCGACATAAAAATGCGGGGCGAAAAAAGGAGGTATAATGATGCCCAGCGAGCTTCAACGTAAATGAAAAATGTGGCGCAGAAACAGGAACGCTAGAAAAGAGAATGACGGAAATCAGTCCTCATTACCGTTGCAGTTAAGTTTCTGGTGTTGGGATTGGACGGAGTGAATTTTAATGGATGGGTGGGGGGAGCGCTGCGGTCGCACCAACATTGTTTCCACTGTTTGGATGACCAGGCAGGCAGCTTCCTTTGCAAAGTCTTAGTCAGTAAAGCCAGAAATATTGAGAAAGTATGCACACACACACACGTTAATCCAGTCTTATCTATGATTTAATGGTTATTTGTCTTTACATTAAACAGTGCTGATTAGTATTGTCATGAAAAACTTTAATTTTTTGATTATTCCTGTTTGTACTTTGTAGCTTAGTCAGTTTATGTGGGCGTAATTGTATCTTTCGAATGTTTTTTGCATCAGTGCAGTGAGGCTAAGCGTTGGAATGTCATATGTAAATTTATTTGAAATAGTGTTGACAGTGTCATGTTAGAAAAGCCTATAAAAGCAGCCCCAGGATGTGATTTCATGTATTTTATGTGAGTGTCATCGATCGGCTAAGTCACATTGACAGCTGCCAGTGTTTTCAGACAAGCGATAGCATGTCATGTTGCAGTTAGCCATGTTGGGTAACATGAAATTCAACCACATAATCATTTTGTTTTATGTCCTTTCTCCCTCATAATACCATATCAGTGTTAATATTTTTGTTGAAATACAAAACCAAGAAACTTTCCAACATATTTCACATATTTTGACCAGTATGTATTATCAACAAAGTAATCAAAGTATCAAAAGTAAAGGTTTTGCACAGACTTATGCTTTTTTATGTATTGTAAGCATATTGTAATAAGCCAAAAGGTGGCAAGTTTAAATACAATACATACAGTTTGGTAGTTTAGTGATTCCCAACCTTTTTGTGAAGTTTTAGATACTTTTAGCTCTTTTGGCTTAGACGAGTTACTTAAAATGAACTGTCTTGAGAAGTCTGGAGACATGTTAGCAACACAGACATTTGCAATCAGACAAATCCTGTGTTTTTTTTATCACCAGCTACCAAGAGATGGTAACTACAGCTGTAAAAAATTAACATTACGTAGAAGAAAACATAATCTTTCCCTCTAAGATGAGGTGGTGTAAAACTAAAGTGTCAAAAAATGGAAATAAAGCTTGTTTTTTTCTGAGACAGAGTTAGTTTAAACTAAGGCAAGCCAAACAAAAATGAACAAGTTGACTTCTCTGCCTGAGCTGCCTTTTAAATGTCAAAGATTATCAGGTTAGGAGATAAAAGGGAAGTTAAAAAAAATGTAGAAAGAAAAGTGGTGTGAAATTTACTGCAGTTAATGAAAGCGAGCGAAAGAGAAAGGATGTAACTGAAAGATGTAATGGGCAAAATGATGGAAAAACTGGTACCAGTGGTACCAAAACCCATAATGAACAAATTGCTGTGTCTCATTTTAAAAGAAAACACGAGAAAAAGGGGTTAGACGCTGTAAAAGAGAAACAAGAGATTAGTGACGACCGCAGCATGTCAGAGGGAGTCGTGGAGGTACACAGGGTGGTTTGTGGATAATTCCAAGTTTATCCTGCCACCCTGATGAGATAAATGAGTAATATATGTTTTTTCTTGTTTTTGTAAATGTTCATTTTTTTCCCTCTTTTTATTGCTCTGTTGTTTCCCACAATATCCAGGGAATATGTTGTCAATACAGAAATCAGATTAGAGAAACAAAGTCTGCGTTTTGTTTCAAACAGATAGGAAACCAAAAAAACACACTGGCGTGCATTTAATGTCTTTTGGCATGTTTTATATAACATGAGTGTGTATGTGTGTGTGTCTGAGTGTGTGTGTGTGTATGTGTCAGTGGTTTGTTAATTTGTGATGTGTATCTGAGACTCTGCAGGCTCTCTGCCTGCTTTGAGGAGGGATGACAAACATTTAAAGATTCCTGCATGTGTTTAATAACACGTAACTCTGAGTTTTCATTTCTGTGCTTGTTTTGTAGCCCTTGCAGAACATTCTTATGTTAATTTTGCGTATATGTTTGTGTTTTTTTTATACATTTTGATGCATCCTAAGGTTTTCTTTCAATATTTTCTATTGATGAATGACTTTTATATGAGTTCATGAACAAGATATAACTGATAACATAACTGATATGATATTATCTTTAGCCTTGGCATAAGAGTCACATATTTTGTTCAGGTTTTATGAGAATAGATTTACTGTAAATGTGTAAAGTAAGAGAAAAAAAAAAACCCTCCCTAACCTTCAGTACTGCCCACCGTTGGCACAATCATGTCCTAAAAATACATTCTGGCCAAACACACCCTCTGTGTAGCTTGCAGAACAGTTTGATTTAGAAGTGCAAATTTTATATTCTGGCAGTCTGTTGTACTATAAAAAGTGCTCCAGTAGTTTATTTAGATCTTGCTTTATTTGGATCACGCAGTTCTGATGATGAAATGACCATGATGTCTGTGTAAAACAAGATTAAGGTTAGGGATTAAGCTAAATCCCTTCTTGTTTTTCCTCTAATTTTGCATCTTTTACAGTAAAACCTCAAGTCAAGTCATGACTCTAAATAAAATGTTTAAAATGGGGTAAAAAAAAACAGTTACCAAAGAGTTGCTCATGAAACCTCTTGTGCGACTTGAAGCAGGTTTACATGTGTGAACGTTTTTCTTCAGTGTTTCCTGAAAGTGTCTGACATCACACATGTACCTCAGATGTAAGTGTTTAATTTTGTTGGAGCATCTTTTTTTTTTTTTTTCTTTTTTTTGCACCCATCATTACATCTAATAATATTGTTTCACATGTGAAAATGTGAGACTATTTACAGGTGTCATTTGTCATTCTGACACACATTTTACTTCCACACACCTGAGTAAGAATACATAAAGTCTCAACTATGAGTTCACTTGACCTTTTTTTTATTAGAGAACTTCAAGGAACTGAAGACACTGAACACACGGGTTGACCAGAGCTTTTGCCCTCTCTCAGACAGCAGCCGTTAGACGGGTAGGGATTTTCATGTGTTTATATGGCTAGCGGGTTGCGGTGCCCCCCCTCCCTCACTCTTGCACTCTTTGGTGGTCACCAGTGATTGATCACATGTCCCTTCTAGCCTCCAGGTTGTTACACTGACCCTCTGCAGAGGTAAACGCCAGAACAGATCATTAACTGCTTGACAATTAGCTGCTAAACAGGAAGGTATCACTGACCTGCCAGCCTGTGTTCAGCCGGACATACGACTGAATGTGTCATTGTCTGGTGGACACCACGTTTCCTCCCTCCACGAAGACATTTATTTGTGTTTGTGCTCGTTCCCACAGGAAAAGCAAAGCACAGCACAAAGGCTGTCATGTTTTTAAGTGTGGGCAGAGTCAGCTGAAGGTTAACATTTAAGAAGAAAAGACAAAGCAATAAAGATTCTTCCAGCCAAGCAAAGCATGTCATAAATTAAACTCAGATTTTTTTTTTCATAGTAAGAAACGAGAGAATTTATGATTTTTATCCCTGTGAAACTGTACATTTCAGATTAGGTTTGTTTTCCTAACACATTCGTCTGTAGCTGACAGATGAGATAGAAAAACCGTTATGTCTGCAGTGTTATCAAGTAGCACTCTCCATGATGTATGACTAGAGAGCGCGGACACTGGCCGGCTGCCCAAGGTGATCTGTTATGAGCCTTATTGCACAACCTTTAAGCTCGATGAGTCATCAACAGCTGTGTGCTTTTACACATTGTCCCAGAATAGCTCCTCTCTAGCTGTTTTCAATCGTAATTCTCCTCGACTAAATAGTTTGCTGTTCCTGATTTTAAAAAATGGCCTCACTTTAAATAAAGTTCAAACAGTTTCAAGTCAAATTAAGTGTCCTCAGATGCTGTTCCTCAGACACGTATTACTCATCAAACCCAATTTTTTGCTTGCATCAGTGGATTTTTTGATTGTAAAGAATCAGCAACATCTCTTTTGTCTACAGTTTTTCTTCTGGAAAAAAAAACCTGTTACGTCAAGAAAAATGTTTTTACATAAGCCATTTTTGTAACAAACCTATTTACTAAAAGCTCTGCTATATTAAATCGACTGAACTCTTGTAATTTGGCATTGAGTGTAGATGCTAAACAAGCTTTTCCACAAGTGCCTCAACTCCAATGAGACCCATCCTTCTTACGTCTTTCCCCATCCGCATCGTGTAGGGCTCACAGAAATGCTCTCTGTGTTTAATTTTTTTTTTTTTTTTGTAAAGACAGAACTCAATAGCGGAATGGTAGAAGAATGGAGGGAAAGAAAAATGGAGGGAGGTGAGGAGGAGGGTTGTGAAAATTGCCGTTGGCTGCCACCCAGGGCCCAGTCTTTGTGGTAATGAAGGGTTAGAAGCAGCGTTATTGCTCCCAGATGCCGTGCGGCTTCTCCGCAGCCCTTTGATGCATGGCCCAAGTCACCAGGACTTTTCTATCAGACTCCCATCAACATACACACTACCACACACACACACACACACACACACACATGTACATTTACACACACACTAGGACATGCAGCCTCTTAAAACAACATGGATGCTGTAAACGACTATCTGCATGGTTTTGCCCACCAAATTACTCATATTTGTTGCAAAGTGTTAATTGGATACTATGAGTAAGAGCTCCATGTGTGTGTTTTTTGGTGTATATATATATACTGTTGCACTTCCGCATGTGTGTGTGTGAGACAGGGAGAGAGTGAGAGGGAGGGGGGGCCATTTTTCATCCACATTTTGGAAGAGCATTTGAGTCTCTGAGACGTTTCTTGGAGCGGTGAGCGGAGTGGTAAAGTGCCTTTATGAATCCAGAAGTGAACTTCCTTTGGCTTTTCATAATGAGCCTGCTATTACTCACAAGCAAAACAAAACCATGGAAAGTACTTTGCTCACACACTGCTCCAAACACCACAGGTTAAATACCAAGTGCACTGCCTTGGCTGCTGCATGTGTGTGTGTGTGTGTGTGTATGTATGTGAGTGAAACAATGTTGCATGTGTAGAAGTTCAAACCAAAACAAGACCCATCACGCACACAGTTCAGGTGTAAAAAAAAAAATCCAATTCATTTACATATGAAAATCAGTCAAATCAATGGTTTAGTGCCATAGGTGTGATACGTTTTTGTCAGCCTAGTGTCACCCTGGCTTCTCAAGAAAAAGCCAATTGAATTATTCCATTGGCTTTTGGATTTATTGCAGAAAATAATCTCTGTAGCAAACAAATACTTACACATTTGGTTTAACAAGATTATATTCACCTTTAGCATAAATGTGATCAACAGAAGTAAAAAGCCAGGATCTCATGACTTCAAGGTCATCAACACTGAGCTTCGTAGCACACAATATGCATATATAAAGACTATAAGAGTGCGAGTATAAACACACAATGATGTCAAGATGAATTAGCGAGTAGACTAGTTACTGTGTTTGGGATGATGATATTTTATGTCCCTCATAGTCTCTGTAGTCTCATTTCAGTCACCTGTTTGCATCCACTTTTTTAAAGACACATGAAAGTAGCTTCAGACACCATAAGTGAGGTTTCGACTGACATGAAAGTCCCTCAAGCTTGTGTTGACCACGAACCTTATTTCAAGCATCTAACCCATAACCTATTTAAGAAAACAACTGACTTCAAGACGAAGAAACCGGAAGTTCAAAAAAATGCAAACTTATTTCCAGGTTTTAAGACTCATTCCTGTGGCACTCAGTGTAGGCGTATGAGAGGATTAGTGAAGAAGAGTGACATATTGTGTACTGAAAGGGGAAGAATGAGCAAAGATATCTTTAAAAGCTTAACATTCAAAATCCTAGATTAAACAGTTTGTAATTATAAAAGACTGTAAATTATGAAGGACATATTTTTCCAATTACCTCTTCGGGTAACCAGCAGAGCTCACCGTTGCCGTTTTTTTTTTCAAAGGGACCGTTTCTTTGGTTGAAAAGTGCTTTTGATGAAAGTGCTTTTTGATGAAAGTGGGCTTGGCTGGTGGTGTGTACACTGTAACCTCAAGGCCCAGCCACACCCTGAGCATCTTTTGCTACTGTGTTTGTTTGACTTTGACTCATGGTAACATGACATAAGCAAAGTCACATTCACATACACCCAACTGCCAGTCCGTTAGGTACACCTAGCTAAATGAACGTGCAATAAATTTGACCTTTGAGGCGGTTTTATGGTTAGTTTTTGCTGAATCTCTTATGAAAATGGGGTAGATTCATTTGTATCATCATCTTGAGGTTGCTGATTTGTATTGTCTTACAATGATAATATAATACAGCATCACAATATGTGGATGAGGTCAGTTCCTGGTGTCCTGGCCCTTTTTTCGCTTATAAAATACACTGAAGAACGAGTGTATGAGGAGGAGAGAGACTCTGTAACCAATACTGTACAAAAGCTTCCAAAAGGGACAGTTGCACTTAATTAGCTTTTCTCTTTATGGCAGTTGTCATCTAACGTTAAGTTGCAATACTGCCACCTACTGCAACAAAGCAAAAACATGAAGAAACAAACTATGATTTAAGTTGCATGGATTATTTACGCAATGATAACGTAAATGAATTATTGACACAAGATCAGTATCTTATTTTCAAGGTTATAGAATCACAACTACCTTAGTCTAATGTAAGTAGAATGCTATTATGTAGAGGTCAAATAAAGTGTGTGTGTGTGTGCATAGTTCATTTGCGTGTTTTTCATATAGCTTAGGCATGTCATGTGTGTGTGCTTGAGTTTGTTTTCTCATGTGTCCCTTTGTGTGTGCTTAACGTCTGAAATCTGTACGTTTGCCCGCTATTGCTGGCTGGCTTTTATGGGAGCATATGGGAAAGCACTCAAGTCTCAAACTCCTCAACACACACACACACACCATCACACACACACACACACACACACATAAAAACACACAAAAGCAAGTTGGGCTAATTTACAGAGAGAACCCTTTCAGAAGTGGGGAACCTGTATGTTATATTGCAAGCCTGTTCGTGTATGTGTTGCCTTATTATTATTTGCTTCTTTTGTTAACAATTCTTCTTATTCTTTGTGCACTGAACCTGATTCAATTCTCACACCAATCCTTTCACACTCTCTCCTATTAATAACATGTAGATAGTGGCTGTTATTTTTTCAATATCATCAGTTCATTACTTTGCCTTTCTGTGCCGCGCTGCAGTTCAGTTTCTCTGTACTTTCCCCACATCATGCACTCATATACTCGACACCCCCCCTCCCCTCCCCTCCCCTCCCCAACTCTCCTGACTGGATTTACTGGCCAGCGGAGAGGAAAATGTATGAATCAGTCCAAGGTTGCTCACTCCCAGGGAGAGGGAAAGCCAGAGAGCGAGGGAACAAGGGGAAAGTGGAAAAAAAAAAAGATGAAGAGAGAGCGAGAAAAAGGAGGAAAACAACAGAGGAGAAATACCGAACAAACTAGAGACGGAGGACGGGGACTTCTTTGCCCTCAACGCCACAATAAATGATGATGTCAGCATCTAGCAGTCTGGGGCGTCTGCTTGTTTAGCTTTTTTTCGTAAAGCACCTGGGTGTACCACTGCTGCCAAATGTGTGTGTTTGTGTGTGTGTGTGTGTGTGTGCGAGTAAGTTTTTACATGCATTTAGGGGATATGACCATTTGGCTGCACAGGTCATAAATCCTTTGATGAAGGAGTTTGGTCACACACACACACACAACCCCCCGTCTTACTCTCTCTCTTACACACACATACACACACATAGGCACACAGGCACACACACTGGGTTGGGCAGGGCAGAACCGTGGTTAGCTATCCAGATGGTTTTAAGGTTAGTTAGAGACTACGCTCAAAGGTGCTGTTTGCAACCAAAGCAGTGTGTGTATTTCTATGTATTTGTGTGCGTGTGTATGTGTGTGTGTGTACGTGTGCATGTTCAGTGTATGTTTGTAGAAACTCACTCACCCTGTGCTATATATGGCTTCTGCAGATTTTATTGTCAATAGTAAAAGATTCACACACACATTCAAACGCAGAAACTTTATTTTGTAACAGCAGACTGAAAGGTTTAACCACAACGTGCATGTGTGTGTGTGTGTGTATGTGTATGCAAGAGAGAGAGAGAGAAATTGAGATAAAGAAGAAGAGAGAGCGCTGGCATGTGTCAGACTGAGCTGACTAACTTTGAGGTTTCCTGATTCATAAATAGTTGGATATCTGGATATCATATGTTGTGTGCAGATTTACAAGTACAAGAGACTTCTACACTGGAACGCAGTTTCTCCTGCCATGTGTGTGTGTTTCTCATTTGTTGCCCCCCCTGCCCCCCCTTTCTTTCTTTCTTTCTTTCTTTTTTTTTTCTACCCTGCACAACTGTAATCAAAACCACAGACTCGGGGGCTGTGTACAACTTTCCCATTCGTCTCTCTTGCCTTTTTCTTTTCCTTCTTTTTTTGTCTGCTGTTAAATTTAATATGTGAGCATTTACTCCAGATTTCCCCTGAGTTCTTGCATCTGCTTTCTCTCCGTGTCTCTTTTAATCTCATCTGATATTTTTTTGGCTATAGCTGATTCTCAAGGTGATCCTTCAAAATCTTAAAATATGAAATATATATTTATTTGTAGGAAAAATTAGTGCTGCCTTTTGCAGTATTTTTTTTTAAATTAGTCTTATATGCAGTGTCAGTGCAAATACTGTAACGCTCTGTGACTAACTTCCTCACCCATGGAGTAAAATTTGTCTCTCTCTGTCTCACCCTCACGTATACAACCAGTGTGTTTGTCTGTCGCCTCCTACAGGAGAAGGAGAAGAAGTACATGCTGCAGGTGGACAACCTGAAGCTGCGTGATGTGGAGAAAGGCTTCATGTCCAGCAAGCATATTTTTGCCCTCTTCAACACCGAACAGAGGTAAAATTATACCTGTGCACACATCTATTTACATAAACACAGTAGACATCATTTATCATGTGACAGTGGTAATTTTCCTGCCAAGTTAATATCAAATCTGTATTTAATTTCCATTCTTTGGTTACACAAATGCAAAAATTGTGCAGAGACACAGAAAATGCAACATGGAAGCATAAATAAAAACAGTCACTAAGCATTAGCATTAGCTTCTGCTGCACATGTGACTCATTTTCAGTATTAAAAAATAACTCTGAAGCTCAGTTTTGATCTAATTGTGTGTCCACAGGAATGTGTATAAGGACTACCGTCAGCTGGAGCTGGCCTGTGAGAGTCAGGAAGATGTTGATGCTTGGAAGGCCTCTTTCCTCAGAGCTGGAGTTTATCCTGAACGAGTCACGGTGAGATTTTTTTCATTTTTGCAAACAAAGATAAGCCTAGGTAGTATAGAAAAATTCATATCCTCGGTTTACTTTTCATTTTTAAAATTGGATTGATCCAAAGCCATATTAAGTATGGAACTAATGCAAAACACAACACAGTTTAAACCATAACATAGAGTAAAGTTAGTTTTTGATTTGTTTTGTCATATCACTGTTTTGTTAATGTTTATGTGGAGCCTATTTTTATGTTGTCATGTCTCTCATGTGACACTGTATCTGTCCTCTTTCAATGTCTGTTTTCTGTATCGCTATTTGAATCCAAAGGACAAGGAAGGAAAGGTATGTTACCTTTGTCTGCATCTGCATACATTGTTATCCTTTTTTGTGTTTTCACCATTTTCACCCTAAAACAATTATTTTAAGAGGACTTATTTTGACATTAGCTGCAATGGTTTATGTGCTCAGTTTTTATTCTGCAGTCTAACATTAATGAATGGGTATTTCTTCAGAGTAACAAGTAGATCCAGGAATTTCAGTTTGCTTTTTCTCAGCACAAA
>JAPZDZ010000011.1:13425452-13464367 GCA_029783805.1 Acanthurus tennentii
CAACCTGATCTCCTCAGCATTGAACCCCTTTATTGTTAAGGGGACTCATTATTTTTTACTGCTGCTATAAAAAGTCTTGTTCTAGGACCTTTTATTATGGTGCATTATTTTAATTATAGACTTTCTCTCTCTCTCTCTTTAACGGTTGAAAGGTTGGCAGCTCAGACAGCTAACACAGAGGGCCTGTTTCGCCTTGACCTTACCTCACCTGGACAGGCCTTGCATTCAATGTCTTTCCTGCTCTAAATTCTGACATGCAATGATGTGCATATCAACTCTGTGGATAAGGAGGGCATCTCTGCCACCCCGAGGGTGTGTTCAGTGCATTTTTGAAGCAACAAAGCAGTGGCTGAAGAAAGAGGAAGTGTACATTTGCGTAAAATTTTCAATAGGTTTGCAGCAACGCATTCAATTCAAGTCATTTTTAGCCAACAATCACAAATTTGCCCCAGAGAGCATCAGCTTTTGTTGAAGTGGAAGAACATTTAATAATTTTTGAAGTTTTTCAGGCAGCTGAACTTTACTCCTTGATGGAAATGTCTCTGATTAGAGAAGATTGGGTAGCCATGCATAAATCCTCGTGACATATAAAGAGGTACAGGGGGAGACAAAAGTATATGTGTTTATGTTCATACAAAGTGCAGCTGCTCAGATTTGATCATTGATTTGATCTGAGATGTCACACACAAATTATGGTGCACCAATTATTTGTTAGTTTTTGTACTAAAAATATCAGCTAAAAGAACCTTTGTGCCGCAATTCAGCCTTCCAGGGCTGTATTCATGGCTGAAGACTCTTAGTCTTAATAAATAAATAAGTATGATCAAACCCATCTTTTTCAGACTAAACCAACATTTTCTTCATATTCATAAAATAGGAAACTGGGGTCAGTTTATTGGGTGCACAGCAGCCATATATCCATACTGTGAGTGTGCTGCATTGTATTTGTGCGTTTTCATTTGAGCATGTATTGACCCACTGTGCTGTCTCGTCTACCATGTCCTATTAATTCACTGCTAGTCTCGCAGGCTTTAACCTCTGCTTCCACAATGTCGTCGTTCCACTCTTATAAGCCATCTGCTTTCTAAAAAGACAGCTGGCTCCTCCTTTGTGCCAGCTTAATCTCTCCTTCTCTTTGAAAACTGTTGCATTTTATATTTCAGTGTTAACAAACCAAATAACTAATATTTTCTCATTGGTACCAATAATTTTCCTTTCTCTGTGTGGGCTGATGTTACAAATAATGTATTTTATCTGTTGGAACAATGTATTGACTGAAGAGTAAACTCTATATTTGATAGTATCACTTGCAATGTTTAAAGAATGAAGGAAAATCCCATTATGGGATCAATACAGCTCCTGCTCCTGCTTCCTTTTCACCACAAACACAAATACCCTTTAGCCATTT
The DNA here is from genome assembly GCA_029783805.1 of Acanthurus tennentii. Classification (NCBI taxonomy): domain Eukaryota; kingdom Metazoa; phylum Chordata; class Actinopteri; order Acanthuriformes; family Acanthuridae; genus Acanthurus; species Acanthurus tennentii. The sequence goes on from JAPZDZ010000011.1 coordinate 13,426,861, forward strand.
AAACAACATTGTTAGCATATTGTGTCCACTCAAACAAGATCAATTTCCCAGCAGTGCAGGACATGAAACAGGAAGGAATTTGACTTAATTTGACCCTACAATCGAGCTCTGTTGAGTCACACTACTGCAGTGCATTCTGTGCTTTTCATTCATGTGAAATTGAAAGAGAGATTTTTTTTCAGTCCTATGCCTTGTTGTTATTCTGTTGATCCCGGGGGAACAGAAATGGTGTTTCTGAAAATGAATAATCATTTTCAAAATGCAAAATCATAAAAATTAATAACATTAATTAACACTGACAAAATTATTAACATTAATTTTTATGAGTCTTTGTCAGCGAGTCTGCCACTTCAATGTAATTTATTACATACATTAATCACAAATGAGATCTGCCTTTACACATCAATTTTATGCACAAATGTACCACGCTCTGTTTGGTTTGTCTCATACATACATTGTGATATAGATGCTGTTTATACTTTCGAGTCTGCTTACGTTATAACTACCTGCATGATCAGATATACCAGTTAAATATTTCAAACAGTGTTTTCACTTTGTTCTTCTGCCACGGCCAGCAAGCACAGAACCATGCCAAGTTCAGTGTGGGAACGACAAACATCCCTTGTACCCAAGGTCTGAAGTGCCAGCAGCGTTATCACACAATGAGGCTCCCACATTTTAGCTTTAGACTGTGCTCTTATGAGCAGGATTAATTTAGAAGAGCACAAAGCCAATGTTAGCAGTGGCCATGTAAACATGGCTAACAAGTCTCCTAGTGCTGTTAGTAGTGCTGGGAGACTTGGAGGAAAGGACAGAATGAGAGAAATTGGTGGACAGTGTTAGTGAGGAGGAGAGAAAAAGTGATAGATGATAGACAGTTGACAAAGACACACACACACGCACATACATAAAGCGCTACTAAAATTTAAAAAACAAGTGAGATAAGTTAAACCTATGGTAACTGGGCCTTTGGTTGAGATGGAAGATGGCGCACAGCTACAGTGTGGACAGATTTTTGTTACTACACACACACATACACACATGTGCACAAAGGCTACTGGCTCCTAGAGGCTATTTGACCTTTTTTGGTTTGTATGTAGGTTGTACTTTCAAAACCGTCCGCTTATGATTCCTCTGCTGCCATTTCTCTAGTGTTCAACATTGTTTAAGGATCCATGTGATGTTTATTGTTTATTAATTTTTAAAAATTACAAAAAAATTAATCGGGACAATCTGAAAGCCAATATTAAATGAGATAAAGGAATAGTTTGAAATTTTGGAAAATGTCAATATTTGCCGTTACATGACACCATTCTTATAGGATCAATCTTATATCTGTTAAATATGACGCTTCAGTCAGTCTTTTCTGGTGAACTGCCCAGACTGTACTGGCATAGATAGACATGCATCCAAAACCTAGATAGTTTTGCAAATGAGAGCTCACTTAGATGCAATGAGCTGAATTAAACACTCCACAACTGGTTGAGAGTCAATTTGGACATTTTTGGGAGAGACAAAATGTCAGTGCTGTAAAGGGGAATGCTGGATTTTTTTGCAAAAGACAAAATCAGAGCCGTATTGCACAACAGAATACAGCATAATAGTATTTTATCTTGATTATCTTTTTCATCAGAACTGTAAAATTTAATCTATCACCTATCCCCATCTGGATTTCTTTGTTGTTTCACATGCAGGTAGCGGAGACTCCAGGCAGTCATTGTTGTCTTGTTGCTTTAGCTTCCTTTTTAATATGTTCTGAAAGTGGTATCAAATTCTGCAAGAGAGCAAATAAATGTGAATCTCATCATATCAAATAAGGACATTTGAAATCATAAACCATTCTGTTTAACAGTGATTTCTGTCATCCCATCGTGACTCTCTTTCTGCCCTTTTCAACAGGTCAGCTGAAGCTGTCAATCATCCAAGAGCAAGAAGTACTTGTGGTTAGCAGTAAGTCCTATTAAAAACATACAAAGAGACTCTGCTGTACAGAAACACTTTGTACTCTGTTCTTATAATGAAAGCGCTGCACAATGTCTGCCTGCTTAAGGCTGGTGAAATAATAATAATAAGATAACACATAAAATATTGAAAAAATATGTGGCAAAGCCACATAAACACATACACATATATGTTTGCAACACATAAAGTAATATTGAATGTTAAGCAATGACAGAGGACCTTTAATGAGATAAGTTAGAGGGTAGATGGGTACATTAAACAAAAGTGGCTGTTTAATTTGTCTCCTAGCAACAGAAGCCATGCACCCTCCCACTTTTGTTTGTGATTCTCCATCTCCTCTCTCTTTTGTGCCCCTGTCATTTCTCTGAATGAATGGCCATTTACTCATCAGATGCCAGACTGGATTTGGTTTTCTTTTATTATTTGCTCTCGTCCACTCTTGTCTGTTTCATGATTAATATGACATATATTCATTTTTAACTATGTCCTTATAAATTGTTGTTTGATAAATCTATAAAGAAAAATATTTTATCAGGAAAAGTGGCTGCTATCAGCTCATATAAAAATTTGTATTTAAAACCAACAACCAATGCACCATTACAGCTGATCCATATTTTTTTCCCATGAAAAAGAGTGTTCTTTATGCTTTATCTACATATCGTGACACAGTGGTTTCTATTTAAGTAAACTTGTTTAAAAAAGGAAATGTTCAGACTATTTTTCTGCCTCGCTAGATGTAGGGTTATTATGTATAATAGCTGCAGTTTGCAGCTGAGTTTTAGCCATTAAAGAAGCAAATATAAACAACACAAGGCTGAGGGGATTTTTTTAAGATGACATTTCAGTCTTGTATCTTATCTTGTAGTATCCTGAGAAAGGTCAAGAAACCAAAATATTGGACCTGATAGAACTTCCTGTCTCAGTGTTCATGCCCATGTGGAGGCTCTGTTTTTATTTTTATTTTTTTGAAGCAAACAGTAGGATAGAATTGAATTCATTTACTGTGCTTTGGCAGAGAACAGAGTACCCACAATAAAAAAAGTTCTTTTGGCAGTGAGAAAAAGTGCATCAAATGTTGATTTACTCACACAAAACAGCTGTTTCTATAGAGTACAGAATGCAGACTTCCCTTTTTAGGGCCCTTAGTCATTGGCAATACTTGGAGGCATCTTGCAAATAATTTTCACAGCTTGTTATTTCACCAGTCAGACATCCTCTTCTATTTCCTCCACATTTTTCAACAAGAAACAAACATTTTCTAAGTTAATGGGAAGCAGGCAAGCTGTATAAAACAGCTGTATTTGCCCATTTTTTCCTAACCAAAGCAGCTCCAGTCCAGCGCATTTGCCAAATATGCTCCTACATTATATACCCTTTGGACTCATAACACAGGCATGCATGGTCTATATGAGCAAAACTGATCACATTTTTGCAACAGCAGAGTGTTTATACAGTATCAGAAATATTTTACACTATAATGGCCTGCTGCCAGACCTCCGCCCACTCCTCAAAGTTCAGCTAAAGGATTCTACAGATGATGGAAATCAAATGTAATGAGTTGACAGCTCTGTCTGCAAGCAAACACTGTATACAGTCTGATTCACACTAAGTTGTTATGCCAGTGGTCAATATTTGTGGGTTCAGTAATATGTCTGTATTGGTGAAATTTTGACCATGCAAAAAAATGCTAAAAAATATAGATAATTAATGCAACTACAAATACATAATTAAGTCAGTTTTTTGTATGTTCACAGTTTTGGAAGCCAGGGGTCTTGAGGAGGAAATCCAGGGGCCATGTGGCTCTTATGTTAAGGTATTCACCTCTGTAAAGAATAATACAAAAAAGTCCCCTGAGGCAACTGTAAGATAATGATGGAAACAGGAGAGCAGATTTACTGTACTTTTGTTTTTTTCTCAGGTTGGCATGTTCCCAGACAGTGACCCTGAAGACAGGCAGAAGACTCACATGATTCCTAACTGCAGAAACCCCATATTCTTACAGACCTTTTCCTTGTAAGTTTTCAATGAATTTCAACCCTCAAGCCAAATTTACTTAATTTTATTCACAGAAAAGATAACAGAATATGTCAATAAAAGCATGTCCACCTTTACACTGTATATAACCTTTTGACTCTCAGTTGTGAGCTTTTTCAAACACCATTGATGCCAAATAAGAAAATGTTTGTGTAAAATTTCTATGGCTTCAGTTACTAACCTGAGAACAGTTGACTTTCTTTGCTCTATTTCAGTGTTGTCACTGAGCAGAACCTTCATAAGAGACTGCTCTTCACAATGTGGAACTCTGACTCCACAACAAGGTACCTGCTGTGAATGTTGACATCTTTTTTTTTTTTTTTTTACTCTTAAAACTCTTTTAAAAATATTGGTTTTTAAGAAGCTGTAACACAAGAGCACACCACGTGTTCCTGGCTGCTCAGTAGAGCAGTAAAATATCATTTTATAATTGATGCTGCTGCATTGTTCTATGTGTGCGTGTGTATGTGTGTGTGCGTGTTTCTGTATATGGCTGTTTCTGAATCTGGATGAGTGAATGCGTTGCTCTCGCTTCCCTGCCTCACAAGACATAATCTGAAACAGGGTCATTGCTGGGGATGGAGGACATATGGTGGAATGAGTCACACATTTCCTGTGCTATGTTGTTTTGAGAGGATAGGTGAAAAGCATTGGTATGTAATGCTAAAGAATACAACTTTTAGTTTGTTTTGTATGGTTTACGGCTCTTTGCCATGAACACAGAACACTGTGATCCCCTTTTTTCCTTTAAATTATTGTTTTCAGTTGAATAAAAACAAAATATATCATACAACATGTATTGAAATGATGCATACAGATCTACTATATACACTGACAGGCCTACATGAACAGATGAGTTAAGATTGTGGAATGATTATAAAGATAAGGACCTTTTTGGGACAGTTTCTAGGACACAGATTAAGAGCGATTTACTTATCTGAGCAATTAAACCTCATTTATACCAAATGTTCTCAAGCCTTATGTGAGAAAAGCCAGTAGGAACAAATATTTCCAAGAGTAAATACACATAGGATTAATCAGTATTCTTTTATATTTGCTAGAATATAGTTTGTTAACGCTTTTTTGAACATTAGTGTGATCCCTTCGTTGAGCTGACAAGAATCCAAGTGCCATTAGGTATAAATTAAGATTAAGAGGGGAGAAAGAGGGAGACTCTCACATTCTCATTTTCATTGTGCAGAATGGCTCAGAACCGAAAGTGAAGTGCATATAGTTGTATATTGCAGGATTCATCGACATTCTCTAAACCCACCAGGCGAATTTACATGCAATCAAGAATTCTCCAGATGTTCTATCCAGCAAGAGCAATATTACAGTCTTCTATGATTAAACCAGGACAGCATCTGTTTAGCGCTAACAGACTGTCACCTTACATGAACAGCAATGCTCCATCCTCCAACTCCTCCAACCAGCTCTATCCTAAGTTTTGTTATGGATTTGCTGAACACAAAGACCTTGATGTTAAAACCTGTTGAATATGTCCACCCCCTTTTCTGAATAACAGTAAACATTCATGGCATTCAAAGCAGTAATCAAATTGTTAGATAAAAAGACTTGTTTGGTCCCATGTTGAATAGAGGAATTGTATTTCCCTGTCTTATTTGCAAACTCTAAACCTACTACCTGAAAGCAAATGGAGTGACAGGAGAGAAAAGCAGGAAAAATGTTTGCATCATGCACAGACCTCTAAGGACCTCTATCACAATTCAAATAACCTCAAGTATTAGCTGTGAGATGGAACTGCCAGGTCTGCTACAAGCAACCCTTTAATGTTTGGGTAGAGATCAGATTGGATTTTTCTCTGTAGACAAAATTGTAATGTAATGTCACTGAGGTTGTTGAAGTTTTAAAAAACTAGGATGTACAAAGTGGCCACATAATACAAAATATTTTATTAGGCAATATAGTGTATATACCTACATAAACTGTATAAGAAGCTTATGAACCATCAATGCCTGAAAAAGTCTCCTGTGGGGGTTGTTAATGCTGCAACAAGGACAAAAATCCTCTTTGGCTTATGTGGTCAGCTGCTGTTGAAAGTACCACCATCAATCAAACCTGTGGTCTCTGCAGGGGGTGATCTTTACCCCCGTGCCGCCCATGTGTTCCTCAGAAGCAATTTTAAGTAAAGTCTAGCCTGAAATGTCATGAAAATATGCTTATTCACCTCTCTCTACTGCTGCCCTGCTCTGAAGAAATTGTGGGCAGCAGTGCCTCCTCAGCATATCCTCTTAAACACCACAGAACATTAGCCAAGGTGCTGCTGTAGCCAAACCCAGCTGATCCTTACATGAATGTGAGCGGTTCTGTAAAGTATGGACTCAATAACACAGAACGCAGCAAAAAACTAGACCCCAGCCAAACATTGTGCAATTCTATCAGTGTTAACCAAAACAGACACAAAGTACCATTTCTGTAAGGGGTAAAGTTGGTGACAGACAAACTATATTTAAAAGAAAACTAGATATTGCAGTGTCATTTTCAGTTCAGTCCTGTCTAATCATTTCTTACTGCTATTTACAGGAGAGCTGTATTAAGCAAACATGTCTTTGGCGACTTCAGTCAGCTTTACAAGATGGTCCAACCACTGCAGTGAAATGCTCAAAGCTCAACTGTTTTTGATCAGTGTTTGACCTTGTTACTTTAAAGAGACAGTAACAAGGATACCTTTAGATAAATCATTGCCATTGTGCTTTATATGAATCATTATGCTTTATAATGTAAGTAGCTGTGCTTGAGTGTGAGTGAGTGTATGTGTGTATTTATTTTTATAGTCCAACAGGCACTCAAAGCCTAAATACAGACCAACCCATGGGGACCTCATATGACTGTGGGGACAATTGACTGTATAAAACTATTGGTTGGGACCAAATAGAGGTCCCAAGGGTCCAGACTGCTTTTTTAGGGGTTAAAAGTTAATTTTATGGTTAACATTATAATTAGGTTTAGGTAAAGGTTTGGGTTAGGCATTCAGCTGTGATGGTTAAAGATAGTCATATAGCTTTCAGAGCACATTATGATCACTTTAGTGACCCCCATATTTTTCATCTAGGGCCATCATCAGATTAAAGTTTGATTTTTTTTAACACTTGACGAAATACCTTTCAAACACATTGACACATTGAAATTCCCGTCAGCCTCCTCTGTAGTTTATGTTTTATACTAATACTAATACATAATACTTATGAAGTGTTAGACAGTTATGATGCCAAAATAAAAGCATAGTGATCTTAGGACAGCATTGGTCCATGGTCTTACAGCACAAGGAGAGAAGCCACATTAGGCAGTTGTCACACAGTTATAATATTGCTCATCGATTGTTGAAAGTAAGAAGAAATGATCTTATCCTCTGGTGACCCTTGCTTACACAGCGTACTGTTATGTACATGTAATTTTACAGAGCTGGGTCTGGATTAACTGGAAGTTCTGGGAAAACAAGCTATTATAAACTTAACATTATCTACACAGCATTCAGTCAATACAGCTGAGCTTTTTCTGTCACTGGCCCATTCTACTGAGTGGAGCCAAGACACATTTCAAGTGTTCATTTGTGCTGACAGCAAGTTTGCCCCTAGAACAGCATCAGCAGCTGCATTAGTCCTGTCCAGCTGGGAGGATGTCGAGAACTGTTTTTCTCATGTATGCATAATTAAACACAACCCCCCGCCACCACCACCACCACTACCACACACAGGCTTCCTTTAACTCTAACAATATATTTATCCAATGTCAGTATGTTGACAAACTCATAAAAAATGGGTTCCCAGTAAGACATTTTTACTGCTTTGAACTTTTTATTATTGTTTTGTTTATCTTCAATATGGTTAACTATGCTTCTTTCAACACAGATTTCACCCAAGGGATCAGCCATGTCCCATCTTTTTTCGCAATAAATAATTCTGTGAAGTACTGTGAGGCAAAATTATGTTTGACCAAACTGTCACAGAGATGAGAAACACTAACACTTTGAACAGCATCACATTGATCACTTTGTATTTGTTGTAAGGTCTGTTAAGTTCAACTTTTTTGGAAAAAAAACACCTGAAATAGATGTACATCAGCTTTACTCAAGGGTATCAATTGATTTTTATCCTATTTTTTATTCTCTCTGTCTCTCTCTCTCTCTGTATCAACAGAATAAGTGCGCTGCTGGGTTGCATGAGCTTTGGTGTGTGCTCCCTCATGGACCCGAACAAGGTAAATTTTAATGAAGAGGTTATAGGCAAAGACATTCTGTCAATAGTGACTTCAGCTCTGTACTCGACTTTCATTCTTTCTGTTTGTTGGTTTTTATCCTCTAGACCATCAGTCTAAGAATCTAGTTTAGTTTGAATAAATTTCTGAGACCTCAATATTTGAGAGGAAACACTTTGGGGTTGACCAATGTCACAACACAGCAGTGCTGCCTCCAGTAACTGCAGTCCGGCACAATTTGAATCACTCGCTCTACTGAAATGTTATAGGTCACACACACCAACGCACAGATCCCTTATTTAAGAGTCACTGAATCTCACGTTTTACTTCACTGACTTAAGGATAGTTTTTTTTAAATTAGAACATAATTGCACATATTCAGTATGTTTATAGTACAAACAGGGACTTTTGTAATAGAAGGTTACATAGTGTAAATTGTAAATCTCTAACCAAATCAGAGTTGATATTTTCCTGGAGGCAGTGTACCCTATGACCAACCATGAACAAGCTGTGCATCTTACTAGAAAACGTTATCTTGGGAGACTTTTGATATCACTGATGCTGTGAAGACCCGCTTTGTTGTTCTCTGTCACGAGACAACAAAGCGTTTTGTCAGCCTGTGTTTGAGCTGTCAAAAACTCAGCACATCCTGTTCTTATCACACATACTGTACATTTCCCAGTGTTGGACAAACTCCTTGAAAAATGTAGTGAGCTAAGCTACCAGTTACTCTACATTTAATTAAGCTTCACCACACCAAACATTCAGGCTAATAAAGTATATTAAATCCATCAAAAGTACAAAATTCATTTTAAGGACACTTAAGGACACTTGTTTTTAACTTTGAATCAACTTCATCCCAAGTCAACACAGTCTCAGTGATTTACAAAACAGATAGGTTAAACAGGTATGCAAGCAAAAAATATTGCATTTAAAAAGGCTGTTAAAAACAATCTATGCTCTCTGCTTTCTCTCCAAAACTAATTTGGCAGCAAAAACAATAAAACAAAGGGAAAAGCGTGTGCTCCACATCAAACCAACACAACAAAAAGCAGGTGTCAAGAGTGTATGTGTAGGTTCATTTTTTTTTTTTTTTTTGAGTGTTTTTCATTTGAAACCACATTTTTCTAGGCGTAAAGCCACAGCCACCCCTTCAGGATCTTTGCATCCTCAGCCTATGCTATCTTTCCATAAAATAAAACTCAAACCTATGTGTTTGTATTTCCCTACAGGAGAGACATCTTAGACATCAGCAGCAAGGACTGATGTAACCATTACTAAGGGGTTGTTATATATACACATCATGTATGAAGGTTGTGTCGCTAACTGTCCCTTAACATTGATATTTCAGACCAAAGCAGAGAGTTCTGCTGCACTTTAGCTTCATTGTGTATTTTGTGTAAACTGATGTTATGAATGTATGTTTGTACTGTTCACCATCTTAGTTAAGGATGTTCACTTTCTTGCATTGGCTCATTAAAACTGGATACAGAGTAATATTGAAGCTGCTGGAGAGATCATTAGTTTTAAGTATGAAGTCATAAACCATAGCATGGGGCAAATAAAAATTTTGACCTGATCGTGGTACTCGATATTAAGTTAAGGGATCAGCAAATTTGAAACAGTTCATCCTGAGGTTGACCTTAATATTTTAACAAAATTTCCATCCACTTCTATTTGAGACATTTCACTCAAAACCACAAACATGAACCTTATGATCATGCCAGATAAAAAGTCAGGGGAACAGTAAATTCAGCAGTACTACCACTGGCCACCATGAAAAACTTTAACAAAGCCAGCAACAGTCTATGCAATAGTTGTGTGGATTTTTCATTATGGACTGACCCTTGGCTATGCTACCATCTGCAAAAATTCACTCCAGACACTACAAAGTGAAACTAGCAAAAACTCCATTCTGGTTGAGATTAAACATTTTAGATTCTGATGTGTGTTACTAACTTTAATTGCCAGGCAATGTGGAGTGGGCAACCCCTCAAAGACCCACTATGGCAGACATATAACGCATGATGGCACTTCATCCCACACACATGCGTCATATTATGGAAAAAAAACCCTTCAGTTTTTCTTCCCAAACTGCCTCAGGTGAGTGCAGATAAATGTGAGGTCCAAGAGTTCAGCGATGCTCCTCGGCTCGGTTAGAATAGATTCTCCTCCACAGTACAGTATATGCACATAACTGCTTTTCTTAGCTTTTTCCCTTCACTGTTTAATTATTCAACTCTAATTTATCCAACTGACTTTCCCCTGCCTTGTAGATGTGCACATTTTGTCCAGCAGTAAACCGCATATTCACATTTGAAAAAAAAGTCCATCTTTTAGTGGTTAGCCAATGTTTGATATGTAATGATTCAGCACTTTTTTAGATCCATGTTGTTACTGTTATTGCATCATTTTGCATGCATTTGTGTGTAATTATAAAGCCACTAAAGGTCATTAGGTACTCTTTTATTATGTAGTAAGTGTATAATTATTATTACTGTTTCATTAAAATAAAGTTAATATACTGTCAAACTAACCAGATTATACTTGGGATTTAGTGATGATTCATTATGGTTAAAGCACAGTTGAAAAATCTCTCACAAAAAATAGCAAAAACTTTCATCTGGTTTTCTGCTTCTGAAATTGAGTATTCTGCCAAATCAAGCCTACAATTAGGGCTCTTTGTGAAATAAAAAATGTCTGTGTCCTGGTGATGTAGTGGTTTAGGTTCATGATAGTCTGGGGTTGAAATCACTGCTTAAAAAAAGAAGCCATCTACAGTGAAAGTACAGAATAAAACTTCTCTTTTGGCCTGTGATTTTTGACTATTTGACTTGATAAAGCAAAATAAAAGGTCTCTGCATTCATTTTACTGACCTTAACATTTGTTTGCACTTTTACAATCACTTTGATTAATGTTGTTTTTTCTCAAGCTGGCTGAGAAGTTGACATAAAAATCTTTATTTGGTGTTTAGAAATAAAACGAGGGAAACAGCTTTAATATAATACAGCTCTTTAAGTCGCCCCAGTAAGGTTTTTTTTTGTAGTTTCAATTAACATCCACATCAGTGAGGAAAAAACACACAACAAGAAGAAATTATACTTTAGTCGAGCTTATGGCTTCCTTCCCCTAACATTTGTCCCTATGAATATTTAATTGGCTTAATATGCAAATGAGAGAGATTTAGCTTTGAGTCACACAGAGTTATGTCTTTTCACTCTCTCCCACACATCCGTTATTCTCCTCTGTTGTTTTTTCCAATTCAGCTCATCCTTTTCTCTTTTTCTCCACTGTGTTCTTGCTTTTTTTCCGAAGCATTTGGAGCCTATGAGTGCTTGCTGTTGTTTTCTCTACCTGCTTTGCTTGCCTGTCACATCTTGTGGTTTGTTTGCACCCTTTTGCTTTTTACTCCTCTCCTTCTCCAGCTTTCTCTTTTCATCTCTCTTATCAGTCCCCCTCCTGACTAACAGCTCTCTTTGCCCCTCTCTTTCCCCTTTTGTCACATGTGCAGGGTAATATTGAACGATGGCGTAAATCCCTCTCCGACTTTCAGGACATATGCCCTCCCCTCCCCCATCTTCTATACAAGTCCGTCTCTCAACCCATCCTCCCCCCTTGTCCCACAGCCCGCAGAAATCTGTCCACTCAGATAAGATGCTTTTAAAATGGAGATTATTGTCACTGTCCATGGAATCACATTATTTAGCACAAAAGAGGAGGCTGGCAATGTATTTGTGTGTGTGTGTGTTTGCGTGTGCGTGTGTTTATGCGTGTGTGCTGTAATAAATGTGTGACAGTAAAGTAAAGTCAGCTTACAACAGTGTTGTCATGTGCTTGTTTGCGAACCACATAATCAGGATTACAAATCAGACTCCCTCTGCCACAGCCTACATGACTTTATGTATCACACATACAGTAGCTGCAAACACAGAACACACAAATGCACGCACACACACGTATACACACCATCTGGCTCACAGTGCAGAAGTGCAGAAGAGGGGCATCAGCTGCCGTAATAAGCCGAAGCATTGTGAGTGGCAATTGTGTGTGTTCACTGTTTGCAGCCCTGCAGGAGCAAGCAAATTGAGTCTGTATGTGTGTTTGTTTTTGTGTTTTTGTACAACATGTTTATGCATTACGTGTTTATGCTTTTACATAGAGAATTAATGTTAAATTTAGCTCTTATTAGGTTGAATCCTGGAGCTTGAAGTTATGCATGCCTGTGCATGCACTTAACACACACCCACACACACACACACACACACACACAGTCACTGTTTTTGTGTGTGTGCTATAGGAGGTTCAAGGTTGGTACTACCTCCTTGGGGAAGAGCTGGGGAAGAAGAAGCATCTTAAAGTACCACCACAACACAACTACCACTTCACTGGTGAGTTTACTTACAAATCAATAATCATTATTAATTAATTAATTCAGAACATTGAATTTTGTGAATGATTTTTCTGTTGATACTCAGCTCTATTTAAATTGGACAGACGTGATGGGAATAAGATAAGAGCTACAAATGAGATATAACTGTCTTAAGAATATAATTATAATTCCATAAAAAGAACACATTCATAAATATGTGGCTGTGTTATGCTACTATTACAGCCTGTGAGAGTAAAAATGAGAGCACAACTTAACTTAAATCTCTAAGTACTTGCCAGATACACACTCCCACATGTTTGCGTGTGCCTAGAGTGTGCCAGGCTCACCGTCTAAGTCTTTATCAGTCTTTGGGTCGGGAGGTGGGGCAACTGGGGAAGTGAGGGATTAAGAGAGGGAAAGAGAGAGGGATTGGGAGAGCGAATGAGGGAAAGACAGAGAGTGGGCAGGGAGGGAGGGGTCTGGACGAAACCCTGACGTGTCACAGTTGCCACAGAGAGAGAGAGAGAGAGAGAGAGAGAGACGGAGCTCTCCCATAACGTTCGCTGCTGGAGTGGATCTCCCCCTCACACACAGACACACACCCACCAAAACTCTCTCACACACACTCACACACACGCACACACACAGACCCTCAGACCCATTCAGACCCCTTTTTTTTTGGGAAATCTATTTTTCTTCTTATCTCAGAGTGCTCCTTCTCTTCATACTTATGTTTGCACTCACTCGTAGTTTCACGCTGGTGATGGTGGTGTGTGTGTGTTGGAGTTATGCTACTCTGTGCCAGCCATAAGGGCAGCCTAGACTAGGTGAGTACTATGTTTGTGTTATCATACTTGACTGTACTCACTGCACATGAGTTATATTTTTGAAGTTGCATGTTGCATTGCAAAGCAGCAAATTTGCAATGTGTAGTGTTTTGTTCCCTTTAGAGGATGTTTCTGTTTGAATGTTTTCTCTTGACTCCTTTTTATATTTTGCAGTCTCTCTTTCTACTTCTTCACTGTTTCATCTTACTCTTTCTCCTCTTAATGCTCCTTTCTTATTATCTCTCTTATGCATGCTTTCATTATTGCTGACATGACTTTAAATCTCTTTTTGTTACTCTGTGCGTGGGCTGCTAATCTGCCAATTTCATCTAATTTTCTCTTGCTGAGCTGAATTAGTCACAATTGCTTTCCATGGAAGACCTCTGCAGGAGCTTAACTTACACATTCAGTGAATTACAACTGTGTGACACCATCTTTTTGTGCATACACATGCACAAACCTTTCCTATCTGCACAAAGTGAAATGCACATACCCCCTTAAACACTTTTCTCCAGCCCCGACATTTCTCCACAGTCTCAGTACCATTGACTTTGCTTCGCTTATTCACAGTTCCATTCTGGGTTAGGAGAATGACGTTGATATCATAAGACGTTAGCTAACCCATCCCAATTTACACTGCTTGGCTGAACTAGGCTAATCTGCCTCATGCAACTTTAAAATTAGTTTTATGCTTCTGTGGATGGAACTGGGACAGGAGTATCAGATTGGACTCAAGACTCAGCCAGCAGGAAACTATTACAAGGCTCAAATGAGGGGATCCTGACTTGTACTCAGGGTTACATGAGCAAGCAGTTCATTTGACTGTAGGCGGATAGGCTGAAAGGTGTTGAACTATTGAGCAAATTTAGTAATTGCAGTCACACTTGCCCATAAAGCACAATAAAGATTACTTTAGTCTATTAATTTCAAATTAATAGAATTAATGGCAATGTTGTGATGGGAATAATTCAACTGCAAAAAGGCAAGAACAGGATGTAATGGATGTAGAATGTCTGTGTCTTTCCCAGTGGCAATGCTGCCCCACCACTGTCTCATCTGATCTGTGTGTGTGTGTGTGTGTATGTGTTTGTCTGAATGTGAGTGGGGGATGCATACTCATGCATGCACTTGTGTGTTGCCAGCTGGCAGAATGTAGGCCATGGAGGCACTGCTGCACCATGACATGCACTAACATGGAAATGACCACAATCCCATTCATTACAACATTACATTGTCTGTGTGATCCTCTCTCTCTTTCTCTCTCCTTCTCTTCTTCTGTCTGTCATTCCCTTTATATTTATTTTGTGTGTCTCTTTCATTCTGCTCATCCATGTGTGTTTCAATATATTTGAGTCTTTTTCCTGTCTTTTCAATTTCATGCGTCTCACTGTGAGTTTTTATTTTTATTTACTCTCCTCTCTGTTTCCACAGACCTCACTGTTTCTTATTCAGTCTGATGTCTTTGTCATTTTTCTGTTAATGCTCAGTCCGTGCCTTATGTAACACAGCACTGTGGCAGAATGCAAATGCTTTCACTAAGCAAACAATTTGATCTAATACCAGCTGCCAGCTAATAAAAGTTCATGATTTGCAATATGCATCATATATCATTGAAGGAATCCTACAATTATAGGGGTGAGTGGGGGTGTACTAGGAGCTTGGCAGGCTCACAGTGTTCCTTTTCTTGCTTTGGATAAATAAGTTTTGGATTCAGAGCAAATCTATCATTTTTCTGCTTGCTTCTCCTCAGTGTAACTCTTTTGAACAACTGTCAAATACTCAAGCGATGGTGCCATAGCAACAATCCTTAAAACAATAATAAAAAAACTACCCTCAATCATTAAGATGAAACATCCATAATTGTATTTTATGTGTCTGACACTAGATTGGTACTATCTGCTCAGGTTACGTTATGCAGAAAATGAACAAGTGTGTGAGTAGTCCATACTTGAAATATATCCCCTCTTAAAAGAAAAGTACTTTTCAATTTTGAGTTGAAGTTGGGTTTAATTATTATTATTATATAACTGTATTTGTAACAAAAACTGCAGTTTTTCTTCCTCCCAAAACACCATGACTTGTGTTATATTTTGCTGCAGGTTGGCTCAACGCTAGCTTACAATCAGAGTGTACCTTATTTTTGGGAAACAAACTTTTTGAAGTGTTAATGTCAAAGTTCTAGTAATGTTTGTGCCCTCAATTCGTGCTCAGGAAAGAGCTGCAGTTTGTTGTGTGTTTTTGTAGGCATGTGTGTTTGTTAGTTTATTCTGTTTTTGTGCAGCACTTTGGAGAGTTATGATATGCACTGTTTAGGCAGAACTTCAGAGTAACCTGAGTAAAGAAGGTATAGCCTGAACTCTGTCAGCAGGCTGCACAGTAGCAGATTATCAATAACATGCAAATTAAGTAAATACTTTATTTGCTCTAAATACATGCAAAAAGAAAATTACACTATATACACTATTGATAAAGTTCATCAAGAGAGAACATGACTTAAGTGTTAGGTTTAAGAATGTAAATAGTTAGAATTAAAGTTAACAAAAACAGTTAAATGTGCTGTAACTAAGAATTGAAACCATTTTGTTTAACCTTAAATTTGTTTACAAACAAGTTAAACTTAAGCTAAAATCTTAAGCACTAGAGTCAGTAATAAGTTGGTAATAGACTGAGTTCAGCTTGATTTAGTAGAGTAAAAAACAGCCAGAGATTGCCATTTCAACACTAACTTTCTTTCTTATAAACAGCTACAGAACCCATATGCAGTCATCTATTGATGAACGTCAGGAGCTTAATCCTGTAATGCCACATGCCTTTTGAAAGTAGTTCTAACTTTATAAGCAAACATCATCTGTTGAAACAAGTCTTTTCTGGTCAGCTAGATTAATGTTAATGCTCACAGACTCTCACCAGAGGTGCACTATTTGGATCAGTGTGTCTATGTAATCCCTCACTCAGAGACCTGTGCCAGTTCAGAGCCAGCACAGTGCAGGCCAGAAAGCCTGGGGGGCAGAATTATGTTGAACTGAAAAGTAGCAGCACATCTGCACATGATTTAGCACCATCCTGACCTAACGGTTGGCTTGGGACACACTGAGTATTTAGAAGGACAACAATGTGAATGAAATTTTAATGTAAAATTATCAGCAGACCATTCAACATAATATGGCCATAATGAAGAACAACATACTTTTAAAAATATGACATACGTGACGATTTTATATCAGTGACTGAAGTCAGTAACCATGAGAGTATTACAAGTCATGCTTCTCATCATCTCTGAAACCACTGTGACTTTCCCCTTGCATGGTTCAGACTCTCTTCTTCCATAACAAAGCCAATCTGCTCATTGTTGACAGCTAATTCAATGTAGAACTACAATAAAAAGGCTGCCATCTTAACTTTGCTTAAAACTAGATGAGAGACTGAAAAGGCAAAGCTGTATGTGACTGGCAGCCAAACAGCATTTCTAAGATACGGAGTGACAGGGCAATTAGTGTTGATTTTCAGGGCATGTTTTTGTATTAAGAAGTGGCAGACGCCTCTTTTAAGCTTTAGTAATATTTTACACAGCTCTTTAATGCTGCTCTATCAGTAGTTATAATAATATTGGACTCCATTGTACTCCATTTGGAGATAATTTGTTATTTGTTATTTTAATAC
The DNA here is from genome assembly GCA_029783805.1 of Acanthurus tennentii. Taxonomy (NCBI): domain Eukaryota; kingdom Metazoa; phylum Chordata; class Actinopteri; order Acanthuriformes; family Acanthuridae; genus Acanthurus; species Acanthurus tennentii. The sequence goes on from JAPZDZ010000011.1 coordinate 13,443,929, forward strand.
ATCAAATGTTTAAAGCAGTGGAAAAAATCACTTTAATAGAACACAGTCTTGTGATACATTTATTACAAATCAGTAGATTAAAATAGGACTTACGGTTCATTTAATTTTATTACCGTAGGTGGTCATTGGGTTGGATATTTTTTGGAGATTATGTATGCTGCTGCCCATCTGTGCATGTTTTTTGCACATGCATGTATGTTTGTGTATTCATTTACTGATGCAAGGCAAAAGCAAAGGTTTGAGAAACTCCCTCAGCTCTGCTCTTTTGGCTTGCTCGATGTGTCAATGGAGACAACTGACCCACAGTGACACAAACGTGTGTGTGTTTTTGACCGTAGCTAATGTATTTCCCTCCAACAAGCTTATGATGTGGGTCAGGTGGTCTGTATATGCATGTAAGTAAAAATAGCAGAACGCCCATTGGGCTTGCGCTTAAAAAGTGTGTCATCCTCATCGTACACACACTTGTTTCACTTTTCATACAACTGTAATAGATGAATACAGTCCAGACGTGCTGTACACGCACATATACACACATATGCACATACTGTACATAAACACTGATCTTTCAGATGGCAAGCCTTTAAATCAGCGTATTATAATGTACACTATGTGATTGACTTATATAGTGGGGGTTTGACACGGATATAGTGGAAGGAGGGGGTTGTTTTTATTCTATTAGATTGTTCTTGTAAATACTGGCTTTGAATTTGTTTGCATGTTTGAGTGGGATGTAATCATGCTAGACAATGGGTTTTGTGAGTACACTGTATATCTGATGCTTCGACCCTAGATATGTATCCACTTGACCTGGAGTGTAGCATTTGTGCCAATAGCTCACACTCTCAGCTCTGTGCTACTGTGTCACACATTCTGCCCCTTTGACACAGTCAGCCATGCAAATTTGATATCCTCTTTTCCTCCACAGAAATTCAGCAAATATAATGACATACTACTATTTTCAGTTTTTGAAAAGAGTAAACTTTGATCGATTTATCTTACAGCTGTGGATTGCAATTACTTTGTGTGCTTTTCATTAAAAAAATTCATACCAATCTGTAAATATAAAACAGTGATTTTATCTAGCTGGATCTTGCTTATATTAATTAATTTAGAGAACAGTATAGAAGAAATATGGAAGGCATAAAAAGACCCATACAGGTGTTTTCATTCATTCTGGCTAATTAGCCAACAGCTCAGGTGTAAGTTGAGTAAAGCTATTTATGAGGTCACTACACTTCATGAACCAATAACAGTAACACAGGAGAAACTTTGACATGTAACAGCAGGGAAGGCATATAAATAATAAAGTTAATGATGGCTGATTCAATTAAGCTGCTTCATTTTCAAGATCCTGTTATTGTGCATGGTTGCTTAGTGTCACTCTGTCACGGCCTCCTGGGACACTTGAATGTAACTGAGGCATCATTAGTATTATTAATAAAACCTGTGCTTTTCCTACTGGGACAAGTCAAAAAGGCTTCTGTGAGGAAGTATGAATAAAATAGGTGTAACGAGAGCCATTAACACGAGAGGTGTTATTTAAGCACAGTTTAACCATATCTACAAAGTTCTTAGACTTTACTTTGTCTTGGTGCATCATGAGTATGTAAGTCATGAAAGTAATTAATTAAATCTATATTATTCTTTTCAAAAGATTTCCATAAATTAAGGATTGGTGCTGATGATTGAGACCAGCATCAGCAGAAGAAACTGTAACCTGAGACTTATGCAGACAAGATCAGATTCAACTTATCAGACTTTTCATGAGGTACTATCAGCAAAGCAAAGATCTAACAGCACTGAATTTTACACTCTTGTGAAATCTTCAAAACCTGCACTAAGACACACACACACACTTACACAAAGGTGTTTTAAGTTAAACCTGAACAAAGCTAAGGAGAGTAATACACGATGTCACCAATCTCTTTGTTCAGGTGTACAAGAAATTTGCCTTGTGCAGGTGTCAAAGTTAAAAAAAAAATAACCCACATATAGAAAAGTTAAAACAAGATACACACTAAATACATCAAAGAATTTATTCAGAGTAATTCATGATCAGCATTAAAATATTATGGAATTAATAAATAAAATCAATGGAATCTGATGTATTTTTTAATGCTAGGCTTAGTATAAACTTTGTGTTTTATCACTGGCTGTGGAAATCTCATACATAACTGATTCAGTATGCTACTGCTATATGACCATCTCTGGTACATCCCCAGACTTTCACTTTGGTTGATTTATATAAATTAAACCTATCTTTGGGTTTGTTCTTTTCTATTTTGGACATTTTTTATGTAAAACCTAAAATCAATACAGTCTGCTCTTTCACAAAACTCTAGACAGAAAAGTTTTTAAATATGCTTCCCCCTCTATATGGAATAATCTACAGAAGGACCTAACATTATTAAAGCTGATTGCTATTGGGAAATTTAAATCATTTTTAAAAGTATCACAGTGGAACTCAGTCAGTGTGATTGATGATGTGATTTAAATTTTCACTGAAACCATTTTAAAAAATGTACCTGTAAATGCATCATAATTTTATTATCTTCTCGTTTATCTTTTTTGAGACAACTTGTGCTGTGATTCTGCCCCATATGAAAAAAAACTGGCTTGGCCTGACATGTATATGAGCTGGATGATATGTTCACTTGTTTGTAGTGTTTGACAGCTATATATGTCTGCCTGTAACAGTGATCAGAGGGGAACTAGAGGGTAGTGGCAGTTTGTAGGGACATTTTTATCAGAGTCTGAGACAACCATGAGCAACAGCACAGTCTTTAATCTCCAGTGGGCGGACACTTTCATGCACTGGGGTCAGAGGCAATGAACCCAGACGACTGAAAGTCGTCACAGACACAAAGTAAATTAGAATTGATTTCCTGATGGGCAGACATATTGGGCCAGCAGAAGATAGGCGGAACTAAGTGGGCACGACTTGAGGGAGTGTGACTACCAATAAGGGGTGCACTCATGGAGAACAAACATGTTCCCATCCACCCATTTCAAGCAGATATTTTCTCAGATAAGAGCACAGACAAAATAGCTTAGAAAATGTTGTATTTTTTTATGGACAACTTGTCAAAATTGTGTTCAGAAAAAAATTAAGGGTAATGTTTTATTAATAAATCACATTGAGGAACCACTTCTTTCAGAATCTAAATTTTTCAGTGTCTGGGCTCATCCCCTTTGTTTGAAGATGGATGAAGATGTAAAACTTAACTTCCTTCTTTTGTTTACAGTTGCAATGTTTATCCATCCTTTGATATAAAATAGGTCAGCACTGCCATTTTGAATAGCCACCTCCTGGTGAAATGGTTGTTGAACATGATAATTTGACGAGTTATGAGATACTGTTTATGCTGGACATGAAATTCCATCCAGTTTCTTGAACAGTTCTGTGTTTGTTCTCTTCAAATCCCTTTTCTAAATCTCTCAGGGACAATCATTCAACACTTTGAGTCATCAGACAGCAGACATAATCCTTTCTGGCTGTTCCTCCTTGCTCAGGACAAGATCAGAAAATGAAATGCTTCAATCATTACTGTCTGCCTGTCCAGAATAGCCAAAAGTCATCACATTGTCTTGCTCCATGTGGCATCATGCAGTAAATGAGTCAGTAGCTCAGTGGTTACTGAGGTCAAGCAGAGACCAGGGCACAAACATCTTTCATGCTTGCTCTGAATTCTTAACTTGAATGTTACGCTTGTGTCATGTTTAAACTGTATTCAGCTTTGGGCCTTGTAGTGTGCAGATAACTCATGCATAAACAAAATGCATTGCTCTCAGGGATCTAATTGAATGCAGTGAACATGTACAGTGCATTACCTGTGCATCCATTAAAAAGCTAAATGTTTGTATTTTGATATGCATGTATGGCCTATTTTTGTGCTATCCTGCATGAAAGGATTTAACCAAGATAAAAATATGGGAGAGGGACCTCATTATACACAGTAACTGCTAAATAGAAGCTACCTTATTAATGCGTATTATATTTAATTTTGGTTAAAACTGTCAGAAATTTTTTAATTCATCTTTTGTGTTTGAGACTATATTGTGGTGCTACATTTGACCCTCTTAGCTAGCTGCAAACCATCAAGGAAGCTTTATCCTTTTAAAATTTTATTGTGGTCAGTACCTTTAAAATAGAATGAAGAACACAGACTATTGAATACAATAAAAAAAATCCTACAGACACTAAAACAAGATTGCAAAGAGTCTACAACTGCTTTTGCAGCTTCGGCAGGCTGTAATTTAGCACTACAGTTGTTCAGGCTAACAGTGCTTTGATCTACAAAATGGCAATGCTAACATGCTAATGTTATGCAAGCATACTATTTATCATGCTCAGTATCTTAGTTTAATGTGGTAGCATTCCAACAAAAATAAAATTAAATAAAATGTACAGATGAGGCTTTTAAAAATGTCATGACTTTGGCAGGGATTGATTATTGTCAAAGTCAGTAAAATGTGACCTCTGGGACTGTGAATGTTCGTACAAAATATCATCTCTATTCATTCAGTGGTTTTCCATTTATTACAGCCTGGACCACATCAGCAGACTAACACTGCCATCCCTGTGGTTAACTGCTAGCATGGTTAAAAATCCTTCAGAGGACCTGTCATCTACACTTCTGCCATACTATCTCATTTCACAAGCAGTGCTGTTGAATAATGCAGTTGTTTTTCCTCAGCCTTCAGCAAAACCCAGCATAGGTTCACGGCATTCAGTAGCTGTTCTGTAATGATGATTCTGAAAAAAGAGGATTTAACTCTGTTTTAGCTGTTTGATGAAATCACTTTTATGCATGTCACTCTGCTCTCTGTTTGTGATATGTTTGCTAGTGACTCAGTGTGCACAGTGTGTAAAACATGATCCTCTCATACTGTCCAGCTGTTTAGGGCATGACTTGTATTCCAGAGATGGACCAAAAATCAAAAGATTTAGTAAACATATCAACAAATCTTGAAAATCGCTCACTGAGTTATATTGCAACTAATGAGGCCTAGTGGATTTTGCGGATTATTCCAAAGAGCTACAGAGAAAGTCTTTATCCTCGAGTATTCCCATAAAGTAAATATATGTAAGATAAGGAGTATTTGACCTCTGAAAATTGATTATAAAAAAAAGAAACTACACACTTTCATCTACACACAATTATCCTGTTGTGGAGCATGAAGATAAGTCCCATAGGCCACGGGATCAGTTATTTCCTGAACATGTGGCAGACTTAAAAAGCTCTCTGGAAAGGAAATATACAGATAACACTCTGCAGCCTAGTTTTGCATAAAAAGAGGAAATAAGAAAATTCAAATGAGGTGATGACAGAATAGGATATGTTTACAAATTGTTACACAAATAATCTACTTCACAGTTAGACATAATTTTTTTACTCTAGTCAAGCTAACAGTTTGGACACAAATGATAACTGTAACAAAGAGCACAATAATAACAAAGCTAATTAAAGAGACCACATAAAAGCATTGAGGTGGACAGAATATTTTTGGACGTGATACCTGTTTCATTTCTTGTTTTTTCTTTTGGATCAGTTTGTCAATTGACCAACAAAAATACCCTCAGGCTCAAGACTCCTTTCGATCTTTTAGCCTTTTAATGAATCATGTTTTTTCCAAAAACACCCACAAGGCTAATGATTTTGCAAACTGAGAAACTACTTATGTTGCACAAATTATAGAGGGAATGTGTGTGTTATACATAGGGAGAACAAAACTCATTAAAAGATAGTTAAGAGAAATCCAAATATGCTGTCTGCACTACAGTCACAAAGCAATATGAAACATTTGTAATGATGACAAATAAAACAAAGGAAATAGCACCAAAATATGAATAATCAAGTTACCCAAAACAGCATTCATCAATTCCACATGCTAGTCCCATTTCACATTGCACAAACATCTACACCAAATGGAAAACTTTGTTGATGTTTTGCAGAAACTGTGTAAAAACAAAGCAGGATATCATGAAATCCTAAACTGTAATTAAGGAAAGGCTGTTTGCAGCTTAACTTAGGGTTAACTACTTTATTTTTTGCCATTTTTGTAATTTACTTGTGTAAAATTTCCAATTTAGGTGAGATGGGATAAGCAAGCACCAAAAACAAAAACTGTGCGTTGTAAACTGACATACCAATCAGCCAACAAACTAGTCCACTCTTAAAAGCCAGTACAAAAACATAATATCATAAGCTGCCTGGATAACACAAGTTTGAACTAGCGTGTTGAGATGTTTCTGACCATTGTTTGTAGTTTTTTTTCATGGGCTACCTATTTTGTGTTTATCAATTACACTAACTCTGTCTCCTAAAAACTACTATTACAAAATAATGTATTACTTTCCGATTGTTGTGCGGATAATGTAATTGCTTGTTACGTTATGTTTACTTACAATTTTTTTGAATGCATGAAGTACAAGATGTAGCTTACCTTGCCTAAAAATAATCATTAAGGACATTTAGTTGCATGGATATTATATTTCATGATCAGACCTATTGGCTGAAAAAATACATTGTCAACAAAGTTAATTGATCAATTCAGTATTAAAATTTTGTCAATTTACCTGATTCATCACATTTCTTTCTAATGTGAATAAAAATTGTAATCTGGTCTGCTTTACATTTCTGTCAAAAGGTATCTGTTGCAAATTTGTTATATATGCAATTGCTATTTGTAGGGACACAAAGGGTTTTTTTTACCAGTCCAAAGTCTTTACCCTTACACTGACAGTTGGGGCTACCAGAAGATGGTAATAAACTATGCATGTGGTAAAACAAATAAAAAAGGAAATGCACTCATATTAAATGCCAAAGGGTACCTTCAAGTTTTTATTGACCTGTATCTTAAAGCAGATGTTGGTTGTTTACCAAGTCACTGTACTGTTGCAAAACCTGCATACAGTATAAAGATATGCAATCAATACAGGTCTGTGTGTTTGCATTGGTACTCCCATGTGATTACTGTTCACTTTTCATTTTGCATGTCATTTTCCATTAATTTTTGAACCAAAATAGTCACTTTCCAAACCTCTTGCAGCTCTGTTTACTGGAAACTATGCACCACCAAGCATCAGTCATGCTGCATTATTCAGACCTCCAGTGGTTTGTGTGTGTGTGTGTGTGCATGTGTGTTTTTTTTGTTTTGCTCATATGATTTACTCCCTGTTATTCTGATTTGGTATAAACTTCTGTTGTGGTCGTCTGTGTGTAGAATTTGACTTGTGCAGGATGCTCGCTTGTACACTGAACCCTGTTAAAAACATTCCACTCTAGTTGTTCAATAAATCAAAGCTCTTGCCCAGCCTTTGCCAAAAGCTGTTCAGTTGAATGCATCACTTTATAAATTGAATGATATACTCTATATATACAATTTCATTTTTGCTGGTTTTTAACATATTTATTTAGATGTATTGAATATAAGCCTTGTGCAATGTATATTTTTTATTTACATATCTTAATTTATACTGATGACAAATATTTTATAAAGCTTTTCAGACATCAAAATTGCACAAAAATTCTTCAATAATTCTGAATAAAAATTAAATATCTTAGCTGAATCTTTCTCAGTTTAAATTACAGATTGAACATGAACCTGATCTACTGTTGATACTTTTTATTATTAAAAAGTGAAGTGGTTATTAACATTAACCATAACTGAATACACAGTCCCTCCTAACTGTTCTTGTATTTTTGTAGTACTTTTAAATTTCAGTAATTTATATAAAAAATCTTATGTAATTATAAGTACTGATATTATTAACTCAAAGTTATCATTAACAACTGTGGACAAGAGAATCTGGTTAATTTTTTTGTGTTTAAACAAACCTCTCAGCCTGTAATTAAGATCATAGCCATTATGAAAGAAAAAACATGTGATTTTAATGATCCAATACAATTGCCAAAAACTGAACATATTTTATTAGTTTCAGCCAGAAAGTGTCCTTCTACATTTCACTGTGACATGTTTGAAGTCGTATTGAAATAAAATTGATGTTAGCAAGGACAGCGATTCAAAGTCTTCATCCACTCATCACTGTGTTTGTGTCACAATGTCTTAAGTTTCCCCCTTTGTCAGTCTACGTCAGTTCATTTCTTTTTACTTTGTGGTGGTATTACCGATTGAAGCAATAATTTTGATGCCCGGTGTGATCTTAAGACACCCAGAAAGTCAAATTAAGGCAATCTTCTTTTATGTTTGCCTCTCCACTCTCTGCCTCTCTGTCAAGTGTTTATTTGTTTGCGGGTGACAGGAGGTGAAAAGAGGGGCTGGGTGTCAAGTGAGCGAGTGGCGCAATGAAGGACTTGGGCAGAGTCAAGGGCTTTTTATGTTCTGGCAGATCTGAGACTGAGACTGACTCAACTGCAGAAGACTGCCAAAACCGTTTGATTTTTTTTCTTTACTCTTGCCTTTTGTATGTCTTTATTTTCCACCTCTTTTTCGTTTTTTTTCTCATACAGAGCCTCATTGTTTGCCTTTCTTTAATCATCTTAGTTTCTTACTGCCTTCTTCAAACTACATTCCTTTTTCTCCCATTGCCTGAATTTCTCTCGTGTAGACTTTTCCCACTGTCCACTATTTTCATCTCTTATTGTCCCTCTTTCTTTTCCCTGTTTTTATGTCAGTCATTCTGGATGTTTCTTGTTGCCAGCTTCTCTACGTCTCTCTCCTCATATGCCCTGTGTTACTGATGTCTTAGACACACAAAAGGCTGCTCTCCTGGGCTTGACGCCAGACAGGTTAGCCTGTCTTTTTTGCTGGACCCCTGGAGGTTTCAGATTCACAAGTGATAGAATCTCACTCTTTTTTTTTTTTTCTAAAAGCGCCCCCCTTTCCCATAGCAACTGCAACTATGGGATTTGGCCCTTCGCTCTGGGGTTAAACTGTCTGGTTACAAGAGGGAGTTAGAAACTGTCTCCGAAATGTTAAGAGATGCTTGATTGTTTATTCTGTGTGTGGACTGTTTTTTGTAGACATGTTTAAAGTCCCCATCTTCTAAGTGTGTTTTGCTTATAGTTACTTTAGTTGTATGTTTGTAACTTTGATTTATTGTTAGGTCTACCAAGAAAGTCATCCATGAAAGCTGTTTGGAAAAGGACAGGCACTTTAAGAAATACTTGTCAGCTGACTGAATTAACCACCAGTCTTTCACCATCTATCATGAGCCAACTTCAGCTTATCAGATCAATGAACCATTTAAACCAGTAGGTGAGAAAAACCTCTTGTGGAAACCAGAGACAAGTGAAAAATATCTTCATTGCTGTTTTTTGCTCTTTCTTTAAAGGAGAAGGGAAAAACTCCTGCTATACCATAATCTATGCTAACTTCTTTCAGAGCCATAATTGTTATTTTTTGGATTTGAACAAACCATTGAATAAACTAAATGGTACAATACCTTTGTGGTCCAGCTACAAGCCCATAATTTGAACCCTAGCAAGATGGATTCTTGTGTCATGTGAGCTTGTGTAATTTTGTGTTCTAGTGAATCCCGCTGTCTTGCAAAGTTGGGAGATTTGACTGTGCAGAATGACTTAGGTGCAGTTTGATAGTAAAAGCCTGTTTTCACATCTTTCTGCTTACTTTCTTGTTTTTTGTAGAGGTAATTGAGCTTTTTACAGACCTGTTTTTGTGACACCACAGCAACTTTTAAAGTCAGGAAGTGTCAAATATGAAACACATACGAGTCTGGTGTGTAAACTTAAAACCTCAAGTGCATGAACATATCATTAGAAAAGAGTTTTTAGGGGAGAAGGAATAGAAGTATTAGGATTCCATCTAGTTTAATTAGTAGACTACTTGTCATCTGCTGATTTGACTGCAAGTAAATTTGAAAATTGTATTAGAAATTTAAGAAGAAACAACTAAACATGTCTGGAGGATTACTTTAACTTTTTATGCCTCTGCACGTGGGATAACTCTGGCCAGAGGGATGATGTTTTTGGGTTGTCGGTCCGTTCATCTATTCCATTCTCATTAAAGTGATATCTCTGGAACGACTTAAGGAAATTCCTAAAAAATACTGGCACAAACATCCACTTGATCACTGATTAGATTTTGATGGTGAATTGTCAAGGTCAGTGTAGCCTCACAGAACATGTTTTTGAACATAACTCCAGCATTTCAAAGGTATTTATGACCAATTTCCACTCAAATGTTTATTAGGATGAAATGATAAAGTTAAAATGTGTAGTAACCAAAAGGTTAAAAGTCTACTTCACTGTTAAATTATAATGTTCTTAAAAAAAACTTTCTGGCCATTATTTAATGTCATAACTCGGGAGCAAAAGAACATATTTCACATTTGGTCGATGGATAAGTGACTCTAATCTTGGTTGTCCACCTTGAGTCTATGTGTAGATCTTCTTTGCTCCCTGGTTAAAATGTGTTTAAAGCATCCATGTTTTAGATCATGTAACTTCTTTGCTGCAACATCCGTATTTAAGCTTGTAGTCCACCAAAGGCTCAATAGTTTTGCCATCATTAAAGTTCAGGTGTTGGTTGTTGCACCATGTGACAAACTTCATCATTCCCACTCCTCTGTAAAAATACTCTACAAGTGAAGAGAACATGTTTCTCAGTAGAAATGATTCACTGTAATCATACCAATCTATCTAGTGATTGTCACTTTTCCAAATATAGTCACTTAAAACTTTTGATATATTACTTTAAAGGCATTCCAACATACACAAGTTGTTACAGACTCGTATATTTGATGTAAGCTGCCACTTGACTGGTTCACGGAGGAATATGACCTCAAGACTGTAATTCTAGGTTTTATCTGATGGTGTGTGTGGTCTCTTTTTAAGTGTACTGTACTTAAGAGGCAGACTCTTGGCAGTCTTGTTTTCTTGTGTGCACACTGTGGTTGCGAGGACATTTTGGACAATCTTCGAGTGATCTTGGAATACTTATTACAATTAGACACGTAAAGGTTGGGGTTTGCTCTTTATTGTCCTCTTAAACCCTGACTAATCCACAATGATCCATCATTACAAATAAACAAGTCCTTCAAATGCAACAACACAATATGTTTTTCCTTACAGCCTCCCTCAATGATACATATACATTTTTTCAATCTAAAACTTCTGTAGTTAAAATAACATTTGTCTCAACATTTTTAGCTTTGCTTTTTAGAGAAAAAATCTGTTTTTATGATCTGACATTGACATGGATGCTGTTCGTATAGGTTCAGGCACATACATGACTTGGTCAGGGGTAGGAAAGGTTTATAATTTTAGTTAAACAACAGTACTTTGTTAAGGTTATGGGACCTTTGTCATCACAATGATAGTGATAACTGCTTGGTTAAGGTAGGGGACTAACTGTGGTCATGGATAAAAGAAAACAAATGTTGACAGAAACAAACAGAAGTCCCCTTGGCTAAATCTATTTTGTTGACCCACCCATCTAGACTGACCACCTCCTTATTCGGACTTTTTGGCCCTAAAATAACATCAGCCAACTTCCTCCTTTGCTCCCAACGGACATGAGTCGTAATTTTCACCGCGGCTCGGAGGGCTTTGCTACTTGTATGTAAGCACATGTTGTTTTGAGGCATTTCCCAAATGACTGATGTTGTTATTTGTTTTTGGAGGACAGTACCTTAAGATTGCACATTTTCCTATTAAGCCAGGGTGTCTTGAATTATTTTTGTTATTTAGTACATAAAAAGGTATATAAGGACACAGAGAACACTATAATCGGTTTTGGACATTTTTTTTTTACTTTAAAACTATAGAGTGGACATTTCAAGGTTTGATTTTGTATGTAATATGATTATTCCAACCTTTCGTCAGGTTATCAGAAGAGTACTGATTCGTTTACACACTTCAACTCGTGTTTGGACTGTTTTGACTTGGTTGGCAGAGTTTGGAAAATAACATTTCATGCTTTGGGTTAGGATAATTTCTCTCCTATGGTTACGGGTGCTATGTTAGAGTAAAGCAGAGTAAGGGATAAAAGGAAGGATAGAAACATCAAACAGAAGAAGTAGGCAGTGGTTGAAGGGGGGCGTCAGGGTTGCTGTGTGGGAAGTTTTAAAAGAAGGAGAGGGGAGGGAACAAAATGAGAAGTAAAGATGTGCATGTTAAGCCAAAGATGAAGACAGACGTAAACAGAAGAAAATGTTGAAAGTAAGCGAAAGAAAAAGAAAAAGAGAGAGAGAGAGAGAGAGGGAGCTCTGCATTGTGGCCCAAAGCTGAATGCCGCCTTAATGAGCAATAGTTTAAAGGACACTGAGGCGTGAGTCCCTGTAACCATAGCAACTTCCCAGGAGCCCTGTGACGGACGGATAATAGAGTGAGAGAGGAGTTCCTTTTCTCTTCTTCACCCCTCCCTCCTTCCCTCCCTCTCACTTGTTCTCACTTCCATTCCTCTCTTGGGCAGTTTGTTGGATCCTCGCATCTTACAGGATTTTCCTTGACTTGGCTGCCCTGTTTTTTTTTTTTTGGCCTTTTATGTACGCTCTGAAGTTTGAATTCTAGCCCGGCGAAAGGCAGCTCCAGACAACTGCTGCCATAATTGCTTGTTGTTATCTTTCCGAGTCACTTTTATGGACTCTCAGAATTATTTAAGGACTTTATTTTTGTGCATCCAGAAGGCTGTTTTGCGTTCGCACAGAGGGAAATGTGCTCCAAAGGCACTGTCTCAGCCCGTGATTCCTTTGTCTACATTTCAGAGGCTGTGCTGTCAAACCATGGTGCTGCCCCCGAGACCAATCGCCCTGAGAATATGCAATGCTTAACGGTGAGTACGAACATTTTATGAAAACTTTTCTTTAACTTTCTGTGTTAGTGTGCATGCAAAGCATAAACAGGCTAAATAAATATCCTTTGCTTTCATATCTCTGTGAGTGGGTGTATGTGTTTGTAAGAAATAGAAATATTTTGGAATTTTAAAGGAGAATGTGGATGTGAGTGAAATAAACATCTATTAATTCTATGGCTGTATTTAATTGTTGAAAGTTTTGGTGAGTATTTCTATGTACCGGTGCATATTATACATCTTTCCTCAATTGCTGGCAGTAAATGTGTACAATTATGTGTATTTCATTTAATGAGTTTGCGTGCTCAATGAATGGATTGGCCTGTGTTTATACAGAGTAGTTGACCCGTGACATTGCACCATGTCCAACAAACTCATCATGCATAAACATGCCTTCAGTAAGATATTTATTGCATGAATTCCATGTTACACATTCTCAGGAACCATAGCAACTAATGTAATCATATGTTTGCGCTTTGAGCAGTGAATGGAGCAAGATGTCATTTCTAGAATGACAATATCTGTCAAAAAGCTGACTTGCGTGTGGAGCAGAATGATGGTTTGTCATTAGAAAAGGAAAAAAAGAGATTTGTGTGGTTGGATGTGAAGCCAGTGGAAATCTCATGAGGGATCCTCTTATCCATTAAATCTTATGGCTTCTCAGTTTTAGTTTTTATATTTCAAGTTTGAAGTGTCTTTAAAGTCCATTTCCTCATATTGACTGTATGGTTGCCATGAATTAGTAAAAAATGAATGAGTAAGACCACTTAAACTGTTTACGGAGACACTGCGTGACTGATGATAGTTTTACCCATTTTTACAGCAGGGAATTGGACAAAGTGGTTATTAGAGTCAATATTTGCTTGACAACAGCAGTGCTATTGACAGCAACAACAGGAGGAGACACATTTATATGTATGGACATCAGTGGTAAACTGTAGAGTATGGTCAGCATATGCTATGGGCAAAAGTAAATGTTATTTACAATGCTGCTTTTGTTTTGCTTATTTTTATTCTTTCTTGACACATAATTTGCAAGCAAATCTAATTCTGTAACTTATTGTCTAAAAAATAAGATTTAGTTTTGTCCTTCTTCAGCTACCATAGCACCATTTGGTCATTAACTTTAAAGCAGTAGCAAATAGAGCATGATGCCTACAACCAAGTCACGGTAAAACTTATAGACAATGCAAGGCATCACACGGGCTTGTCCACCTCCAGAGGCTAGAAGGCTGAAAGAGCCTTTCTATTGTTGTGTTTTTTTACATTAGGGAAGCTTGAATCGAATTAGATCACTTGTACTCTTTTCATTGTGCTCTATGTTTTGTATGAATTACAAACAAAGTTTTCTTTAATTTTATAAAAGACCTGAAGAAATCAACATTTAAATGCAAAATTGGTATAACCCGAATTTTGGAAGAACAGCTATTGCACGCAATATGTAATTCCCATTGCTAGATGTCTTTTCAACAATGAAAACAAAAGACAGTTTATTGATGTTATTGAGTAGCGTGGGATCATGGGATTTGTTTATTTTATTGTTAAACAGCCACAATTACAGATGAAAAACTTTCTGACTGACTCAGGCAGAAATGTTCGCTGATGAGGTGATGTATTACAGTTTTATTCTTGTTGCGTTTAGTCATCTATGCCAACTTCTTTACTCTTGAAGTTAGCAACAAAAAAACATACAAAACAGATGCTGACATATAATTGCTGGAAGAGGAGTGACTCTGTCTTTATTCCCCGAATCATTTGACCCATTAGAATTAGTAACTCTGTTGCATCTTATTCCATGGTTTTGTTCAAGCTACAGCTGGGGAAGTTTCATTCCTCCTTGCAAATCTTACTCTGGCCTAAGTTTGCTAAAACTTAAGCAAATTCATTTTACAGGACATGATGCAAGTGTGACAGTGGCTATATTTAGATAGGGTCAGTATTTATTAAAAATCAGAGGAGTCAGCCACCACATATAAGATATATAGGATATTAAAAGATGATATCTTTCCCAGCTGCAGCTTGTGTACTCTGCTGCCATCTGTGATACAGAAGTACCTGCTGATGTATCACAAGACTAGAGGGCAGCTTTGTTCCCTAAGCTAAAACTCCACAGGTCAAATTCTTTTCTTTCCTTTGGTAGCAAAGAGGGACTACAACTCATCTCATTGTGCAATCTTGATCTATGAACCTTGATTATGGTATCTCCCCTTCATGGGTATTTTTATGATATATCACTTGTTTGCAATGCCAGGTACTTGTAAAAGATGTTTCTTCAGATGGTACTTCAGTAGGAGTGCTGCAGTATGTGATGCATGAATATGAAAAAGCTTGTACATAAGCACTTGAAAGCCAAAGTGGCGGACATCTTTCAATTCAGCTACACACGTTACTGCACAGGCAGTAGCCTAATAAAACAAAATGACATACCATAAGCACAGAGACAGTGGAAACCACAACCACGACCGTCTGTTACAAGACAAATGCCTTGGTCTGCTCTAAATATGCTTGCCACAAACAAGAAAGAATTTATTTTCACACTCAGTCACAGTGTGGCCCTAGACCTTCAGCTTCTATCCTGACAGCTTTACGCAGGACAGAAACTTAACAAACAGGTAAACTTATAAAATGATGAGAGCAAATCTCTACTAAGTGTCTTGTCAGTAGCATAATTTGTTTTACAGTAACTGCTGTACTGTTGGAGAGAGTTTAGTAAAAGAGTACTACAGAGTTTAGTACAATTGTTTGAATATCAAGCCATGATAACAATTTCTCTTGTAAATTTTGCTTAATAATACCAATTTGCTAGTCCTGACAGTTAACATAGGCAAAGTATGTTTAAAGGTGAATGAAGCACTTATTTTATGGACTGGGAAAAAGTTGTAGGGTACAAAGCGCAGCTCCTTTGCACTAGAGTCTGGGGATCGTATCCTTGGTCTTGTCTGTGCTCTGCTTTCTGCAACCAAAACACTCTGCCTAAAGTGTGTTTTCACTCAGAATTTATGCTAGATTCCCCCCTCCCAGTATATTTAAAAAATGCGGCAGGGGACAACAAAATCACTGAAGGGGACACAGCCTTGTGGCTGTGTAGTGTGTGATGCCAGAAGTAAGGAGACATGGACCAGAGCTGACTGACCACCGCTCACTGAGGCAGGAACAGCCGTAGTCTTATTGTGTCTGAGCTGGAATTACAAACCCCTTTCACACAAATATTGTGCAATACCACTGGAATGAAGTCCTGTTTTTACACAGCCTTTGATTTTTTACACTGAACCAAACAACTTTAGCATAACGCTGCCTTAGTGTATGATTTTAGATAACATTCGGGTGTTGCAGAACACGAAAGGCATGACAGACATGATATATAACAAAGCACTGGTATCTGTTGCTATGAAACATGCGTGTTGGGTAGAACTTTCTAAACAATAACATGGGCATCACATAGCTATATGGCAGTTCAGAGGGTAAAGAGCTCCTTAACCTTGCTGTCACCACAGTTTGCAGACAGTCTTTTCTGTTCATCCTCTGTTCATGAACTAGCTGTTAACTGCTGCTTTATTTAAATCTCCTGCTTCTGAGCAGCACACTTAACACTTTTTCAACTTGCTTTTTAAACAGACATTGATTTGTAGTCATTACTCCCTCCCTTGTTAACTCAGAGGTTGAGCATCAACAACCCCCTATTCACCTTCATAGCTTTAATACAGAACAGTAAGAGAGAATTCATTGGCACAATATCATTGCTTCGAAAAGGTTGTGTAAAATGGGCTATAGGTAGTAAACTTGAGCTATGACAATCACTGGAAGAACATTTGTGGCCATTTGTAAAAGTGTCTGTGTCACACCTGCTGAGCACAATCATCACATTTCCTTCAAAACTGTGTTTGCAGTTCCAAATGAGTGCTATTTATAATAGTTTCAATCAATGCAACATGATTAATGGCTGTTTCTAAAAATAAATTAATAGCTAACATTAGACCTTTCTCCAGAATTAATCAATTAAAGAAATTATAGAACTTGTAACAGATTTAGATTTATCTTGTTTTTGTTGTGTGGCTTAGTAAAAAGGGACAGCAACTGGTATGTTTTTAATCACACACTTTACATTTTTGTTAAAAGTTCTTCTGACATGCATGGTTGTACTTCAATTTAAAATTGAACATCGTCAATTAGACTCCAACAGTAACTGTCAGCTGGTCCTATTCAAAATATCAGTGTGTCGCTGACACAGATATCTGTGTGGCTGTCCAGGATGTAAACTCAGTGGAAAAGCAGGACATCATATGGACTTATTTTAGAAAAGAGGCTTGACTGGACAGGATTAGACAGAGAAGCTCACTTAACTTTCACCTTTCACACAGTCTTCCCCTCTTTGCACATAATACAGGTCATACAAACACAGAGAAACATAAGGTCAAAGGTTGCTTGTATTTGTAATATAGTGCTATTGCATGTGCCTTTTCAATTTATCTATGTATCTGATGCATTGCAGTCAGTGCTCTGTATCACAAGCAAAATGTTTAAACTCTGAGTTTCTTACAGCAGAGTCATTGGATACCTTACACTTCTAGCAGAATAATAATCCAACATCCAGCATGTCAAGAGTTTGAACAGCTTTTGAAGTCATATGGGAGGTGAAGAGGGCAGGAACGATGTGACTGCAGCATTGAGATGGAAAAGTTTTACATCCGTATTTGTGAATGCTCCTTTCCTCTTTCTCTTTCTCTCCTTCCTTTAACCTCCCTCCCCTCCTCTTCTTCTTCTTCTTCTTCCCTCTCTTTCTCTTTATCTTCGGGTGAATCAAAGTAACAGATGATTGTGTGGTTTGTGTGGGACAGTCTCATGGGAGAGTTAAGAGAGGAGGGGGGAAAGCACATTCACAGACTAAATTAGCAGAGAATGGAAAACCTTTTAGAGTTTTTCTTCTTTTCTGTACTCATTTTCTGTTGCCTTGTCCTTGCTCCTTTGCAGAATGATACGTATTTCCTCCTTCAATGTTGTGACCTCCTCCAACTCCATTTTTCTTCATCTTTTCTTCTTCTGTCACCCCATGGCCATCACCCCCATTACACAAAGGGCCCTGTGGTATCATTAACTGCCCACTCTCTACCTCCTTAAGCATTTTTCAGTGTTTGATGATGGCCTTCCACATGAATAGTTTCCGTGATTTACACAGAGCTCACTAAAGGTTTATGCACACTTCCGATGTTAGTGAAGATAATCCTTGATATCCAAATAATAAATGTCCCTCAGAAAACCACAAGCCTATTTAAGAAAATATTTTCCTTTCCACTGACAAAACTTTTACAACCTTCTCCATCATTTTCCGCTTAAAATACTTGTTTTTATCTGTTAAAATAATTACTACATGTTTGAGAGAAATTATGCTTGAAAGTCATAAGTGCTTAAAAATGTCACACCAATCAAATTCTATTAGTTTGATCTCTTTCTTCTGACTTACTGTACAAATGTTTTCTCAGTTTATCTAGAATAATCTGGTGTCCCTGTGGTTTGCTTTTAAAGTTAATGTACTTGGAATAAATACGAGTCATTGTCAAAGGAATGACATTTTGTGATACTGTGGCTTTTAACCAGTGTGATATTTAGAGAAACTTTTACTTTTACTTTCAAAAAACTTTTGTGTAATGCCTTTTTGATAGAGTTAAACGAGTTACTCCTTAAAAAAAAAGTCACTGTGTGTGTTATCTTGATTTATAGGCATTTAGTGAAAGTAAACACAGATATGATGGACTGTGACATGTTAAAGTACTTTTAAAATGTGAATTTTTCTCTTTTTAACAATTTTCAACTAAACTAGAGATTGAAAATGTATTTGCCGTGTCAGCATTCACCATTTTTTCAGGCAAAATAAATAAATAAAAAAAGAAATCTGGTCATATCATTGGCAGGTAGCCAGGGAGAGTTCATGAATATAAACAATAGCTGCGCCCCAAACAACGTGTCCCCCTGCATCATTTGCTTGTCAGCTAGCATTAGCTCTTAAACAGTCTCTGTGAAAATGGGTCTGACACTTCAGTCTGATGGGAAAGATGGGAAGGAAGGGTGAGGTGAGCTGAAAAGAGGACAGGGAGGTTAGATTTTCTGGCCACGTCTCAGAATAAATGAAGAATGGTTGGTTTTATTGCCAAAATGTATTCCTTTGTGAGTATTTCAGGCCCAGGGTCCTGGCTGCTCCTCACCCTTGTATGTCCTCTGCTAGATGCAAGATGTATGAATGCTTATATTTGCCCTTTACTGTTTTGCACATCTTTAAATGTGAAAGAAGTTACAGCCCAAACTACATACAGTTGATGCACATTGCTATTGGGTTAATTACATTGTACAAACTGCTGTCACTATGATGGGAGAACGAGTTGTATATTCGGTTAACGGAGTGTGTGTTTATTACTTATTTGTACTTATTAGTAATTGACCTGTTAGGCAGTTTGAAGTGCACTAATCCCCGCATTTTAATTTATTTGACTGATAAAAGTAAGTAGGAAGTTGGAAGCACTAAACTTTTCTTGAATTTGTGCAAGCTTAGTCTCAGTAATCTAGAGTTGAAAGCTTGAGGCGGCTCAGTTTGGTTCGTAGCCATCTTACTGTCTCATATTTTGCTCAGTGTCACCTTCAGAATGTTGTAACTGTGTTGTAGTTGAGACTCCATATGCCAAGCTTTCACAGTCTGGATTCTTAGTACAGTACAACCTGAGCTGTGACCCTGAACTTGGCCTTAGACACATCTTGTGTGCTTACTGGCTTGGAAGACGCCCCCTCCTTTAATAGCTGTTTATTCAGGTCAGAGAGAGAGAGAGAGAGAGAGAGAGAGATGGAAAGAGAGAGAGAGATCCCACACTATTAAACACAAGATTGGCCTTGTCTGGCTCCCAGACAAGCTTTTCAAACTCTTCTTTCACTCCTATCCTTAATACATGCTTTCTTTTCTCCCTTTCTTCTCTCCCTCTAATCCGTCCTTCTGCCTATTTAGAGGTGAACAGCGCAGCATGAAAGAGAGAGAAAGTGTTTTTTGTGTGCTTGACGGGTAACCCTCGCCCTTTTGAAAAGGCAAACAGGGAAAAGCTGCCATTACTATTGGCATGAAGGGATCTTAAGACAACGGCCTTTTCTGCCACTTTATTAGCATTGTAGAGACCAGTGCGGCATTGCTCCTCTTTCACCCCTCTCCTTTTCTGTCACTTCTCTGTCCATGTTTCAATACATGAGCACTGGCAACGAAATGATAAAAAAAGGAAAAGTGGCACGCTGGGAATTAAAGGGGTTGCTAGGGGTTAGACTGCCCATTGTTTTAGCTGTAATTTAACAGGCTTTTTTCTTGCACTGCTGTTGAGCCATTTGTTGTTATTATTTTTTTTTTTTAGCAGATTTATCACCTCTTTCCCAGACATACGGATATTGCAAACAAAAATATAAGTGATGTTTGGATAACTGGAAGAGGAGGGGAGATTTTCGGAGAGTTGCAAAACTGTGAATTTCCGTACTGTGTGGGTGGGGGTGAGGTGGCGGGGGGCTGAAAGGAAAAGCAGAGGAAATGTGGAAGTCGAAAACATAACAAACAAGCATAATGTCTGGACTGAGATTTGGGAGTATGGTAGCTAAGGTGGAAAGAGTCTGATGAGGTGTGAAGTATGATTGAGGTATATG
>JAPZDZ010000011.1:13471136-13483764 GCA_029783805.1 Acanthurus tennentii
GTGGGCGTAGGCACACTAGCGTGGGGGGCCCAGGGAGGGTCGGCGGAGGAGCTGGATGGGAAACCGCGACTCCTTCACCACCCTCACACTGCCACGCTGAAGGGTACCAGGGTGAAAGCATCCAACGGGGACAACTACATCATCCTGGCCCCCATCAACCCTGGAAGCCAGGTACCACAAACTGGTGGCGGGCTGCATCTTCATCATCTTCTTCGTCCTCCCCATCCTCACCACAGTCATATGGTGGCTCATCCTAGATATGTCTCCTTACCTTACATCCCTGGTGCTGATAGATAAAAGGACTGTCTGAGTAGTTTGTCTAGGCCATATGGCTTACTGCAATTTCACTGATTTGTTCTTTAAGACATGTTTTTAACACACTGCATTCACCATATATCTACAGGGTGATGTAGATATGAAGTAATAGACTGCAAGAGGAAACAAATGACACAATATGTAGCTGTTTTTAAGTATTTTGTATGCCTGTATTATGTGAAGCTTAAGCAATATTTCTTTCATTACATTCTACCAACTAAGCACAGCTCATATAAGGAAAACAGAGCATATGTATATGACATAATTTATCTTTCAGATATCATAAATCATCTGTGTGCCATGGATTAAACATTAGCATTTTAAAAACATAGCATTTTAGAGCGAGGAGAATAAAAAAAATAGTATTTTAATACATACTTTATGACTATGCTCATATTCAAAGACTGGTTCATTCTAAAATATGCACTTTCAGTTTAACATGCATGTACATGCACAATATGACATGTACTGTATATGACATTTTATACAGCATGTACTTATTTTTTCATCCAGTGACATCATGTATATGAGGTTAAAGCTTTGATCATAAAAATAAAATAAAGCAAAATCATTGAATCAAAAGACTGAACTGAATTCCTCAGCTAACACAACTATAACAATACAGTACTAACCCATTAAAACCCTTATACATTGCAAACCAAAACAGTTACTGTGTTTGAGACATTGTCTCATTGGATTTCAAGCTAGGTTCAATCTACAGTGTTTAAAAAGTTATTAAAGCCTTCCAAAACATTTCTAACTAACTAAACTCTTTGGCTGTCACCTGTAGAGTTGATAGTTAGTCTAAATTGTCTTACTCCCTTATCTCTTCCTGTGTCTGACTGCCAGTAAGTCTGTAACATGGAGATGTGTGTGTCTGTTAAGTATGTGTCTGTGTGTGTTTCATGTTGTGTCCATTTTCAACCTGTGAATGCTTCTCAGACTAAGGTTCAGTTAAGGGGCATTGAGATTGATTATAGAAGAAAAGAACAGAAGTAGATTCAGAGAAATCAAAGAAAAAAAACAATTAAAGAAAGAGAATAGAGTGCTCTGGTTAGCCTGGAAAAAGATTAGAGGAACATGCCGACATTGTGAACAAACACTCCCCTTCAAACAGCCACCACTTCTCTCCCAAACAAAGGAGAAGGCGGGGATTTGGTGAGATTTTGTGGTGGCCATCACGGGCTAAATATACCGAAGGCCCTGTAGAAATGGGTCATGTTGGTGACATATCACACCGACACAATGCTCTAGTTCACAAACAAAGAGCTTTGAAAGCCCACACTACAGAAAATATTTATCCTGACAGGCTGGCAGCACCCTAATGTTATGTTTAAGGCATTTTGTGACTTTCCAACCCCGAGTTCAGCTACTGTACTAATCTGAACAACATGTGACATGGTGGCAGCTTTTCTATCTTTAATCCCTCAGCTGACTGTAATTTGTTATGACACGTAGAAACCATCATTGCCTCACTGGGTCCTGCTCAAATCAAATGAGTTCACATGAGTCCCAGACACTGAATTCGAAACTACACGTGATATTGTCAAGATTGATCCCATAACACAAACTGATGGCATGGCAACACAGAAAAATGACAAAAAAAATTGACAAAAAAAGCAGTCAGTATGTTCTGTTAACAGACAATTTTGCTTTATCGTAATAAGGAGATACAGTAAGTCTCTTGGCAACATTTTTCTATTCAGTTATTGTAATGATCAATGCCCCATTATTGAAAATTAAGGTCTGACTTGCATCTCAACCATCAATATATTAATAATTTACAAATAAAACAATGACACTGTATCTTCTGTCATTGTTTTAAGATATTTTTGCTTTATTCCATTCAAGATGTAGTTTAGATGTCAGTCCTCTTTGTGCTAAAAACAAACCTGTTTAATAATGAGGTAATTTAATATTATTTTGATTTCAGATCTTGAGGCCTGTTTACCAAGACAACCAGGGAACATTAGGTAAGATATGTGCAGTATTTTGTGTTCATTCTCTTAAAAAGTTTTTTTAAGGCCACAGTGAATGCTGGTATTTTGGCTGAGAGCTATTTGTTGAAGTTGGCTTTGGTGCCTTTATTATTTTCAATGTAGCCCAAAGTTAATTAAATTTTTTGACTTCACATTTCAGGTTATTGTTTTTTTGATCAACAGGAATAAAGTCACTTAACATTTGGCTACCTGATATAATCTTAAATCAACCTGACCTTAGAAATAATGTGAATGCCAATTCTTTTGATTCTCAAAGTTTAAATGCTCTTCCTCTTAATGACTTACTTTTTACTGCTTTGTCAGTGATCATAAAACAACATTCAGTTATCAGTTTAATGCACACTGTGTGTTGTTTTTTGTGGGAACCTGGCCAATGTAACATCTTAAAATATCAAGTACATGTCCTCTATCTTATCCAGCATTATAGATCTCTGTTAAACAAACACAAACACAGCAAAGGATTCTACTCTAATTGATTTTTATAGCAACCCTTGTAGCTTGAAAGCAGCTGTTGCCACCCCACTGTGAGGTCTCTGGCTTTTTCATAGTGAGCCCGCGGCGAACCTGCCACAGTCAAAGTGATAGTTAATCAAGTTGTTAGCTTGGCCTGGTGTAAACCTCAAAAAAAGAAGAAAACAGTTGTCAGCCTGTTGTTTTTATGATTTTGTTTTGTGTATAGATTTAACAAATGAGATATAACATGTTAATAACTAGTGAGCTTTTTGTGGTTAGTGTTATCAGTTTTGGTAAGGACGAGGGGGGCTGGATGGGGAGACCCTGCTGATAGCAGTTGTTGGCATTGTACAAAGCAAAGTTAACTGGTTCCCCCTCATTTACAGTCTTTATGTGAAGCTAAACTAAACATCGCCTGGCTCCATCTTCGAACTTAAGTAAAGATTTAAGGGTAAAAGCAAGACCGTAAAAAATAGTGTGTCTAAAAAAATGTTACCATTTAAGAGCTCTTAGTGCCTAATGCATGTTAAAACTACACACCATGATTACTGGCAGCACTGATTGCTCCAGAAATTGTAACCTGCGTCTTGACCCCCACCTGCTTCATTTACCTATTTTTTTCTCCACAGCTGCCAGGTTATATCCCACACGGCAGACCACTGGCTCACAGCCCCAGGGTGGCGGTGGTGGTCCTTTTTCTGGAGGTGGTGGTGGTGGTGGTGGAGGTGGAGGTGGTCTCTCCAGTCGCACTGGCTTCCTGCGACGTTCCAACAACTCAAAGACAACAAAGACCTCATCCACCTCCACTAATGCCGGTGTACCCAACTACCAACAACAGAATGCTAACTTTGCCAATTACCAAAACTGTACCATTGTCCGGTCCCACACTCCTCATGCCAACTACGGATATGTCAAGGTGGCACCCAAGATCCTCATCTTCCCCATCTTTGTTCAGGTAAACCAGTTCTTCAGGGGAAAATTCATGCTGAAACATTTTTACTCTTTGTTTTCCTAAACAGATTTAACAAATGAGATGGAAGTGGAAGTGCTGATAGGCAGATTTTGTGACCTTTGTGCAGATCTGCATTAAGTTTTTATGCTAAGCTTAACTAAAAAGCTGCTTGCTCTTGCTTAATATTTAAATTACTGATGCAAGATTCACTCGATCTTCTATTTGGATCTCACATCCATCTTCCTAAATGTCAGGCTATTTTAATTTTTCTCATCTCAATCTGATTGAATCACTACTCACAAGCACTGAAATCTTAAAAAAAACAAAAAACAAAAACAAACATCCATATGCACCAAAAAGCAGACAGGATATGTAGGGAGAGAGAGGATGTGATGCCAAGACCTCACTTGACTTGAAGTGTGAAGCATTGTTGTGGTAATATGTTTCAAATCTCTAACCACTTTGTCCCAGTGATACTTAGAAACCAATCTTCAGTGGTCTAACGGGGAAATCCATTGTAATGATGCAGAAGATGGTGTCACTTTAGATATGATGGTTGTCCCCAGCACATTTGGGTCAAAAGGAAGTAGACTTTTGAAGATTGCAGTTGTGAAATTCTGCCTTAGCCTTTTTGTCTCAGCATTAAGTTTTGTGCAAACTGCAAAGGCTCTATTTTCACAGATAAAGCATGTAAGATACGCAGATGTTTCTTTTAATTGCTACCTTTAGGCTGCGGCACTTGACAGTCTTTCTATAAAGAAAGACAGGAAATTATGAGGGTGTTAGAGGAAAGCGAGGAGGTTTTTGCTACAAACTGAGCAACAAGGATTCTTATTTTCTAAGCTTATCTTTTACATACATAACAAGAAAATGAGGCACTGTAAGGATAAAATTAAAAGAAATTCCTCCATTTTGTTTCTTATTTGCAGCTTGTAAGATCCAAAGGTTTAGCTGTTTTTTGTATTTAATTTATAACATTCAAATATGTATGTGATAAATACATGTTCTTCATTCTTCGATGACTGGAAAGACTATGTGTTAACCTGCAGTAAGTGGGAGTAGCACAAATTATGAAACAGAGGCAAGTAATGTCAAGTCATATATCATTGCAAAACAAACACCCTCATTTTTGCATACGTGTAGTATACATTTGTCATGATTAAAATTTGTGGGAAAGGTCAAGACAATTGTTGTATAACATATGCATCTACTGTATAATTTGAAGCCTTTTCTCAGTATCTTGAGGACTCTCAGCCAGTCACACTTTTCAAATGCAGGGACGGCGGTGGTACTTCCTGTTAATTCATATAGAAAACATGCAACCCTTACCCCGTTTCCCACCACATGCAAATTTAACACTTACACACATATTGAATTGGCCCTCTGTCAGTCTCTGGACTTGAGAGGAAGTCCCCTCCTCCCACGTTCATTGTAAGTGTCAGTGTCTTGTCATACATAGACCACACATAGCGTTTAACAGTCACAGCTCGCTCTCAGTCCTCACAGAATCAGTTTCAGTTG
This sequence comes from Acanthurus tennentii, assembly GCA_029783805.1. Taxonomy (NCBI): domain Eukaryota; kingdom Metazoa; phylum Chordata; class Actinopteri; order Acanthuriformes; family Acanthuridae; genus Acanthurus; species Acanthurus tennentii. The sequence continues at coordinate 13,476,378 of JAPZDZ010000011.1, forward strand.
AGTTTCACACAGTGAAGAAGAGGTTTTTACTACCAGCTATTCTTGTTTAGATTCTGGTTCGTTTGGATCTGGAGCCAAAATGGATTTGGTACTGCAATGCCACATATTTTACCTTAATAATTAATCCTAAACATAATGTTACAGAGATGTCTAACATATGTTCCGCATTTTGTGGTCATTGATAATATCCTATTAAAGGTAGTTTTCAGTGTGCGAGCCTCAAATTGTGTTCAAATGTGTTTGTCCTAATCTATGTAATATATTGTTGTTCAGCCTCTTGACCTGTGCAGCCGGGCACTCATCCTATCTGAGGAGATGATTCTACATGAGAGCAAGCACCACTCCCTCAAGGTATGTGGACTGTATTGTTGTCAATATGTATCATTTCAATACAGTTTTAAAAAAAATCTTTGTGTCTTCCTAGTACATTTTTGCTCTGTGTGAAAACTCTTTCCATAGCTCTTCTTAAGTTAAATCTTCTGCACAAGGATCACTGTTGTTGACAGACAACAACATCCCACATCCTTAAGATTATGCAGGATATGATCTAAAATTAATCAAAAGAAAACCTGCACAAACTAAAGGAAAACTGCAAAATGGTACTTAAAGGACACATGGTTGAATCTTTTTGATCTAAGGGAACAGGAAACAGGATTTTATCTTTGAAGTGTTTTATAATATGACTGATGCAGACAGAGTGAGGCCTCCTCTCCTCTCCTTTCCTTTGCCCTCCAGTGTCTTGAGATTACACACAGACAGACTAGTTGCAAACATCTTGTTGGTTTGTCACATCCAATTATGTGGTTTGTTTTTGTTACTAAACTCAAAGTAACAGTTCACTGCCCCACTGTGCATCTTAAGTCAAAACTAATGTGTGTTTTAGAGTTATGCATGTACACAGAAAGGGGTAACAAGTGGAGATCCACATCCCCAGAGAGGGAATAGGAGAGATGTTGGAGTATCTCCTAAGAATTTGTAACTAGTTTGAACTATCAGACCCATATCAGTCAAGGAAAATGAATAATTGATAAAGGAGGAGAGAGCCAAAAGATCTGACAGAAAAATTCTATTTTATGTTTCCACAGAAACTGCAGCTTCATCAGTATATATGAATGATTCTTTTACAATACAGTATTATCACTTTAGAATAATGTATAAAGAGTAATAAAATAATAAGTTTTATAAAGTTATTTTATGCTGTAAAATGATGTAAATAAATCAAAAATAGAGTACTCATTCTTTTAGAAGTTTCACAAGTTTAAAATAAATATTTTTATTGAGTTACAAGTACTTCAGTGTTGTAAACAGAAGTTTTACAAGATCTAAGATCCAACAAAGAAAACTGTTAGGTAGTGTACACCAAAACCAGGTCCAGTTATGTAATTGTTTATGATATGATAAATACTTGTTAGCAAAGTTTACTGGTTAACTGTTTCTAGAGTCATTATTAGCAACAGTTAGCCACATTAGTATATCAGCATTTACTTAACAAATATTACATTATCTCGATAAACATCTGTTTCCTAAAACAAATCTTGTGATCCATGTCAGATTTTTATGTTTTGGCTGGAGAATTGATTGTAGCCAACATCAGATATGCAGCAGCCTGCAAAGTCTTAAAAAATAGCAATGAATGGCAGGTGGAGATTGTTTGACACGTCATCACTATGTTTTACAGGAAACGTGCTGGCAAATGTGTATTCAAAAAGAAAATCAGGAGTATTAAGCATATTATTTAATTATGCTTGTGCAGCAGTTCTTTAATCTGCCCTGTCAGATAATCTTTGCTGTGCTGTGCAGTGAAGTGCAGTGGCTGCTGGCATGGAAGGTAATTCTGGCCTCTTTCTGGGGTCAGTCATAAAACAAATATTTAACAGCCAGTATTTGTCAGGAGGGAGTTTCTCTCCACTGGGCCATTTTATGCAGGCTGTTTTGAATGATCTGTCAGTATTATTCCAGCTTTACTCTTAACACTCCAAAGTTTTTAAGTCTATGCTGGAGCCAAACATACAAAGTCTGTTATTCACACAAACAGACAGCAGTTTTGTTAAACACACATTTCGATTTTATACACTCTATGTTAAGGTGCAGATATTTGACACCATCTGGCCTATTTGTATTTTTACTATTAACAAGTTGGCTATTTACTGTCATTATGGCACTTATTAATAACTTATTTTGCACGACCAAGTTCTATAACTATTAACTATGACTAACGTGACTAAGAGTTATCCCTCAATAACATGCTTATTCTTATGGGCTTTATAATGACAAAGAAAGGGTGTTTATGCATGCAATAAGAAACTAGAAACAACTGGTTAATAGTGGCCATGTGCACTGTATCAAAAGTGTTAATGTTTGACCTAGCAGTAATATTTGGATAAAATCAGCTTTAAGTGGATTAAATCATGGGGATACTTTCATATGACATTTGGACACAACAGATTTTAGATGATCAACTAATCCGAGTGCTTAATAGTAACTTACAATGACCTGAAAGATAAGTATCAAGAACTTAATAATAATATTCAATAATATTCAACATAACAGTAACTTATTTAGAAGAATACTTATAGAAAACTTATAGAAAAGAAAAAAGTCAGAAAGAGATAGATCATGTGTAAATTAATAGACCACCTCATTGTGCAACCTTTTGTACTCATGTGAACAGTGTGTATTTGTGTGTGTTTGTCTGTGTGAAAGCTGTCTCCTGCTTGTCTCTCATTTACTTTGTCATTGTTCTTTTCTCCTACTTACATCCTCTTCCACCCACTCAAACGTACAAACACACACATAAACACACACACAGAAACACACACTGTAACCACAAACTGGCTACATGAAATGCACGTTCTCTTATCTCACCCTTTAGAGGAAGCCACCAAAGCAAAAGGCCTAACTTGAAACAGTGCCCATCTACACAAATTAGACTGTCTGCATGTTTTGTTGCATGAGAGCATGAACTCAAACAATCATATTGCATGCATACATCTTAACTCTTTTATCCTTTACTTCTTTCACTTTATTGGTCATGCTATGTTCATTTCTCCATTAATTTTAATTTTAATGCATTTTACTGGCATGTCTTTCTGCACTGAGCCACCTCAGAAGCATAACTCCAGCCATGACCTGTTAGGAATGCTGCAAAAAACTTAATGATCAAATCCCCAAAATAAAAATCTAAAGCTTGTGATGAGTTCTTATGTTTGTATATCATTGGCTTTTAGCTGCAGCACCGCTAAATCTGCACACACTGACGTCAGTTCCTCACAACAAGTGTCGATCATTTAATATTTATATAAACAGTTATAAAACAGCCAGTTATTGTAAAATAATGTATCATAGGACAAAACATAGGCAAATATTGTCTGACCTAGAGAGCAAAGTGGTTTTAAGGTGTGGGGGCTCATAAAAAAGCAGCCTTACCCAAGTTATCATAGTGTAAAAGACTGGATATGTTCCTCCCCAGTAATACTGTTAATTAATAAAATACAGGTTGTGATCGTTTGCACATTTTTTTTTACATACACTCAACTAAAAATGTGAAAGTATGCAATATGTTAATATGACATACAGTCATACAAGAATATCAGTGTTTGTGTCTTGTATAGAGAATGTCAAGTAAAGTGAAAGTACAGTCATCAACACTAAAGTTTCAATGAAAGAGAATGATATTGTAGGTATTAAATGCATTTTATCTATTTTCATTTTTTACTTGTGGGGAGATTAATACAAAAAGAAAACTTTAAGAATAAGTCTGTATTCTTATGAACCAGAGTTAATATTCTACAGAAAAGCAAGACATGGGTTGATGTATTTATGAAACCATAATCATGTAGCTGTGAACTGCATTTCCCGTGCAGGGGGTCGGGGGTGGGGGATGTGGGGTCGAAGTGATACATAGTTTCTTTGGGTGTGAAATTCTGATGAAACTATGTAAGACCAAAGTATGAAATCAAATTTTTCTTTTACTGTCTTCTGTCTTGTACTCCTTCTCAACTTCAACCCCCTATTTCCCTTCATCCTTTTTTAAAAAAATATCCTGTCCCTCTCCGTTTGTACCTTCCTTCCCCTTCTCTGTCCCAATGATCTTGTAGGTCACAGTCTTTGTCTACAGTGACCTGATGCTGGTGACAAGAGAAGATGAGCCAGGCAGGTGCAATGTCCTTCAGAGTCCTCTGTACCTCCGACAGCTGAGGCTCCAGGATGGTAAGAAGCACAAACACTGTGAAATCCTAGTCTTTTAAGACTAAATATACATATAAAACTTGCAGGACTAGTGTAGGATTTGTCTGTTGCTTTGTAACTTTGCAAATATTATTGCACTTGTGTTGTTCCTGTTATCCAAAGAACAGATTTAATTTAAATTAGGCCAGTATTGATTTATTCAGCTGGATTAATAAAGATAATTTATTCTTAGTGAGCATCAATTAAAGGAGGCGTATTTAGGAGATGTCAGAGATGTTGAAATAAGTGCAGTTTGTTTGTCACTCAACACAACATAGAGATTAAAAACTAAGAGTTATTCCATTTTACTACATCAACACATTTCCTAGAAGTCCAAAAAGGATTATACATCATCCAAAAATCTCCAAACAGTCTTATCTGTATGTTTCCACATTAAACTGAGTTTGACCTTTTACAGTTGTACTCAGAATGAACAATTTAAAACATACAGTTCCATGGCTGCAGTGATATTTTCAGTTGAACTTAACCAGAGGATATTTAGGGAAAGGCTGCCCAAGTTCCTGTTGCTTTGTCTTTTTATTTCACCTTGGTGTAAACAGCCATCTCCTCCAGCAGTATGGAGAGAATAGTTTGGCCATCGGGCCGCTCAGAGCCCAGGCAAATCAAATAAATAGGGCTCACTGTAAATATCTGTGTTTAGAGTGGTGGGCGGAGACAGGGGCAGGTTTTGGAGTCATGGCTGGGACAGAGCCAGAGCAGAGGAGGTACAATGAGACCCATAATGCAGAAAAAAATGTTAATTGTGAGGCTAAGAAGCAGTAAAAAGTGATTTTCTCCTGCAGCTTACTGTCCTATTTGGTCAAAAACAAGAGCTATATCGTCTAAAGTTTGTGGTGCATGATTGTCAAAATGGTTTAAAGGACTGATTTTGCAGGAAAACAGGTATTAAAGGATCTTGTTGAGAGGAGATTGTCTGTTCTGTTCTTTATAGTAATAACTTTAACGGCAGCGCTATGTTAATGATAGAAAGTAGATAGAGTAGACTCAGAGTGAGTTTGAGGGGAGCCTAAGGTAATTACTCTGGAAAATGAATTCCACTTTGGGTGATTGAAAGGCTGGAATATTTGAGCTGAGGGTTGTATCTGACCCTCAGTAGATTAAACCCCCTACAGGTGTCAGTGTAGCCTTACAGAGCCACATAGTCTTCCTTCCCCAGGCTGCTCCAAGACAGGCAGGAGAAACTTGTGCAGATATTTGCTATCAGTCTCCTGTAGGGAATAAAAATTTGACAGTCTTAAATTAATCACAGTATCAAGCCACAGCACGCACAACTTGTGTTTTGCTAAATTTTGTGCTGGGGGAAATCAGATGATTAAAATGTGCATTAGATTTAGTACTGCTACAGTATTTTCAAAAAAAAAAAAAATATTGAAGTGTAGACCTGACTGTCTTTATTGTTTGTTTTATTGCATCAGTGGGACTTTGGATGCGTTTAGCTCACAAATCAGTCACTTTTTTCCTCCAAGGCTTGTTAATTTTAGCTATCATTACTTGCAGAGACATGATGCAACTGAAATGTAAGATGCTGCTTTTTAAGTGCAACAGGTAAGAGCAGCTAAACTAACTTCTCTCAGGAAGCCTTGTTTTATTATGATCAGGAGCATTCAATATGTGATTCCACTGATGTATGCATGTCTTGATAACAGACCGAATTAAAAGTAAGTTATTTGTGGGTCATTGTCATAGCTTTTATGAATTTTATTCTTCATTATGGAAAAAGGGAGGTTAATTATTTTTTTCTGATATTTTTGGAAATGTGATGATTTTAAAGAACTTTCTCCATACTGGTAAATTTTTATGTAGATATTTACAATTTGCTAGTCATGGTCAACATTCTGGAGCATTAATATATATTGCAAAGGAACACATAGTATCTGTTAAGTTAGATTAGCCAGTAGAACCACCTGCAAATATATTGCCTAAGCAGAATCAATCAATACTGAACGGAGTTGTAAATTGCAGACAACAGGAATATGAAAAAAAAAACCTACAAAAAACATTCACAAAGGTCAACAAATTAAAGAAAAACATCCACTGAATGGTCCTGCAGAGGTACTCTGAGTTGAGCATGTAGCACCCTGATCCAGGGTGGCCTCAGCTGCTCTGCCTTCCCCACAGACACCTCTGGTCTCCCCCGGGCCACTTGTGACCTCCACCCTCACCCAAACAATTGGAGATTACCAGGGAGGGTATTTAGTATGGTTTGCGTGTCAGTGTGTGTATTTCATGAGAGGACACACACACAAACACTCAGACACACATCTCCACCCTGCTGCCTGTCATTGTTATTTCGCTTCGGCAGCGTCACTCAGGAAAGAGGCGCCGGGGGATTGTGTTTGTTTCAGCAAGGGTGTGTTTCATGTGTGTGTGAATGTGTGTGCATGCGTGCGTGAATGCCTGTGCGTGTGCATGTAATGACACATTGCAAGTTCAATACAGGGGCTTTCCTGTGTTCCTGTCACCCCGATATTAGCCTGATGAGCGTGGGAAACTGAAAAATCACACATGAAACCAAATTACCATGTGTCAAATCCCGACATTATCGTTAAGTTAAACAAAGAAAGAAGACCAATACAACTCCGGCACTATAACTATAGGAAAAATAACTTAACAGGTATAACTTTGTTACAAGAATGTTAAAGTAGAAGGAGATCAGTCATTAAAGCAAAGTGCAAAAAACAAATGAAACTTTTTCTTACTTTTATGGTGCCTTCATTTAATGGCAAAAGGCAGAAAAAATTGATGAATTTACCACATCATGTATTTGTTTAGATAAATAGATACTTATATAGATGTCAGTCAACATGTCATTGTCTTTTTTAAAGTATGGGATTTTGATCATTTCTTATAGAAAATGGTACATTTTCTTGTTTTATGTAAAGACATTATTATTATAATTATATTGTAAAACATTTGATTTACCAAGTTTTTCCCTGACTTATTGAACAAACCTCTCATTCTGTGGCACAGTGTTGTTTGACAGCACTCTGCTGGGTTTTAACAACCGAAACATATCCAACAGTGACCTCTGCTGTTGGTAAAAAAAATGATATTTTTAAAAAAATGGTTAAATGCAGCACTTCAAATGGACCATGTTGCTTCTACATCACATGCTGAAAATGATCAGCAATCAGCTGAT